>CM066324.1:123482881-123952881 GCA_033807775.1 Saussurea involucrata | reverse complement strand
AGATACTTAAAGGCTCAATTCCCTAGGGCAACTCATTATTTAGAAATCAGTATTTGTTGGGGTTTTGGGGGTTGGCGGCTAAGAGAAAGGAAAAGGGAGAAGAAAAGAGTTCTTGGGAAGAAATCAAAGAAAGAGAAGAATCAGAGAAGAAATCAGTAAGGTAATTTGTATTCCTTGATGTTATAGTGTTCCTTTCTTAATTGGTTTGGGTTCTTAAGTCTAAACGTGATGATTCTATGGGTTTTCAACCATATTCTTCTTAAAAGTGGGTTTTAAGGGTTTTTGGCTTTGTAAATCGATTTGATGGTAAGAAATTGGATTAAGTGGTTGTTTAGGATTGGTGGATGAACCCTTAGGTTTGTCAAATCAAATTAATGGCTGAAAATGGGTAAATGATCACTTTTAGACTTTTGGTTTTCGGACAGTCGAGGTTTCCGGACGTTGGAGATTCTTGATGTTCAGTAGTTTTCGGATAGGATGCTTGTGTCCGGGTAGAGTCGTATGAGGGTTTCCGGATGTTGGTAACCGGTAAAGGGTGTGTCCGGAATGGCCTAGGATCCGGACTGTTTGGGTATCCGGGAGTCGGGATATCTGGACAGTTTAGGTATCCGGGAACGTTGAGGTATCCGGACTGTTGTGGTATCCGGACTGTTGTGGTATCCGGACTGTTGTGGTATCCGGATTGAGTTGTTGTCCGGAAAGTGTGTCAACTGCACGGTAGGGTCAGATCGTCTAAACTGATGTAAATCTAATGCCCTTAGGTGTTCTCTTGGTTTAGCTTGGAGATATTTAAGAAGTGCGTCCTACGTAACCAAAGGTGAGTTCCCTAAAACCCCTTTTTGACGCAAAGTGATAAATGTTTTAACTGATTATGGTTTATCAAGCATGAAATGTTATAAACTGATTTGCATGATTTTTCACGAACGTATCTGTTTTATTAAATGAAATGTTTGGCATGAAGAAATGAAAGACATGACGTATGAATATTTTAACTTACATGTTTTCATGAACGTACGTGTATGCTATGTGATGTCGGTCTGCACTGTGGGATCAGAGAGAGATTCTCGGGATCTGAGGATCCCTTGGATATGTATGACAGACTGGTAGGTTGGAATTCGTTTCCATCCTATCCGGTAGAGGGGAGTCCGTGTGGGCTCCAAGGAGGGCGAGATGGGAGCCTAATGGAACCCGGATTGCGGAATGTTTATGTGATCCATACACAGTGCAGTACCATGAATGATAATGCATTATAGTTTATTGATAAATGTTTTCCAACTGTGTTACATGTTGTTTTCGGAGGGAATTCACTAGACCTTTTGGTCTAACCCTCGCTTTCCAAACTAAACCATTTTCAGGTAAGCGCACAACCGGTTCTTCTAGTAAGAACTAGGAAAGACGACATGAAGGACTTGGAGACTAGAGCAACTCCAGATTTGGTTTATGATATCTATAGTTAGTACTCGGCTGTGGTTTTAGAGACTTCCGCTGTCATTATCTTGTTTTAGTATGTTTTAGCGACGATGTAAAGACAAGCTTATTTACGGAATTCGAATGCTTATTTTATGATATTGCATGTTTATGAAGTTGGGATGTTACAAATGGTATCAGATCCTTAGTTTAAGGGATTTAGGTGACAAGTCGAGCCTAAACTTAAACTGTATGATGAGGAACACAGCCGAGACATAGGATTGCCTCTAGGAACGATCACTATAAATGCACTTAGGAATAAGGTGCCAAGGACAAATGTGTAAGGTAAGTTTGGGATTACACCTGGACAGTGTAATTACGAACTTACAGGTACATGTGCGTGCTTACAATACCTTGCTTATAGCAAATTTGTTGTGTCATGTCTAGCAAAAAGGTTAAATTGTTGTTTTCTTTCAGTTAAGTGTTATGGCTGGGAGAACATTGAGGAGTAGGTCAGCAAGATCCCTGAGGGATGGACTGAGACCCCTTGTTGGGGAGGTATCATGAGAGATCACTTATGATGGGATGTGTGTATGTATATCGTAGAGAAGAAATGTTGTTTAGAATGTTATGAGGCGTCTGGAGGTAGATCTTTGTGGGTGCGAAGAGGATGAATGTTTGGGTAAGACTCCTGTGTCTCGAGAGTCCCAATTATAGAAATCGTGAAGTAGATCAGTTGGGAGGGTAAGAAGGACAGTGTCGAGATCTTGAAAGTGTCAATAGAGCCCTGACTTCCTAGTCGAGCTTTCAATAGCAGGACCAACGAAAGGAGATAGTAGTGGAGGACTGAAAACGTGTTGAGTAGAATGCGAGATAGTTGATCAAAATAAAAATCGTATGGAATGGTTGAGTAAGTGAGATGTGGAACGTAGGTTCAGCAAGTTATTGCATGACCGAGAGGGCGACCTTTGGTCGAAGGTAAAGTGTCAAGGATAAGCTGCGTGAGTGGAACGGTTGACTTGGTTTGAGTGAGTAGCCTTCAATTGCAAGTAGAGTCTCATGCATGGAGTTCTTTTATGTAACATGAAATTTTCACGCTTTAAAGTGAATATGTAAATATCAATTTTGATCGAAAATGAGTCAGAATGTACAAGCGTAAGTTTAAAGAAAGGATGATTTCTTGTACTTCACAGAATGAAATGTAGAGCTTAACGGTTTGCAGAATATTTCACACTTTTCATGATAAGTTAGATTGTTGCAAAAAGTCAAGAAAACGTTGGCCAGCGAAACTTTTATAATCAAAATAAGTGTTGACACTTTGGTATTATAACGTGGATATGAGAACCGACTGGTTTACTTTGAGTCGGTAGTTTCTTTCAAAATTGTGTCGTATGAAAATATTTTCATTCAATATATTACTGTCGTAATAGCTTCGTTCGGATTGAGTAAGATTGAGGTCCACGGGAATATACATGCAAACGATTCTCGAATTGTTGTGCAGGGCATTGAAGTTATATTAGGGATGGGGTCATGTGTACCCAAGTTGTTTTCAAATGTTGTTTATTTAAAATGATAAAATGTACGAAATGATTTATTTATTGCGTTGTCATGCATGAAGGCTATGAACTCACTAGGTCGTAGAGTATTACACTTTTAAGCTAAGGAAGAACTCTGAGAGCGGAGAGGGGTTGGTCAAATCAAGGGAGGACGTTGTAGTTTGATATATGTGTTTAAGAAGAGATTTGGACAGGGAAGAGTCAGAAGTGGATTATAGTATCAGTTGTGTGAGGGTCTGCACCCTTATGCAGTAGCGGGAAGTACGGTTGTCAAGGGACGGTTGTGTCCGGAGGAAGGATTTGAAGCCTTCAAGGTGATGGTTTTAGCAACTCGTTCTGAGTAGTGTGGTGAGGAAGAATGAAATGTCTATGGCGTGGGAATATGAGTTTCGAGGTAAGCTTGTAATGTTGATGTTACATGAGTAGGTTTCGAAAAGAGGGAGACAGATCATGAAGTTGGTTATGATATGGTGGAAGGATTAGATTCCGTAAGGAACCCATGTTAAAGAATAGGTTAAGAAGGTAGTTGCAGGTTGTCTGTTGTTGTATAGGTCGACAGTCATGCAAGATGGTTAAGGCCGAAGGCTTGAACCAGAAGGGCGAAGGTTGATAGAATATCTTGTAGGGGTGCTAAGTTAGTGAGAGACCGTTGTTGTTGAATAAGCGTTCTATTTACGAGGTGTGGAGGGTCCATAGAAGGATAGGGTGAGTAGCACAAAAGGAGTGAGTGCAGACTATATCAGTCAGTAAGGAAATGTGTCGTGTCTATGAAAAGGCTCGGTTAGTAAAGAGCTAGCTAGAATGTTTGTGTTTGAGCTAATTGAGAACTCGTGAGTTATAGATCAGCAAGTTGGGAAAGGACTAAGTAGCGAGATAGACTCGATTGTACTCGGGAGGATATGAAGGCAAGTTCGAATCGTGTGAATGATCATGAGAGATCTAGTCTGCAGTGTGATGTTATGGGCAAAGAGTGTACGGATGTATAGTGACAGTAATTGTCAGGCTAATTGTGCCAGCTAGTGTCGTAGTGATGTGATGTTAGAGAGGGAGGAAGCATCAGAGAGAAACTTTTTGGGGGTTCTGATGAGGCGTACGATTGGTTAACCGGATTATGGAGCACGTAGAGTGTAAGTTGACGTTGTGGCATGATTATGTTCGAGATAGAATGCCGGAGCGGTGGTGGGTGGTTACCCGAAGTAGAAACCAAGTGTTTTTTTGTTGTTGTAAGAGTCGTAAGTAAGCATATGTTGGGATCATTGGAAGTTTAAAGAAGATGATGGATGTGTTAGTCAAATGGGGTGGAATAGATGTGAAATTCTTAAAGAGTGTGAGCTGTTGCTTATGAGTTAAAGAAATTTCTGAGAAAGTAAAGGTTGGAGATTAAAGAATGTGTAGTGACGTCGAACTCTGGTGTCGTTTCAAGACGACTTGGTTGAATGCCTTAAGTTAGGACTTTGGTGCAACTGTTTGATATTGTAAGTAATGAGAAAGTGATATCAGCATGTGGAAAGGTCGAGAGGGAGGGGCAAGTAATGTTTGGTGAGCAGTGCTCCACGCTAACGTGGGGAGGTGAAGATAGTATGTCAGATTAAGTGAGTAAAGTGGAAGTAGTAAATGTGACGGTAAAGCCAAAAGGTGCAGTGTTGTGTAGATTGTCATTGATAAGTGTGTGAACTTTTGGAAAGAGTATTGAGGAAGGGATTTGTGTATGATTTTGTGCAGGAAAGAAGTGGATGAGACAACTGAATGAGTAAGTTAGTAACTTTGGGAGAAAGGTTTAAAACGAACTGGTCGTGTAGTGATTAAGCTAGTGAGAATAGTATGGTGTGACCATGGTTACTCCTCCCAGTTGGGCGAGGATAACCGGAGTTATGTTTTTATGATTGAAAGAACGTGGCAATCCGCGAGGAATGGTTGTGTGTCAGGATAAGTTTAATTCGAGTAGGTGGACACTTCAGCAATGGGTTGGAGGTTCCTACTCTTAGTTACATATAAGTATGGAGTGGGGAAGTGATGAGAATATTAGAGATGGTTGACGAACTGTGGTCGAGGTGGTCCGAGAAAGGGAAATGTTAGCCGCATAGACGATTATTGGTTGGGAGGAGTGATCTAGAATTGCGTGTAATGTGAGGAAGGAACTTTGGATTAGTAGTTATCGGGATGTACAGGGTTGGCCTTGTGCCAAGCTGTCAGGTGAATGATTGTTTCTTGGTGAAAGAATCTTGTGTTATAGCGGATGATTCCACCAAGTTCCTCCTTAAAGGAAGTAAAGATGCATGAGAAGCCTTATTTAATCTTCTATTGTCAAGATCGATCGAATAGGGGCAGTAGCCTGCGAGTTAGAGCACCGTAAGAACTGAAGAGAGTACACCCGATGTTCCATGTTACGAATTTTCTGAGGTGTTGAATGAGTCGGAAGCGGCATTACCTTAGGGAAGTGTCAGTTTTGGTGTGGTCAAGATACACGCATCTTTTCCAATGAGGAATTCCGGGGACGGAATTCTTTTAAGAGGGGAGTGTTGTAACAACCGGGTTTTCTATGGCAAATATGAAAGTTTGGTGGCCAAAGTCTAAGTATTGGAAGTTGGACTTGAGGGACCTAATGGCAATTTTTGAAAGATACTTAAAGGCTCAATTCCCTAGGGCAACTCATTATTTAGAAATCAGTATTTGTTGGGGTTTTGGGGGTTGGCGGCTAAGAGAAAGGAAAAGGGAGAATAAAAGAGTTCTTGGGAAGAAATCAAAGAAAGAGAAAAATCAGAGAAGAAATCAGTAAGGTAATTCGTATTCCTTGTTGTTATAGTGTTCCTTTCTTAATTGGTTTGGGTTCTTAAGTCTAAACATGATGATTATATGGGTTTTCAACCATATTCTTCTTAAAAGTGGTTTTAAGGGTTTTTGGCTTTGTAAATCGATTTGATGGTAAGAAAGTGGATTAAGTGGTTGTTTAGGATTGGTGGATGAACCCTTAGGGTGCGTTTGATTCGACGGATTCCGACGGAATTGGACGGAATTGGAATGGTCAATTCCATTGACCAAATTCCATTGTGTTGTTTGGTTTGCAATGGAATGGAATTGAATTCCATGAATTCCACCCAAATAAGGAATTCACCATTCCTTTACAAAATGGATGAAATTGAATTCTATTCCATCCAAATTTGTCTAAATGACAAAAATACCCTCATTTAATTTAATATTTTGGTTTTTTATTTTATTTTTATTTTTATTTTTATTTTTAATTTCATTTAATTTTTAATTTTTAATTTTTAATTTTTAATTTTAATTTTGTTATTAATATATTTTAATACATTTAGTTTTTATTTTTATTTTATTTTTTATTTTTGGGTTGTGTATATTATATTTTTTACACATTAAAGTATTTAATAATTATTTTATAAAAAGGGTATTTTGGTCATTTGTCGAAAATTCATTCCAATTCCAAAGCTACATTCTGTGAACCAAACAGACAGATTCCAATTCCTTTGACAAATTCCATTCCAATTTTGTCAACCAAACAGGTGGTCAAACCTGACAACATTCCATTCCAATTCCTTCCAGATTCCAATTCCTTTGACAGATTCCATTCCTTTAGAAATCATTCTGCGAACCAAACGCACCCTTAGGTTTGTCAAATCAAATTAATGGCTGAAAATGGGTAAATGATCACTTTTAGACTTTTGGTTTTCGGACAGTCGAGGTTTCCGGACGTTGGAGATTCTTGATGTTCAGTAGTTTCCGGATAGGATGCTTGTGTCCGGGTAGAGTCGCATGAGGGTTTCCGGATGTTGGTAACCAGTAAAGGGTGCGTCTGGAATGGCCTAGGATCCGGACAGTTTGGGTATCCGGGAGTCGGGATATCCGGACAGTTCGGGTATCCGGACTGTTGTGGTATCCGGACTGTTGTGGTATCCAGATTGAGTTGTTGTCCGGAAAGTGTGTCAACTGCACGGTAGGGTCAGATCGTCTAAACTGATGTAAATCTAATGCCCTTAGGTGTTTGCTTGGTTTAGCTTGGAGATATTTAAGAAGTGCATCCTACGTAACTAAAGGTGAGTTCCCTAAAACCCCTTTTTGACGCAAAGTGATAAATGTTTTAACTGATTATGGTTTATCGAGCATGAAATGTTATAAACTGATTTGCATGATTTTTCACGAACGTATCTGTTTTATTAAATGAAATGTTTGGCATGATGAAATGAAGGACATGACGTATGAATATTTTAACTTACATGTTTTCAAGAACGTACGTGTATGCTATGTGATGTCGGTCTGCACTGTGGGATCAGAGAGAGATTCTCGGGATCTGAGGATCCCTTGGATATGTATGACAGGCTGGTAGGTTGGAATTCGTTTCCCTCCTATCCGGTAGAGGGGAGTCCGTGTGGGCTCCAAGGAGGGCGAGAAGGGAGCCTAATGGAACCCTGATTGCGGAATGTTTAAGTGATCCATACACAGTGCAGTACCATGAATGATAATGCATTATAGTTTATTGATAAATGTTTTCCAACTGTGTTTGTTGGTTCCTGTTTTGCTTATACAAGATTGTCAGATCTATTAGTTCGAGTTTATGTTTGATGCAGAAGCGTATTTGAAGAACTAACAGATATGTTTGATAGATTTAGAACACAATATAAATAAACAGTGAACTGGAAATAATATCTCAAAGTTTACTGAATATATATATATATATATATATATATATATCAAGAACAGATTTAAGAACAGTGAGTAAGCAAAGCTTTAAAACAGATATGACTCTCAAAGTATATAAGCTATGTGTTCTTGATGTTTTTATCTCTCGATTCTCGATATTTCTTGTTAGGAAGAACTTAACATGAGTCTTCCTTATATACTACTCTAAGGGGACCATAAAGCATAAGGTACTATTCAGAACGGACGGTATGAATAGTTGGACGGATGGCATGAACAGTTGGACGTGTTGTATTGCATTTAATGCAGCATACGTCTATTATGTACTAAGCCCTATTGAATCCAATCAGAGTTTGACACGTTGAAGATGGACAGGGCATGCTACCATGCAAGTTGATGAACAGGTGCAGTAACAGTAGCAAGATATTATAAATATCTTCAAGTCATTAGAGAGGACCACAGAGGCTCTGTAAAGTGTTACAGAGGTTCTGCGGTCTGGTCATTTGTAGAGTAGTCTTCACCGGATTCCGAGTCTTTGGTCTTCTTTGCGCGTATGACAGAGCTTCTGTAGGACGCCTCTTTAGCTTTTGTAGCTTCTCGACCTTGATCTCTCGGTAAGTTCGGCAGAGCCTCTGTAAGAGGCTTTCTTCACTTAGCCTATTTTTCACTACTTCTAAATACTTCTATGATTAGGAAGATTGAAGCTAACAGTGTTACATGTTGTTTTCGGAGGGAATTCACTAGACCTTTTGGTCTAACCCTCGCTTTCAAACTAAACCATTTTCAGGTAAGCGCACAACCGGTTCTTCTAGTAAGAACTAGGAAAGACGACATGAAGGACTTGGAGACTAGAGCAACTCTAGATTTGGTTTATGATATCTATAGTTAGTACTCGACTGTGGTTTTAGAGACTTCCGCTATCATTATCTTGTTTTAGTATGTTTTAGCGATGATGTAAAGACAAGCTTATTTATGGAATTCGAATGCTTATTTTATGATATTGCATGTTTATGAAGTTGGGACGTTACAGTATATTAATCATGTTTGTGAATCCTTTTGTTTGGATATAAGTATGCTCATATTCTTCAGACATTTTAGCTACGTTGATTTCTTCGACTTTCTATTTTTTCTTTTCTACTATGTCTTCTATATGTTTTAACTTTTCTTCTATATTGTTAATTTTTAGTTTATGTAATTCCGCTATTATTTCTAGTTTTTCTATTTTTTCGAAATATGTGTTTGTGTCTAATGTCTTATTTATTTATTTCTTTTGTTATTGTTATTTCTTGGTTAAATAACTTTTTATTACATAAATAGCATATTTCTTTAAAACAAATGTTACATTGTGATCTTTTGTCCATGCTAGGGTAATATCCACAATTATAGCATTTTATATAGTTATTGCCTCTTTTGCTTGTCCAATTGTGTTCACATTCTATTTGTTCTGTATTAACATATGTATATGTGATTTATGTTAAATTTTCTTCATCTCTATCACTATATATGTTGTATACTGATTCATTTTCAGAATTATCTGTTTCTAAGGATTCTATCTCGTAATCTCCTATTTGTTCTACTAGATTACTTCTTTATGTGTTTTTTCTTTTATTAACATGCTATCTTTTTTGTTTGTTTCCCACATTCTTACAACTGTCTGTTCCCATATTAAGACTTCATCTATCCACAACTGTGGTTTTTGTTGTTCTAATAGTAACATATTGCTACTAAATATGTTTCCTATAGGTAATCTGTTGCCTTTTCCTACATAATTTGACTCTTGTTGATAGCTTGTAGAGGGTTGTGACCAAGATTCTCTTCCTGGTGTATCTCGTGTAGAGGTTCCTGTTTCCCCCCAGTCTATTTTTGGCATTTTTCTTTTATATGGATTATATGGACCATACATATTTTCATCCATAAAATTTTGGTCTTGTTTGTAAAAATCTGATAACATTGTTTTGCCTTGTAGAATATTCTCAACTAAAGGTAAATTGTAATAATTTTGTAGGTTTTTGTAGCTTTCTTCATATGTCATTCCTAATTCTATCATACACTCAATGATCATATCATCAGTTTCTTCTTGTAGGTTTAATTCTGTGAATTTTCTATTAATAATTTGTTCTAATGTTTTGTTAGTTTCTTCTATTTTAAACCCTGTAATTTCTTCTTCTTCTAAATAATCTATTAAACAGTAGTCAAATTCTTCTTCTTCGAATTTGTCAAATCCTATTAGAGTTTCACTATCTTCATTTTCTGTATCATAATTTGGTTTTGTATCATATTCTATATTCATAAGATTATATTCTGTTTCTTCGTCATCTTTATTGTTAGATGACTCTTTTTTAAAGTCCACAAATCTCAAGCTTTGTGATCCATCATTATCTTCATATATATAACTTCTTTTTGGTACTAATATTTCGTCTTCTTGACCTTTTAAGTCGTTTAATTGCCATTCTAATCCTGCTAATTCTTCAGGATCTATTTTTATTGGGTCTATCATTTGTATAGATTTTGAAGCTATTGTGTTTACAATTCCTTCAATATTAACCTTGTATTTCATTCGTGACCTGTTGCTAGCCTTTCCTAGCACTCCTATGCTTATTACTATATTATTTCCTTCATAATTTTCGTATCCCTTTGTTTGTAGAGCTATTTTAATATTTTGTAGATCATTTATGTCTTTTTGAATTCCTGGTGTGCAATAAAATAACGCTGTATTTTGGCTAAGGTCTATTTCCATTCCTGAAATTATTGCCTTTTTTAACTCTGTTTTCCAACTTTTGTCTAATAATAGGGCTAATAATTTTGTCCCTAAATTCTTTCTGCCTAATGCTTTAATCCCTATAATTACTAGTCCTATGTGTGCAAAATGTTTTCCTGATTATTTTATCCTTTGTATTGTGTCTGGTGAGAATAAGTCTACTGTTACTGATTTGTCTAGTACTCTTAAACTTTCTTCTCTACTACTTTGGATTAACACTGTATTTATATTTAAAATTCCTGTTTGATACAATACTCTAGGATTTAGAATATCTAATTGGTGTTGATTATAAAGATTTATATTTCTGTCTAAGTCTATTTCTTCTTCTAATTGTATATTTTGTTGTGAGGAATTTGAACCTGATCATCTTCTAACAATTCTGTTTAAAAAAGACTCTGATGTTATTGTGTCTTGTATGGTACTTGTTGAGCTTCTTGCTTCTTGTACTGTTCTGCTTCTTCTTAGGAAACTCTTGTTTTGATTATTCATTTTCTAGGTAACCAGTGTGTATATGGTTTGGGTTTTCTGTTTATTTTAATATCTTCTAGGTTTAATTTATTTATTGCTTCGGTGATCTTATCAATATCACTTTCTTTGGTTGTATTTGTTTCTTTTTTATCTTCTAATATATTAATTATTTTGTTTAATTTTTCAATAACCTGTAATATTAGACTAATAATAAAATTAAATAAAAGTGGATACTGGCTATCACTTTTATTATGTCCTGTGTATTTGGTAAAACCTGTGATTTCTTCTTTATTTTCTATAGGTTTATATTTTCTGACGTCTTCTAAAGCCTTTTTATATTCTTCGGATAACTCCAGATTTATCCTTCTACAATTGTCTTTATATCTTTTATTAATACTTCTAAATTTGTTATCTTATTTTCTATTTTTAGAAGGTTTTTGTTTTCTAGTAAATAATTTAGCTGTTGAAATTCTTGTTTCGTAGGTGTGATTCTTTTTTTTCTTTAATATCTTTAATAATTTGATTGTTTTGTTCTTTTATGTAGCTTAGATTGTCTATTATTTTGTTTATTAATTTTGTCTTTTTATGAGTGTGATTAGCTAGTTTTTCTAATGTATATAATGTATTTCGATTATTTGTAGCTTCTTTTTCTAAATTGAAACCTAGATTTATTATTAAATTTGTTATCCCGTTTAAATGTATATTATCTGTGTGTAAACTATGTTTAAACGTGTTTTTAAATCTACAAGAAAATTTATAATATTGAAGAGCAGTAATATTATTAATTTCAAGTTTTTCTTTGAATTCGAGATTTAAGAAGTCTAACCGTTTTAATTCAGCAGATGAAATTTTTTAATCAATTTTTAAAAGAAATCATATCTCTTAGTATCTATCCAGATTCCCTACCCCTTTTCATAATATATTCATATATCCCATTAAAATTTTAAATATGCAAATAATAAATAAACGGAGGTTTATCTTGACCCTTCAATTCATCATAACCTTTCAAATTTATACCATTACATAATATGATTCCTGGATTTTCACCATAGCGGGTTCTCGATAAACGTGGACTTCAACTGCCACTAGCGAGCCTGACTAAGTCTTTTAAACCTTTAGAATCGTACCATGCTCTGATACCAACAAGGGGGTATGGCGGATTTTTTGGGTTTCCGTTAAACCACTATGATAGTTATAAACCAATAAGGGGGTATGGCGGATTTTTTGGGTTTCCGTTAAACCACTATGATAATAATAAACTACTTAAATTCATAATTTAAAAACACATACTTACAGTGATTAGAGGTGATGAGCGGAAGCACCAGAGTAGTATAGACAGCGGAGATTCCTTTTTTTTATGTATGGGATATACTATGAAGATCTAAAGGAGTGTAAGGAATACTGGACTTAGACTAAGGAGATAGGAAGAGAGAGTTTAGAGAGCCATGAGAGAAATGCTTTCTATTATTTCTCGAGTTTTTTCGGGGTTGTTTTACAAATGAGAGAAAGGCCGTCTTAAATAGGCCTAAAGAAATTGTACAAGATTCCTAAATAATTATCAAACGACAAAACCAATACAGGTTTGTCAAAAAGAAATGTCCTATCGTTTTAAAAAGTAAATTTTTTACAAAGAAGTCAAAACGCAAATAGTAAAAGCATATAGTATTCTGTCGGCCAATTCCGAAAATTATGCTTTGATTTCGTCATTGCTTACGATGCCTTCTAGAAATCTCTGTGGGTACTGTCGATGGACTGTGGTGAACCTGGATCCGTACCATCATATCCGTCTCTTTCATCCATGTTGTCTATGAGGATTGGGCTAGAGTCGTCTTCTCCAATAAACGGAAGAATCATCATCCAGTTGTTGTGAACGAATATCTGTGTGTAGTGTCCTTCTGCAACTAATTTGTACTGTTTACCCCATGTACGGTGGAAGAATTTTGCTGGAAGTGCTGGTGTCTTTTGTCCTTGGGTAATCATCTTTCCTATCTGTTGTTGAAGTGATTCTGAGTTTTCGATATTATCCCACCATGTGTATTCGAGACTGCATGCGACCTTCTTCAGTGCCTTTTGTTCCTCTTTATCATGGGCAATGAATATGCGTTTTCTCGCAGGCCTGTATGTATAACTATTTGCCTCAGGAAATGATGCGAAAATCTTACATCCTATCATTGGACTAGATGAATGGGACGCTATATTTCCAGCTGTGAGAATGAACTTTTCCCCAAACTTGTTAAGAAGTGCTTCTGTCTTTGGGTTTAGACTGAATTCGATGTAATCGATCATTCCGTTGTGGTAGAAACCAAGGATTTGATCGTCTGACATGTCTGTAACCTTCAGGTTGATTTGTAGTAGGAAGATGTTGGTTGGAACTTGTCTTTCATCTAGTTTTTGCCATTTCTGCAAAAGTTTTAACTTCTTCTGGTCAATGAAGAAGGTTTCGACTCCAAAATTTTCTCTTGCTACCTTCATGGCTTCAGCAAAACTATGGAATCCTTTGTAAAGTGGGCTGTTACATTGTATGTGTTTTGTAACTGTTTCCCATTTATTGAAAATTCCTGTTTTTGTTCCCCTAAAAATCACATAGTGTGAAAAACGTTTTATCTGTCCTTTTACAGGGGTTTTATGACTTTGTTCAAAAGCGTAAATGCTTAACGCATTTAGAATCTGGACTTTGAATTTTGACACATGTGGCATGGTTTGAATATGTCGTAAGTTATCCGGTAAACATTGTTGTTTTTCTGTCAGTTCCATGCCTGTAATGGGTCTAAATTTTTTGTTTATTTCGAAACCTTTTTGTAATACATAGCTGCCGAATGAAATGGTTGAATCTGTTCTATTTTGTGTACTCTGTGTATTTTTTGAAGAACCATATTGTGTGTAACCTTTTGTTTGATATTTTGCCTGTGTGAACTGTGAAGCGGCTATATTATCCAAACTTTGGCAAAACCGTGGTATCTGTGAAGAATTGTAAAAATCCTCTGTTTGTAACATCTGTGAGCTCATAGCTGCTTGCATCAGCTTGTTGGTATCTATGATCTATGTATTAACTGTCTGTGTACTGGCCTTTTCCTCGTCTGATGAGATACTCATTGAGGATGGATACCTGATAGGTTGTATAACCTTTCTTTTTCCTTTATCTTTTTTCTCCATCTGTAACAAATAATTTGTTAAGATTTATAGATAACATATCTGCTATCCCATTATCTTTTCCTTTGATATGTTCAAAATTTATCTTGTAACCACATCCTTGTATAATGTTTTGTAAATTTATCCATCGTGTCTTATTTACTTTTTTACTTTGATCATTTTTTATAAAGCGAACTATAGCTTCACAATCTGTTTTGACTGTGAATTCTTTATGTAAAAAGATTTTGAATTTTTCTAAAGCATTTATTAATGCTTGGATTTCAAAATCTAGGGTTGTCCAATTCATACCAATTTTGTTAAAATTTCAACTGACATATGAACAAATCTTTTCTGTTTCTTTTGTATTATATTTATTAGGTTTAGAAAGAAGAACTGCTCCCCATCCTTCTTTACAACCATCAACCTCTATAATTATATAATCTGTAACTAATGGTAATTCCAAAGGTTTAATATTTTTTACTTTTTCTTTAATTGTCTTGACAAGCTTTATGTCTTCTATGTTAAAATGTTTTTGACCATTTTTTGTTGTTTTACTATATAAAGGTCCTACTAATTTTGAAAGATCTGGGATGAATTTTCGAGCATAATTTACCAGACCTAAAAAAGCTTGTATTTGTTTTAAACCTTCAATTTTTTCTGGAAAATCTATTATTTTTGTAGAAATATGTGATTGTAATTCTATCTTTCCATTACCGATTTCTATGCCAAGAAAAGATATTTTTCTTTTAAATAGATCAATTTTTCTTTTGGATACTACTATACCATTCTTCTTTATTTCTTCAAATATCTGTTGTAGGTGCTTTTCATGCTCCTGTACTGTTTCGCTGGCAACCAATATATCGTCAATGTATACTAAACAAAACTCATATTTAAGAAATATACTATCCATGAATCTTTGAAATATAGATGGTGCGTTTTTTAGTCCAAAACTAAGAACATTCCATTCATACTGTCCTTCTGAACATGTGAATGATGTCCATGGTTTGAAGGTTTCTTCAAGCTGTAACTGATTGTATCCTGACTTTAAGTCAAATTTTGAAAATATTCTTTTCTTTTGTATGAGATTTAGCAAACTGTCCTTGTTAGGAATATTATACCCATCATCTTATGTATTGTCATTAAGTCTTTTGTAGTTATATACTATTCTGGCTTTTCCTCTTTTTATTTCAACGTGATTTCTTACCATAAATGTCGCGGATCTGTGAGGACTTTTCGATTTTCTAATTAATTTTTGTTCTATCATTTCTGGTATTTGTTTTTTAAATTCTTCTTTATCTAAAGGGATGTATGCTATGTTAGCTGTTCGGATTGTTATATCAGGGTTTTTTATTTTGAATTTACATATATGTTTAACTTTTGAATCTTTTATGTCTTCTCCTATGAGTCCTATCTTTTCTAAATGTAAAATAGTAGGGTTGATTATACTTTTTGTAATTTATATTCCTTTTTCTAATTCATGTGTTAGGAAATCTGTGAGTAATTTTATTGATTCGTTTTCAACGAAGGTTTTATTTTGGTTGTTTTTTAAAAATTCTAAGTTACTTTGTTTTCCACGTTTTTGAGCGAATTCTGATGTATTTGTATACCTAAGTGTAGGGAAGCTGTAAATATGTTACTTAATGTAATACAATTCCTAGTAATGTTGATAGCACCATTTAATCCGAAGATAAAATTTAATCCGAGTACAAAATCTGTTGATTTTATATATTCAAGATTTATGTTTACTTGTGGTATTTCATATTTAATACTATAATTTCCTGCAAAATCTAAAAATTGTATTCCTGTTGGTTCTACATAGTGTGTAATTGAGATAAGTCTACTTTCAATTGTTCTAGTTACTAATTTATAAGGTACCTCTTTATGGTATTGTTTAGGAATTAATGTATATGACACTACGCTTTTTGTTGCTCATGTATCCACTAATGCTGTTAAATCAACAAATTTATTATTGTCTAGCCATAATCTACATTGTATATTAATCATGTTTGTGAATCCTTTTGTTTGGATATAAGTATGCTCATATTCTTCAGACATTTTAGCTACGCTGATTTCTTCGACTTTCTGTTTTTTCTTTTCTACTATGTCTTCTATATGTTTTAATTTTTCTTCTATATTGTTAATTTTTAGTTTATGTAATTCTGCTATTATTTCTAGTTTTTCTATTTTTTCGAAATATGTGTTTGTGTCTAATGTCTTATTTATTTCTTTTGTTATTGTTATTTCTTGGTTAAATAACTTTTTAAGACATAAATAGCATATTTATTTAAAACAAATGTTACATTATGATCTTTTGTCCATGCTAGGGTAATATCCACAATTATAGCATTTTATATAGTTATTGCCTCTTTTGCTTGTCCAATTGTGTCCACATTCTATTTGTTCTGTATTAACATATGTATATGTGATTTTTGTTAAATTTTCTTCATCTCTATCACTATATATGATGTATACTGATTCATTTTCAGAATTATCTGTTTCTAAGGATTCTATCTCGTAATCTCCTATTTGTTCTACTAGATTACTTCTTTCTGTGTTTTTGCTTTTATTAGGACATTTGTTAGCTAAATGTTTTTCATCTCCGCAGATGAAACATTAACATTTTCGTGTCTGTGGCTTTCTGACATATTTATTTTTATAATGAGGTTTGTACCCTTTTTGATATGTTGTACTTTTTCTCAATTTTTTCCTTTTATAATCATAATGACCATAAGCTTGTGGTGTATAAATTGTTGTTTTACAAAATGCATATGCATTCTTTTTTAGCTGTTCTTGTAAAGCAACTTCTTTGCATCTATCTTCTAATATTTTAAATGTATATGTTATTCTAGGTCCTATACCTAGATTGTTTTGTTCACCATATGTTTGTTTCCATGTTTCATGTATATTTTTTCCTAAATCTCCTGGTAATTTTATAAAATATTTGTCGCATAAATTGTCATCCATTGCTTGTCCTGTTTGAGATAATAACCTTGAAAAGTCTATTGTGAATTCGTTTATATACTTCATGTCTGCTATACTTAATTGTTCTAAGTTTCTGATTGCAGTGTCTTGTATAAGGCTATTGTTTTTGGCTAGATCAACTCCTAGAATAAGAGTTCTTATTTGTGATGTGAAGTTGTATGGATTTTCTCCTAGGGCTTTTAGCCTATTTATTTCATCTGGGTCTTGGGCTTTTTTGCTTTGCCAAATTCCTAGAGATATTGGACCTAATGTGATTTCTAAATAATAAAACATATCCATGCTATCTTTTTTGTTTGTTTCCCACATTCTTACAATTGTCTGTTCCCATATTAAGACTTCATCTATCCACAACTGTGGTTTTTGTAGTTCTAATAGTAACATATTGCTACTAAATATGTTTGGGATAATATCGAAAACTCAGAATCACTTCAACAACATATAGGAAAGATGATTACCCAAGGACAAAAGACACCAACACTTCCAGCAAAATTCTTCCACCGTACATGGGGTAAACAGTACAAATTAGTTGCAGAAGGACACTACACATAGATATTCGTTCACAACAACTAGATGATGATTCTTTCGTTTATTGGAGAAGACGACTCTAGCCCAATCCTCATAGACAACATGGATGAAAGAGACGAATATGATGGTACGGATCCAGGTTCACCACAGTCCATCGACTTGAAGAAACCTTCAAACCATGGACAGCATTCACATGTTCAGAAGGACAGTATGAATGGAATGTTCTTAGTTTTGGACTCAAGAACGCACCATCTATATTTCAAAGATTCATGGACAATATATTTCTTAAATATGAGTTTTGTTTGGTATACATTGACGATATATTGGTTGCCAGCGAAACAGTACAAGAGCATGAAAAGCACCTACAACGGATATTTGAAGAAATAAAGAAGAATGGTATAGTAGTATCCAAAAGAAAAATGGATCTATTTAAAAGAAAAATATCTTTTCTTGGCCTAGAAATCGGTAATGGAAAGATAGAATTACAATCACATATTTCTACAAAAATATTAGATTTTCTAGAAAAAATTGAAGGTTTAAAACAAATACAAGCTTTTTTAGGTCTGGTAAATTATGCTCGAAAATTCATCCCAGATCTTTCAAAGTTAGTAGGACCTTTATATAGTAAAACAACAAAAAATGGTCAAAAACATTTTAACATAGAAGACATAAAGGATAGGACTCATAGGAGAAGACATAAAAGATTCAAAAGTTAAACATATATGTAAATTCAAAATAAAAAACCCTGATATAACAATCCGAACAGTTAACATAGCATACAACCCTTTAGATAAAGAAGAATTTAAAAAACAAATACCAGAAATGATAGAACAAAAATTAATTAGAAAATCTGAAAGTCCTCACAGATCCGCAGCATTTATGGTAAGAAATCACGGTGAAATAAAAAAAGGAAAATCCATAATAGTATATAACTACAAAAGACTTAATGACAATACAGAAGATGCGGATTTTTTGGGTTTCCGTTAAACCACTATGATAGTAATAAACTACTTAAATTCATAATTTAAAAACACATACTTACAGTGATTAGAATAAGGGGGTATGGCGGATTTTTTGGGTTTCCGTTAAACCACTATGATAGTAATAAACTACTTAAATTCATAATTTAAAAACATATACTTACAGTGATTAGAGGTGATGAGCGGAAGCACCAGAGTAGTATAGACAGCAGAGATTCCTTTTTTTTATGTATGGGATATACTATGAAGATCTAAAGGAATGTAAGGAATACTGGACTTAGACTAAGGAGATAGGAAGAGAGAGTTTAGAGAGCCATGAGAGAAATGCTTTCTATTATTTCTCGGGTTTTTTCGGGGTTGTTTTACAAATGAGAGAAAAGCCGTCTTAAATAGGCCTAAAGAAACTGTACATGATTCCTAAATAATTATCAAACGACAAAACCAATACAGGTTTGTCAAAAAGAAATGTCCTATCGTTCTAAAAAGTAAATTTTTTACAAATAAGTCAAAACGCAAATAGTAAAAGCATATAGTATTCTGTCGGCCAATTCCGAAAATTATGCTTTGATTTCGTCATTGCTTACGATGCCTTCTAGAAATCTCTGTGGGTACTGCCGATAGACTGTGATGAACCTGGATCCGTACCATCATATTCGTCTCTTTCATCCATGTTGTCTATGAGGATTGGGCTAGAGTCGTCTTCTCCAATAAATGGAAGAATCATCATCCAGTTGTTGTGAACGAATATATGTGTGTAGTGTCCTTCTACAACTAATTTGTACTGTTTACCCCATGTACGGTGGAAGAATTTTGCTGGAAGTGCTGGTGTATTTTGTCCTTGGGTAATCATCTTTCCTATCTGTTGTTGAAGAGATTCTGAGTTTTCCATATTATCCCACCATGTGTATTCGAGACTGCATGCAACCTTCTTCAGTGCCTTTTGTTCCTCTTTATCATGGCTAATGAATATGCGTTTTCTCGCAGGCCTGTATGTATAACTATTTGCCTCAGGAAATGATGCGAAAATCTTACATCCTATCATTGGACTAGATGAATGGAACGCTATATTTCCGACTGTGAGAATGAACTTTTCCCCAAACTTGTTAAGAAGTGCTTATGTCTTTGGGTTTAGACTGAATTCGATGTAATCGATCATTCCGTTGTGGTTGAAACCAAGGATTTGATCGTCTGACATGTCTGTAACCTTCAGGTTGATTTGTAGTAGGAAGATGTTGGTTGGAACTTGTCTTTCATCTTGATGTGTTTTCTGAACGATTGTAACGCCCTTGTATGTTTTTTCTTGGAAGGCAATGTTGATGATGTCTTGTTGTAACTTGTATAGAAGCATTGGGAATTCTATGCACACTTTGTCAGAGACCATCTGTTCGAATTCTGGGAAGTTTTCGAAAAGTGGTTGCATAGTTTGTTTTAAAGGCATATCTAGGATCCTTGCTTTAAACCTGTTGAAATCTATGTGTACAGCTGTGGTTGTTTCTTTTTTCTCAAGCTTTTGTAGAAGCTGTGTATTTTTTGCTTCGAGAAGAGAAATCTTTTGTTTGAGAATATTGTTTTCAATCTGAGTTTGTAATACCTGTGTATCTTTTCCAGATTTTAAAAGTTGTTCTTGTAAATAGGCAATTACATTTTCTTTAGCCTTGATAAATTGCTCAGGATTAGTTTTTGCCATTTCTGCAAGAGTTTTAACTTCTTCTGGTTCAATGAAGAAGGTTTCGACTCCAAAATTTTCTCTTGCTACCTTCATGGCTTCAGCAAAACTATGGAATCCTTTGTAAAGTGGGCTGTTACATTGTATGTGTTTTGTAACTGTTTCCTATTTATTGAAAATTCCTGTTTTTGTTCCCCTAAAAATCACATAGTGTGAAAAACGTTTTATCTGTCCTTTTTCAGGGGTTTTATGACTTTGTTCAAAAAAGTAAATGCTTAACGCATTTAGGATCTGGACTTTGAATTTTGACACTTGTGGCATGGTTTGAATATGCCATAAGTTATCCAGTAAACATTTTTGTTTTTCTGTCAGTTCCATGCATGTAATGGGTCTAAATTTGTTGTTTATTTCGAAACCTTTTTGTAATACATAGCTGCCGAATGAAATGGTTGAATCTGTTCTATTTTGTGTACTCTGTGTATTTTTTGAAGAACCATATTGTGTGTAACCTTTTGTTTGATATTTTGCCTGTGTGAACTGTGAAGCGGCTATATTATCCAAACTTTGGCAAAACCGTGGTATCTGTGAAGAATTGTAAAAATCCTCTGTTTGTAACATCTGTGAGCTCATAGCTGCTTGCATCAGCTTGTTGGTATCTATGATCTATGTATTAACTGTCTGTGTACTGACCTTTTCCTCGTCTGATGAGATACTCATTGAGGATGGATACCTGATAGGTTGTATAACCTTTCTTTTTCCTTTATCTTTTTTCTCCATCTGTAACAAATAATTTGTTAAGATTTATAGATAACATATCTGCTATCCCATTATCTTTTCCTTTGATATGTTCAAAATTTATCTTGTAACCACATCCTTGTATAATGTTTTGTAAATTTATCCATCGTGTCTTATTTACTTTTTTACTTTGATCATTTTTTATAAAGCGAACTATAGCTTCACAATCTGTTTTGACTGTGAATTCTTTATGTAAAAAGATTTTGAATTTTTCTAAAGCATTTATTAATGCTTGGATTTCAAAATCTAGGGTTGTCCAATTCATACCAATTTTGTTAAAATTTCAACTGGCATATGAACAAATCTTTTCTGTTTCTTTTGTATTATATTTATTAGGTTTAGAAAGAAGAACTGCTCCCCATCCTTCTTTACAACCATCAACCTCTATAATTATATAATCTGTAACTAATGGTAATTCCAAAGGTTTAATATTTTTTACTTTTTCTTTAATTGTCTTGACAAGCTTTATGTCTTCTATGTTAAAATGTTTTTGACCATTTTTTGTTGTTTTACTATATAAAGGTCCTACTAATTTTGAAAGATCTGGGATGAATTTTCGAGCATAATTTACCAGACCTAAAAAAGCTTGTATTTGTTTTAAACCTTCAATTTTTTCTGGAAAATCTAATATTTTTGAAGAAATATGTGATTGTAATTCTATCTTTCCATTACCGATTTCTATGCCAAGAAAAGATATTTTTCTTTTAAATAGATCCATTTTTCTTTTGTATACTACTATACCATTCTTCTTTATTTCTTCAAATATCTGTTGTAGGTGCTTTTCATGCTCCTGTACTGTTTCGCTGGCAACCAATATATCGTCAATGTATACTAAACAAAACTCATATTTAAGAAATATATTGTCCATGAATCTTTGAAATATAGATGGTGCGTTCTTGAGTCCAAAACTAAGAACATTCCATTCATACTGTCCTTCTGAACATGTGAATGATGTCCATGGTTTGAAGGTTTCTTCAAGCTGTAACTGATTGTATCCTGACTTTAAGTCAAAATTTGAAAATATTCTTTTCTTTTGTATGAGATTTAGCAAACTGTCCTTGTTAGGAATATTATACCCATCATCTTATGTATTGTCATTAAGTCTTTTGTAGTTATATACTATTCTGGCTTTTCCTCTTTTTATTTCACCGTGATTTCTAACCATAAATGCTGCGGATCTGTGAGGACATTCAGATTTTCTAATTAATTTTTGTTCTATCATTTCTGGTATTTATTTTTTAAATTCTTTTTTATCTAAAGGGCTGTATGCTATGTTAGCTGTTCGGATTGTTATATCGGGGTTTTTTATTTTGAATTTACATATATGTTTAACTTTTGAATCTTTTATGTCTTCTCCTATGAGTCCTATCTTTTCTAAATGTAAAATAGTAGGGTGATTTATACTTTTTTGTAATTTCTATTCCTTTTTCTAATTCATGTGTTAGGAAATCTGTGAGTAATTTTATTGATTCGTTTTCAACGAAGGTTTTATTTTGGTTGTTTTTAAAAAATTCTAAGTTACTTTGTTTTCCAGGTTTTTGAGCGAATTCTGATGTATTTGTATACCTAAGTGTAGGGAAGCTGTAAATATGTTTACTTAATGTAATACAATTCCTAGTAATGTTGATAGCACCATTTAATCCGAAGAGAAAATTTAATCCGAGTACAAAATCTGTTGATTTTATATATTCAGGATTTATGTTTACTTGTGGTATTTCATATTTAATACTATAATTTCCTGCAAAATCTAAAAATTGTATTCCTGTTGGTTCTACATAGTGTGTAATTGAGATAAGTATACTTTCAATTGTTCTAGTTACTAATTTATAAGGTAACTCTTTATGGTATTGTTTAGGAATTAATGTATATGACACTACGCTTTTTGTTGCTCCTGTATCCACTAATGCTGTTAACAACAAATTTATTATTGTCTAGCCATAATCTACATTGTATACTAATCATGTTTATGAATCCTTTTGTTTGGATATAAGTATGCTCATATTCTTCAGACATTTTAGCTACGTTGATTTCTTTGACTTTCTGTTTTTTCTTTTCTACTATGTCTTCTATATGTTTATTTTTTCTTCTATATTGTTAATTTTTAGTTTATGTAATTCCACTATTATTTCTAGTTTTTCTATTTTTTCGAAATATGTGTTTGTGTCTAATGTCTTATTTATTTCTTTTGTTATTGTTATTTCTTGGTTAAATAACTTTTTAAGACATAAATAGCATATTTCTTTAAAACAAATGTTACTTTGTGATCTTTTGTCCATGATAGGGTAATATCCACAATTATAGCATTTTATATAGTTATTGCCTCTTTTGCTTGTCCAATTGTGTTCACATTCTATTTGTTCTGTATTAACATATGTATATGTGATTTTTGTTAAATTTTCTTCATCTCTATCACTATATATGCTGTATACTGATTCATTTTCAGAATTATCTGTTTCTAAGGATTTGTAACAACCCAAAAATCCACAATAGAACAAACATAGCATTTAAACATAAGATTTACAAAACTAGGTCCCAAAATTTCTCATTTCAACAATCTCAACTAAGGTTGGCGGAAACAACCTATACACAACTGAGAAAAACTACTACTACAAGTGGCACCGGCATTGTCTCTAGATGCATCTGTTCCCTATCTTGCTCTTGCTCACTTACCTGAGCCTTCTACTATTTGCTTACCTGAAAAGGTTTTAGTTTTGAAAAGCGAGGGTTAGACCATGAGGTCTAGTGAGCTCCCTCCATAAACAGTGTACATCAACATTATAAAAATCATTTATAAAACAATTCACATTCTTCACATAAACATCATTCATGGTACTGCACTGTGTAATGGATCACATAAACATTCCGCGATCGGGGTCCTAGTAGGTTCCCTTCTCGCCTCTTCCGGAGCCTACGCAGACTCCCCCTCCCGGAGCCTACGCAGACTCCCCTTTCCGGAGCCCACACGGACTCCCCTCTACCGGATAGGAGGAAACGGATTCCAACCTACCAGTCTGTCATACATATCCAAGGGATCATCAGAACCCGAGGATCTATCTCTGATCCCACAGTGCAGACCGACTCCACATAGCATTCACATAAACCATCATAGTCATAAAATATGAAATTTATAATACACTTTACAATTCGTTTCATCTTGCTGAACAATCTTTTCAGTAGAACATACTTTTCATGGGAATAACGTTCGTAAAAGCTTGTAAATAAATCATGCTCATAAACATACCCTGATCAGTAAAATATTAAGCTTTCATTTACGTAAAAGTCATGTAAAATAACCGGCATTTCCACATAATCACTTTCTTTGGAAAACACGTAAGATCACGTATTTTAGTTAGAAAAACTCACCTGACGCTTTAGTATCTTCTCGTCTCAAGACTTCTTACTTACTCTCCCGACCTCAAGATAGAGCACCTAAGATGTAGAAGACGTAACTCGTAAATCTATAATTAATATTCGAACTTACTTCCGATCTTAATCCAAATTATCTAAATTTGGTAAGATTCGCTTTTAGACTAAAATGGTTCCGGACTTGCTTACTTACGACCCAACTAATTTAATTCCAGCTCAACATTAGTTAAATTCTGATTTTATATAATACCGGATCTGTCGACCAATTCATTACCGGATCACGAATTGAAAGTCCACTATGGATGCCAATTTGACCCCTACCGATTCTTGGACTTTTAGACCCAATACACCACTTAATATCTTTGTTAAGTCCATTAAATAAAAAAACTAAAAAAATAAATAAACTAATGGATGGCAATTGCATTATGCCATGATCACGTGGCCCTTAAAACCAATTTGGAAATTGATTGTGGTTTTTCACCCAATTCCTTGCACGCGGCCCAACATGGTAATTAACAAAACCAATTCCTTTCAAAAGTCCATGTACCGAGACTCACCCAAAATGCAATTACCGGGACTTAGCTTGCCAAACATATCGGGACTTCGGGACATCAAAGCACAACACCGGGACTGCAAAAATCTCAAGTACCAGGACTCAAAGCCTCGAGTACCGGGACTCAAAACTATCGGGTACCGGGACTCAAAACTATCGGGAGTGCGGCAACGATTCCAGAGTCGAAACTTTACCCAATAATCTCCAGTCAAGCGATAACTTAAATAAACAATGATACAGACATTCTAGCTCCATTTCTTACCATTTCTTGCTACTCCAACACAATTATAGTGTTTAATTTCTCTCTTAAGCTACCATTCACTCCTTTAAGTAAAACTCTCACAGTTATCGATCTAACATAGCATCAAGAAGAGTTTTAATTAGGAATTTCCTGGTAGGATTGAGTGCAGAAACGAATTCCAACCTGCTCCTTCTTTCAAATTTTACTAAATGAGGATTTCTTCCTTCAATCTCACTAGAACGCCATATTTCTTTCTCTGCTTCTCTAGACTCCTTAGCCGCCACCACTAATGACATCTAGGGTTTTGAGCCCAAACATTGAGTTTTTATACCTTAAACCATATTTACAAGTTACTCCCCTCAACTTTCAGCTTTTATCATTTTCTTCCACGAGACCTTAAAAGCTTCTAAGTTATTCTTGGTTATTACAACACTCCCCCTCAAAAGAATTTCGTCCCCGGAATTCCGTTTACAAAAAGATGAGGGTATCTGGACTTCATATCTGATTCCACTTCCTACGTTGCCTCTCGTCCCTTATGATACCTCCACTGAACTTTCACTAACCAGACTTATTTGTTCCTCGCTTCGCAAAACTTACTGCTCATGATTTTGATCGGTTCCCTTATGTTAGTCTACCTCTCATCTGTACAGATGTCCCCCAAGGAACAGCCACCTCGACATCTGACAAACACTTTATTAAGTCCGAGACATGAAATGTCGGATGAACACTCTTTAATTCCTCTGATCAGTCTTACTTGTATGCCGCTGCTCTATCTCTCTCACTAACGGCAAAAGTCAACTCCTTATAGTCTGCATCTCTTGCAAGGTCGTCATCATCTCACTTCACACATCGACTCTCCACCAAAAGAGGTGTGCATCACACTATGGATTTATTCAAAAAAAAAATCATCGAATGACTCAAGATCGCGCGCTATCAATTCAACTTTCAAAACTTCGACGGATCTACAGACTTAGTCCACTTTACCTATCTCTTAAACCTCAAGGTTCAACAGTCTTATGTTTAAAACCAACCACTCAGTTCTACTCGGTTACCCCAAACCATTCAAATGAGAAACATAACCGCACCCCATACTTTGCAACCGCCCTCGGCGAGTCACCACTTTGCTAAAACGTGCCATCTTGCACTGTTTACTTGTACCCTCTTCGATCACCATACTCGCTTACAACAACCTGATAAACCAAGGCCAACCGCACATTCATTTGCTCGCTTCCGTCCACACAACGGAACTCACGATTTTAGAACACGTCCAAACAAGGTCTCTCATACATTTATACTTCCTTAAGAGAAAGAACTTGGCAAAAATTTCCCGCCACAACACAAGAATCTTTACTAGGAAAAATTCACTCACTGACCACTTGGCGCAAAGCCAACCTTGTACATCCCGACAACTCACACCTAGGAGTTCCCTCCTCGGATACGTAAATTTTCTAGATCACTTCTTCCAATCGACATACGACTAAGTCGATTATACTCCCTCCCCGAATCACATCGGCTACACCTTGACAACTATTTCATACGTTCTCATCACTATACACCACCAAACGGTTGCACTAACATTCTAACTTAAGGCTTTCGACTAAATTACCTCGAACTGACACCAGAGTTTGACATCACTATACATTCTTTAAACTCCAACTTTTACTTTCTCAGACAGTTCGTTCACACCTAAGCAACAGCTCACGTTCTTTAAGGATTTCCCATCTATTCCACCACATTCTGACTAACACACCCATCATCCTCTTTAACTTCCAATGATTCTGAGATTATACTTACTTAGCGACTCACACAACCAAAAACACTTGATTTCTTATCCGGGTAACCACCCACTACCGCTCCGACATTCTATTCAGATAATAGCCATATCACAATGTCAACTTCCAAACTACGTGCTCCAATAACTTGATTAACAAATCGAACACCTCATCTGAATTCCCGAAAAGGCTTCTATTTAATACTTCATCTTTCTAACATTACACTACTACGACACTGGCTGACACATTTATCTTGGCAATTGATACCATTACTTATCCGTACATTTTCCACCTATAACATCACGCTGCCCACCAGGTCTCTCATGGTCATTCGTACACAACTCAACTTACTTACATGTTCTCCCGCATAAATAACCGAGTCTATATTGCTACGTGTCTCTTCCCAACTCTAGTTGAACCATAACTCATGAGTTCCTGATTAACTTTAACATACTCGTTTCTTACTAGCTCTTTTGTGATTCCAAACTATTACATAGACAGGGCACAATCTCACACAGATCGACATACTCTATACATTCACTTCGTTTGTGCTACATACTTCATCCGTTAAGAACCATCCAAACCTCGAAAGTAGAACGCTTATCTAAAACAGCATTCTTCCACCATCTTAACACCCCTACAAGGTGCTCTCTCAACTTTCAGCCTTCTGGTTCGAGTCCTGACCTCAGCCACCTTACACAGCTGCCGACTTCAACATCTAAGTCAACCTGTTGATACTTTATTAACCTCTTCTTGCACATGGTTCCCTACTGAACCTAATCCTTCCATCCTATCATAATCAACTTCATTTTCCCGACGCCCTCAATTCAAAACTTACTTATGTAACGTCAACATTACAAGATTACTTTAAAACTCTCATTCGCCTTCAAGGATATTTCATTCCTACTTCACCACACTACTCATAACGAGTTGCTAATACCAATACCTTGATGACTTCTAGTCCTTCTCCTGAACACAATCGTCCCTCGGCAACTGTATTTCCAGTCACCGCACGAGGGTACAGACCCTCATACAACTGACACTAAAGTCCACTTCTGACTCTCCCACTGCTCATCTCTCCAATTGAACACTAATACCACAGCTACAAACATTCTCCCATGATCTGTCCAACACCTCTCCACTCTAGGAGTTCTTCCTTAGTTTAAAATGTAGTACTCTACGACCTAGTGAGTTCATAGCCTTCATGCATGCCAACGCGACAAATAAATCATTTCGCACCATTTATTATTTTTACAGAAAAATACTTGGAAACAACTTGGGTACACACAACCCCAACATTCTCATAACTCCAATGCCCCGCACAACGATCTCGAGAATCGTTTGCATGCAACTTTCCGTGAAACTTAACTTTACTCAACCAAAAATATGTTGTTACGACAGTAATGCTTTGAAAAAAAAAATCTTTTCATACGACAAAATTCTGAAAGAGTTTACCGACCCGAAGTAAACCAGTCGGTTCTCACACTCATTCATATAACTTCAACATGTCACTGCTCATTTTGGTTATAAAAGTTTTGTATTCAAACGTTTTCTTGACTTTTTCGCAACAATTTAACTTATCATGAACAGAGTGGAATATTTTGCAAATCGTAAACCTCTAAGACTTCATTGTGCGATGTACATGCATTTGCATTTTTCTTTAAACATACGCTTGCACATGCCGACTCATATTCGATCAAATTTGATATTTACACATTTACTTTACTTATGAAAAATCTCATGTACACATGTACGAACTCAATGCATGAAACTCTACTTGCAATTGAAGGCTACTTACTCAAACAAGGTCAATCGTTTTACCCACGCAACTTATCATTGACACTCTACTTTCGACCAGTGGCCGCCCTCTCGGCCTTGCAATAACTTACCATACATACATTTAACGGTCCACTTACTCAACCATTTCATACTATTCTCGTCTTGACCAAATCATCTCATATTTACTTCTACAAGCTTTCATTTCACTATAGGATCTTATTTCATTTATCCTGCCATTAAAAACTCGACTAAGAAGGCAGGGCTCTACTGACACTTCAAGATTTCAACACTGTCTTTCCTTGACATCCCAACTGATCTACCTCACGAGTTCTACAACTGGGACTTACCAGAATCGGGAGTCTTATTCAAAAGCAATCATTCACCCTCTTCGAATCCATGAAGAGCTACCTCTAGACGACTCATAACATTCTATACAACATTTCTCCTCTACGATGTATACACACATCACATCAAAAATGATCTTTTACGATACTTCCCCAATAGGAATCTCAGTCTACCCCTCAGGGATCTTGCTGACTTTTTAGAGTACTGAAACACGACACCTGAATAGCTTCAGACTACAACTTCGGAATAATAAGGCAGATTAAGCACATACATGTACCTGTAAGTTCACAATTACACTGGCCAGGTGAAATCCCAAACTTACTTTACATGACCGTCCTTGGTACCCTATTAGTCCTATTTCCACTATAGTGTTCTCCTAACGCATTTCTTTATATCAATAATAGTGCCTTCCTAACGCATTTCCTGATTCTCAGTTGTGATTTCTATTCCCAAAGTTTAAGTTTAGGCTCGTCCGGTCACCTAAATCCCTTAAACTATGGCTCTGATACCATTTGTAACAACCCAAAAATCCACAATAGAACAAACATAGCATTTAAACATAAGATTTACAAAACTAGGTCCCAAAATTTCTCATTTCAACAATCTCAACTAAGGTTGGCGGAAACAACCTATACACAACTGAGAAAAACTACTACTACAAGTGGCACCGGCATTGTCTCTAGCTGCATCTGTTCCCTATCTTGTTCTTGCTCACTTACCTGAGCCTTCTACTATTTGCTTACCTGAAAAGGTTTTAGTTTTGAAAAGCGAGGGTTAGACCATGAGGTCTAGTGAGCTCCCTCCATAAACAGTGTACATCAACATTATAAAAATCATTTATAAAACAATTCACATTCTTCACATAAACATCATTCATGGTACTGCACTGTGTAATGGATCACATAAACATTCCGCGATCGGGGTCCCAGTAGGTTCCCTTCTCGCTTCTTCCGGAGCCTACACAGACTCCCCCTCCCGGAGCCTACGCAGACTCCCCTTTCCGGAGCCCACACGGACTCCCCTCTACCGGATAGGAGGAAACGGATTCCAACCTACCAGTCTGTCATACATATCCAAGGGATCATCAGAACCCGATGATCTATCTCTGATCCCACAGTGCAGACCGACTCCACATAGCGTTCACATAAACCATCATAGTCATAAAATATGAAATTTATAATACACTTTACAATTCGTTTCATCTTGCTGAACAATCTTTTCAGTAGAACATACTTTTCATGGGAATAACGTTCGTAAAAGCTTGTAAATAAATCATGCTCATAAACATACCCTGATCAGTAAAATATTAAGCTTTCATTTACGTAAAAGTCATGTAAAATAACCGGCATTTCCACATAATCACTTTCTTTGGAAAACACGTAAGATCACGTATTTTAGTTAGAAAAACTCACCTGACGCTTTAGTATCTTCTCGTCTCAAGACTTCTTACTTACTCTCCCGACCTCAAGATAGAGCACCTAAGATGTAGAAGACGTAACTCGTAAATCTATAATTAATATTCGAACTTACTTCCGATCTTAATCCAAATTATCTAAATTTGGTAAGATTCGCTTTTAGACTAAAATGGTTCCGGACTTGCTTACTTACGACCCAACTAATTTAATTCCAGCTCAACATTAGTTAAATTCTGATTTTATATAATACCGGATCTGTCGACCAATTCATTACCGGATCACGAATTGAAAGTCCACTATGGATGCCAATTTGACCCCTACCGATTCTTGGACTTTTAGACCCAATACACCACTTAATATCTTTGTTAAGTCCATTAAATAAAAAAACTAAAAAAATAAATAAACTAATGGATGGCAATTGCATTATGCCATGATCACGTGGCCCTTAAAACCAATTTGGAAATTGATTGTGGTTTTTCACCCAATTCCTTGCACGCGGCCCAACATGGTAATTAACAAAACCAATTCCTTTCAAAAGTCCATGTACCGAGACTCACCCAAAATGCAATTACCGGGACTTAGCTTGCCAAACATATCGGGACTTCGGGACATCAAAGCACAACACCGGGACTGCAAAAATCTCAAGTACCAGGACTCAAAGCCTCGAGTACCGGGACTCAAAACTATCGGGTACCGGGACTCAAAACTATCGGGAGTGCGGCAACGATTCCAGAGTCGAAACTTTACCCAATAATCTCCAGTCAAGCGATAACTTAAATAAACAATGATACAGACATTCTAGCTCCATTTCTTACCATTTCTTGCTACTCCAACACAATTATAGTGTTTAATTTCTCTCTTAAGCTACCATTCCCTCCTTTAAGTAAAACTCTCACATTTATCGATCTAACATAGCATCAAGAAGAGTTTTAATTAGGAATTTCCTGGTAGGATTGAGTGCAGAAACGAATTCCAACCTGCTCCTTCTTTCAAATTTTACTAAATGAGGATTTCTTCCTTTAATCTCACTAGAACGCCATATTTCTTTCTCTGCTTCTCTAGACTCCTTAGCCGCCACCACTAATGACATCTAGGGTTTTGAGCCCAAACATTGAGTTTTTATACCTTAAACCATATTTACAAGTTACTCCCCTCAACTTTCAGCTTTTATCATTTTCTTCCACGAGACCTTAAAAGCTTCTAAGTTATTCTTGGTTATTACAGGATTCTATCTCGTAATCTTCTATTTGTTATACTAGATTACTTCTTTCTGTGTTTTTGCTTTTATTAGGACATTTGTTAGCTAAATGTTTTTCATCTCCGCAGATGAAACATTTACATTTTCGTGTCTGTGGCTTTCTGACATATTTATTTTTATAATAAGGTTTGTACCCTTTTTGATATGTTGTACTTTTTCTCAATTTTTTCCTTTTATAATCATAATGACCATAAGCTTGTGGTGTATAAATTGTTGTGTTTACAAAATGCATATGCATTCTTTTTTAGCTGTTCTTGTAAAGCAACTTCTTTGCATCTATCTTCTAATATTTTAAATGTATATGTTATTCTAGGTCCTATACCTAGATTGTTTTGTTCACCATATGTTTGTTTCCATGTTTCATGTATATTTTTTCCTAAATCTCCTGGTAATTTTATAAAATATTTGTCGCATAAATTGTCATCCATTGCTTGTCCTGTTTGAGATAATAACCTTGAAAAGTCTATTGTGAATTCATTTATATACTTCATGTATGCTATACTTAATTGTTCTAAGTTTCTGATTGCAGTGTCTTGTATAAGGCTATTGTTTTGGCTGGATCAACTCCTAGAATAAGAGTTCTTATTTGTGATGTGAAGTTGTATGGATTTTCTCCTAGGGCTTTTAGCCTATTTATTTCATGTGGGTCTTGGGCTTTTTTGCTTTGCCAAATTCCTATAGAGATATTGGGCCTAATGTGGTTTCTAAATAAGAAAACATATCCATGCTATCTTTTTTGTTTGTTTCCCACATTCTTACAACTGTCTGTTCCCATATTAAGACTTCATCTATCCACAACTGTGGTTTTTGTTGTTCTAATAGTAACATATTGCTACTAAATATGTTTCCTATAGGTAATCTGTTGCCTTTTCCTACATAATTCGACTCTTGTTGATAGCTTGTAGAAGGTTGTGACCAAGATTCTCTTCCTGATGTATCTCGTGTAGAGGTTCATGTTTCTCCCCAGTCTATTTTTGGCATTTTTCTTTTATATGGATTATATGGACCATACATATTTTCATCCATAAAATTTTGGTCTTGTTTGTAAAAATATGATAACATTGTTTTGCCTTGTAGAATATTCTCAACTAAAGGTAAATTATAATAATTTTGTAGGTTTTTGTAGCTTTCTTCATATGTCATTCCTAATTTTGTCATACACTCAATGATCATATCATCAGTTTCTTCTTGTATGTTTAATTCTGTGAATTTTCTATTAATAATTTGTTCTAATGTTTTGTTAGTTTCTTCTATTTTAAACCCTGTAATTTCTTCTTCTAAATAATCTATTAAACTGCGGTCAAATTCTTCTTCTTCGAATTTGTCAAATCCTATTAGAGTTTCACTATCTTCATTTTCTGTATCATAATTTGGTTCTGTATCATATTCTATATTCATAAAATTATATTATGTTTCTTCGTCATCTTTATTGTTAGATGACTCTTTTTTAAAGTCCACAAATCTCAAGCTTTGTGATCCATCATTATCTTCATATATATAACTTCTTTTTGGTACTAATATTTCGTTTTCTTGACCTTTTAAGTCGTTTAATTGCCATTCTAATCCTACTAATTCTTCAGGATCTATTTTTATTGGGTCTATTATTTGTATAGATTTTGAAGTTATTGTGTTTACAATTCCTTCAATATTAACCTTGTATTTCATTCATGACCTGTTGCTAGCCTTTCCTAGCACTCCTATGCTTATTACTATATTATTTCCTTCATAATTTTCGTATCCCTTTGTTTGTAGAGCTATTTTAATATTTTGTAGATCATTTATGTCTTTTAGAATTCCTGGTGTGCAATAAAATAACGCTGTATTTTGGCTAAGGTCTATTTCCATTCCTGAAATTATTGCCTTTTTTAACTCTGTTTTCCAACTTTTGTCTAATAATAGGGCTAATAATTTTGTCCCTAAATTCTTTCTGCCTAATGCTTTAATCCCTATAATTACTAGTCCTATGTGTGCAAAATGTTTTCCTGATTGTTTTGTCCTTTGTATTGTGTCTGGTGAGAATAAGTCTACTGTTACTGATTTGTCTAGTACTCTTAAACTTTCTTCTCTACTACTTTGGATTAAAACTGTATTTATATTTAAAATTCCTGTTTGATACAATACTCTAGGATTTAGAATATCTAATTGGTGTTGATTATAAAGATTTAATTGGTGTTGATACAATACTCTAAGTCTATTTCTTCTTCTAATTGTATATTTTGTTGTGAGGAATTTGAACCTGATCCTCTTCTAACAATTCTGTTTAAAAAAGACTCTGATGTTATTGTGTCTTGTATGTTACTTGTTGAGCTTCTTGCTTCTTGTACTGTTCTGCTTCTTCCTAGGAAACTTCTGTTTTGATTATTCATTTTCTAGGTAATCAGTGTGTATATGGTTTGGGTTTTCTGTTTATTTTAATATCTTCTAGATTTAATTTATTTATTGCTTCGGTGATCTTATCAATATCACTTTCTTTGGTTGTATTTGTTTCTTTTTTATCTTCTAATATATTAATTATTTTGTTTAATTTTTCAATAACCTGTAATATTAGACTAATAATAAAATTAAATAAAAGTGGATACTAGCTATCACTTTTATTCTGTCTTGTGTATTTGGTAAAACATGTGATTTCTTCTTTATTTTCTATAGGTTTATATTTTCTGACGTCTTCTAAAGCCTTTTTATATTCTTCGGATAACTCCAGATTTATCCTTCTACAATTGTCTTTATATCTTTTATTAATACTTCTAAATTTGTTATCTTATTTTCTATTTTTAGAAGGTTTTTGTTTTCTAGTAAATAATTTAGTTGTTGAAATTCTTGTTTCGTAGGTGTGATTCTTTTATTTCTTTAACATCTTTAATAATTTGATTGTTTTGTTCTTTTATGTAGCTTAGATTGTCTATTATTTTGTTTATTAATTCTCTCTTTGTATGAGTGTGATTAGCTAGTTTTTCTAATGTATATAATGTATTTCGATTATTTGTAGCTTCTTTTTCTAAATTGAAACCTAGATTTATTATTAAATCTGTTATCCTGTTTAAATGTATATTATCTGTGTGTAAACTATGTTTAAACGTGTTTTTAAATCTACAAGAAAATTTATAATATTGAAGAGCAGTAATATTATTAATTTCAAGTTTTTCTTTGAATTCGAGGTTTAAGAAGTCTAACCGTTTTAATTCAGCAGATGAAATTTTTTAATCAATTTTTATAAGAAATCCTATCTCTTAGTATCTATCCAGATTCCCTACTCCTTTTCATAATATATTCATATATCCCATTAAAATTTTAAATATGCAAATAATAAATAAACGGAGGTTTATGTTGACCCTTCAATTCATCATAACCTTTCAAATTTATACCATTACATAATATGATTCCTGGATTTTCACCTTAGCGGGTTCTCGATAAACGTGGACTTCAACTGCAACTAGCGAGCCTGACTAAGTCTTTTAAACCTTTAGAATCGTACCATGCCCTGATACCAATAAGGGGGTATGGCGGATTTTTTGGGTTTCCGTTAAACCACTATGATAGTAATAAACTACTTAAATTCATAATTTAAAAACACATACTTACAGTGTTGTGAATCCTTTTGTTTGGATATAAGTAAGCTCATATTCTTCAGACATTTTAGCTACGTTGATTTCTTCGACTTTCTGTTTTTTCTTTTCTACTGTCTTCTATATGTTTTTATTTTTCTTATATATTGTTAATTTTTAGTTTATGTAATTCCGCTATTATTTCTAGTTTTTCTATTTTTTCGAAATACGTGTTTGTGTCTAATGTCTTATTTATTTATTTCTTTTGTTATTGTTATTTCTTGGTTAAATAACTTTTTAAGACATAAATAGCATATTTCTTTAAAACAACTCCAATCTTCCCTTGCCTTGCACGCTGAAACGGTGAAGATAAGGGGTTTGGTGTCTTCCGCGCACGAGAGGGGGAACGCGGCGTTGGAGGGAGAGAGAGAGGGTGTCTTTAGAGTGCGAAGAGGCTACGTCCAAACGTCTCGACGAGGCCCTGAAGAATTTAGAGGTCATCGGTCGTGCTAAGGATGAGGCCAACCATCGCTTGACGCAGTCCATGTCCATGATCGCCGACCAAAGGGAAGAGCTGGATAAGATCAAAGATTCTTTGGCCGCAAGTGAAAAATAGGCTGAAGCTTCCAAATCTAGGGTGGTGAATTTGGAGAAAGAGGTGAAGGGCCTCAAGGACGAGGCTAAGTCTGTCATTGCCTATGCTCGATTCACCGCGCAGGTGGCGATTATGCGACGACACCTGTCGGGTACAAATCCTTTGACGTCGGCGTCGGACGAGCTTGCATTCTACCTGAGTGACGTCGGATCTGCGAGAGACCTCGACTCAGACGACGAGAAAGAGGTCGAGGAGGAAGAGGTGTAAGAGATTTCTAAGGGCGAAGCCTCTGGCAAGGACGCAGCTGTCGATCCTCCTCTGCCGTAGGAATTTTTATCCTTTGCCTTGTTTTCTACTGCTCGACCGTTGGTGGTCGAGCCACTTTGATGTAACTAACCGTTTGATGAAATGAAACTTATATTTCCTTTGAACTTGTGCATTATATTATTGTTAATCAATGAACAATCATCGAGCACAATATTGAATGTACGAGAATAAACATAAGTTGTATATATAACAAAACGTAGGCACTTGCGACAGAGGCATTTGTCAAAATACGACGATTGAAACATAAATCGTAAGACTTTGATATTTTCAAAATATGTAAACAAACATAAGTACATAGGACCAAAGCATTCATTCAAAACACGAAGTTTTTTAAGTTAAAAAGCTTAGATCGAGGGGTCGTTAGACCTTATGATCATACAACTAGATCATACGACGAACTTGGATCATGTGTCCCTGTGAGAAGATAATCAGGTCATAGACTTGATCACTTATGTCGTACGATCCTGCGAGACTAAAGTTGTACAGTAGACTTAGCAACTTATGTCGTGCGATCCTGCGATAAAATAAGGTCAGAGGTTGGTCGTTGGTAAACCAACGACCCTCCGATGCTTAAGTCAGTGATCATTATGATGAAAATGAGAAATTGTATAAGAGAAAAGAGTTTAGAAGAAATACCTTTTCAAATGTGTCGCATTCCAGCTACGTGGGATATCTTGATTGTCGAGGGTTTGAACTCGATAGGCTCCTTTACCTACGACTTCGGAAATACGATAAGGACCTTCCCACTTAATGGAAAGCTTACCTACATTAAGCTCTTGAGTGCTTTGGAACACTCGACGCAAGACATAGTCGCCTTCTTGGAAGACTTTAGCTTTGACATTTTTATTGAAATGTCGCTCGATCGCTTGCCTTTGCGACGCCATTCTGATCATTGCTGATTCTCTAAGCTCTTCGAGGGCGTCGAGGTCATAACTTAAATCGACTAAGTTGTGGTCGACGGAAGTATGCCTCGAAGTTGGGAGTTGGACCTCGACCGGCAAGACTGCTTCACAATCATAGACTAAAGAGAAAGGGGTTTGTCATGTGGACGTGCGAGGCATCGTGCGATTCGCCCACAGGACCGAAGGGAGTTCTTCGACCCATTTTCCCTTCGCAACTTTTAACCTCTTCTTGATTGAAGCAATAATGGTCTTATTGCTCGATTCGGCAAGTCCATTTGCTTGGGGATATCTGGGAGTCGAGGTCGTCAGCTTGATGTTGCGGTCTTCACAGAACTGTCGAGTCCTGTGGCTTATGAACTGGGATCCATTGTCGCAGACAATTTCGGATGGAATCCCAAACCTGCATATGATGTTAGTCTGGATAAAAGAGACGACTACTTTGTCCTGAATTTGGGAAAAGGCAGTTGCTTCTACCCACTTAGAAAAATAATCCGTAAGTACGAGGAGAAATACCTTTTGCCCTGGAGCAGGTGGTAACTTACCGACAATATCCATTCCCCACCTCATGAAGGGCCATGGGATAAGTGTCGAGTGTAAAGGTTCAGAAGGTTTATGGGACATACCTGAATGTCGTTGACAGGGATCACAGTTCTGAACATACCTGACGGCGTCTTGTCGCAGTGTTGGCCAAAAATAGCCTTGTCGAGAGATACGATTGGCCAGACTGCGACCTCCTGAGTGATTGCCACACTCTCCATTGTGCATCTCTCGAAGGATCTTCTGAACTTGACTCTTGCTGACAATGCATCTCAGGTTTAAACCTGTCGATGATCGTCGATAGAGTCTATCTCTGATCACGACATACTTGGATGATTTGAATCTGATCTTTCGAGCTTCCATCTTGTCTTCTGGGAGTTGGTCGTGCATCAGGATATTTTGGATGTCGCACGACCAATCATCTTCTTGGTCTTTGATATGGATGACTGTTAATGCCAAAAATCGCACACAAGTACAACTTGAGGTTGATTGTGGAGCTTAACAACTAAAGAAAAGAATCTCTCGACAAAGCATGCGATTAAGATAAAAAATGTAAAAGAGACAGAGAATTTGGTGACGCGGGAAAAACCTCAACGAGGAAAAAACCCGCGGACGACTGTGGAAGTCGTCGCTGCACTATGGTCGCCAAACAGGGGCCATGTCCTTATGTTTCAGGTGTCGATCGTACAGAGATTACAATACAAATGAAGAAAAGACTTCGAAATGTAAAGTAACAAGTATTTCGAATGTAAAAACAATGTGTGTCGTGTGTACGGTATGTGTGTCGTGCGTAAAAACTATGCGTTGAGCGTGGGAATCGTGCGTCGATGTCGTGCGTCGAGAGCGATCTGTTATGAGAAAGTTCTTTGCTTCGAGTGTTCTTGAGTACGTAGTCTGATTCTTGGATGCGGTTTCCTTCAATGATGATGGAACTCTATATTTGTAGCCTTCGGGTGCTTTGATTGATTTCTTGAATGCTTTACGTAACTGTCGTAACGGACGTGGTTTTTAATGCTGTTAATGGCCCTTTACTGGTTGTAGCCGTTGGTCATTAACGACGTTGACTCCTGCATTAAACACTGAACAAACGTAACAGTCATAACGAACGTTAGTTGGTCGAGGTCGCATGGTCTTATGCGACGGCCGTGAGAACTAGACGACATCGTGGTCGAGTGTCGTGAGGTAGATAACATACGATTTGACTTTTAACCAAGAGACAAAGTACTATAATTTTACCTTACTATGGGGAAGTAAAATAAGTGTTTTCCTTACCTTGGTCGTGGTCGAGACTGATGAAATTTTGCCCAAACAGTTTGCCCCCAAAATTTGAAAAAGTGGAGTGGCAAAAAAGAGTTTTTTAAATTTTGCTTGCCGGGGGTTCGAGGTTATGACACGTGTCGAAAGTTACCTTGGTTGTATTGGAACTGAATCGGTTTACTTCAAACTAGAGAGGGAAGTCGAAAAGAGGGTAAAGTCGTGACGTCACGCTGACGCACGATGATGCTTAGCAGCTGTCACAGACAGGTGTCGGCAATCTGTGTGGTCATTCGAAAAGACAGGGGCGCGTGTCGACCATCGAGGGACTCGATCTGACACGATCGTTTATACAAATAGAGGCCACAATGGGTCTATTTTCGTTTACGATTTCAAAAGGTTTTGCACAGAGATTTCCTCTTGATTTCTTTGCTATTCTTTGCTCAATATTTTCCAAGTTTGCCAAGATTTTCTGCTTTCTTAAAGCTTCAAGGCTTTTAAGTATCTATATAAGGTATGACCTTTTGCTTAAGTCTTCAAGGATTTCTGAATTCATCGTTTTTATGCTTGTCCCATGATGAGGATGCCTATTGCTTTTGTGTGGGCAAAATTTCATCAGTCTCGACCACGACCAAGGTAAGGAAAATACTTATTTCACTTCCCCATAGTAAGGTAAAATTAAAGTACTTTGTCTCTTGGTTAAAAGTCAAATCATATGTTATCTACCTCACGACACTCGACCACGATGTCGTCTAGTTCTGACGACCATCGCATAAGACCATGCGACCTCGACCAACTAACGTTCGTTATGACTGTTACGTTTGTTCGGTGTTTAATGCAGGAGTCAACGTCGTTAATGACCAACGGCTACAACCAGTAAAGGGCCATTAACAGCATTAAAGACAACGTCCGTTACGACAGTTACGTAAAGCATTCAAGAAATCAATCAAAGCACCCGAAGGCTACAAATATAGAGTTCCATCTGAAAGGTTTTGTTAAACCGTACTACCACATGATATAGGCAACGGAAGCATATTTAGATTTGAATCATCCATGTCAATACAAACAAACAACTTATAAAGATGCATACGTTCTAGATGATTAACTACAATAGAAAGAATCAAGAACACTTACTTGTTTCTTGTGGTTGTCGAAAACACAAAGATGAATTAACCTTGTTCTTGCTTCTTGGATGTCAAGGATCAATAGTGTGAATCCCTCTAGTGGCTCACACTTAAGAACACCAAACCAACAATCAAGATTGAAGCTTTAAATCCTAAACCCTTATTTAGGGTTTACGATTTTGGGAGGGAGGAGAGGGGAGGTTACGGCCTCAATAGAGAGAGAGAGATTGATCAAAAAACTCATTAGGGTTTGATCCCTAGTAGTTTATTTATAATCCCCTTATTTACACCTAGCCCCTTGAAACGATAAGCTTGTTAAAAAACTCTTTTAACCAATTATCATTTAGTCCCTATAATTAATCCAATTAATTATATTGTAGCTTATAATTAATTTATCATCAAATGACAAATTAATAAACTAACTACTTTAACTCCCTTTCATTCTTCTGATTGTTATTTGGGTCTTAAGGGCAACCCAAAAGGACCCTGCTATTATTAGAAATATTACCAATAGTTATTTCATGATATTGTGGATTTTCTCAAGTCCACACACATCTCTCATGCCCTAACAGTATGCCCAACCATTTATATCGAGCATCAAAAGCAATTTTGGGAGAATGCCACTGTTATATTCGAAGATGGGCAGAAAATCATTCGAACAAGGGTTTGTGACAAACCCTTGAAGGTCACAGAGGAGGTTATTCGCATCACTCTTCACTTAGATGATGCCTCAGGTATAACCTATCTCTCTAATGATGAACTTTTCTCGACCTTACCAAGAATGGGGTATGAAGGTCCCATTGGAATTTTTAAATTCTACAAGTCAAAGTTTTTCACCCAATGGCGATTTCTTGTTCATACTCTTATGCAATGTATTTCAAAGAAAACAACTGGATGGAGTGAGTTTAGCAGTACCATTGCTTATGCCTTGGTCTCCTTACCCACTGCCAGAAAGTTCAATTTTTCAGCAATGATTTTTAATGATCTTGTGGCAAACCTAGAATCCAAAAAGAGCTTTTACATGTATCCCAGGTTTGTCCAAGAAGTAATTAACCATGAATTGACGGATTTACCTCAGTCTGCTGAGGTATATGTGCCAAAACCCCCTAAAGGGAAGGTTTTCTCAAATATGAGAAGAATTCCTAGGGACTCGGAAGGAGTTGACACACCATTGTTCTCTACAATGATGGTTGTGTCCCACACCACTGAAGGTATGGCATCAGGGTCAAGGCCCCCATTAGACACACCCACTGATGGCCAATCCCAACCTTCCATCACCAAAGAAATCCCACAGTCCATTCTTTTAAGACCCACTCCCAAAAACACCAAGAAGTTTGAAAGAAGAAAGGTACACAAGGTTCTTTCCCTTGGTGTATCTCCTAATAGCCCAAAGCCTACAAGCCCTCTATTGGAGAATTCTCCAATAGAGAATATCAAAAGGGTAACCACAGGGGTGTCTCCCAACCCCAAGAAGGTGCTCTCTAAGGAGAAGGATGAGCATGTGGGCTGCAAGGCTGCCACTACTTCTGCTAGCAAAGAGAAGGACAGTGGTAACATCACTAAGACCTTCCCCACGACAACTCAGAATGTGAAAACATTCAGAGGACCCAGGCGCCAAGAAACCATGGGAGTAGGTTGTGCTTTTGCTAGGCAAGAGACACCTACTAAAACTTCCAATGATCCTGTAAGGGAGGTAAACACTTCTAAACCAGGTGAGGATAGATATACTTCTGAGGAATTGATGGAAACCATTGCCAACATCAACATTGATGTCATGAATCAGCAGAAGGAGATTGATGAGCTTAAGAAGGTGGTTCTTTATCAACACACCAAGATAGAGAAGAATAAGAAGATGATCACCAAGCTGCTGCAAAGAAGGAAGAAAGCTCAGTATGTTCTGAAAAGGAGAAGATCAATCACTAATGCTTCCAAAAAGGGGGAGTTAGAAACTGAACTAAACATGGAGGATGCAAAGGTTGAGGGGGAGAATGAGCATAAGGTTGAGGGGGAGGCTGAGCAGGTTGCAGAAGTTGCAAAGGAAGCAGAAAGTGAGAAAGCAGCAGTAACTGAAACTGCAGAAAATGAGAAGGAAGTAGTATCTGAGTTTCAAGCAGCAGAAACCACAGAAAAAGCAGTAGAAACAGTTAATGCTGCAGTATCTGAGATTGAAGCAGCAGTAGCTGAAATTATGAAGAGTCTTGTTGATGCAGCAGTATCTGAAAGTGAGAAGGAAGCAGTATCTGTATCTACAGTAACTAAATCTGAGATTGAAGCAGAGGTATTTGAGATTGTGAAGAATAGTGTTGAAGCAGCAGTATCAAAGATAGTAAAAAAAGCAGTAACAGATAGAGCAGCAGAAATGGTTAATGCTGCTAGTCAAAAAGCAGCAGAAACCATTCAAGCAACAGAAATGGTTAATGTTGCTGAAAAACATAAGGCAACAGAAACCATCCTTGAAGCAGCAGAAACAAAGGAAACAGCTGAAACCATTCCTGAAGCCGTTAAATCACTCAAAAGAACCAAGATGGTGACAAACAAAAGACCAAGAACAAAGTCTATAGCTTCAAAGAAGAAAGTTGTAAAGAAGCCTAGGGTGGAACCCATTGTAGAAGAAGCTAAGGAGGAAGTTGTGAAAGAGAAAGCTGATCAAAAAGTTGTTGAAGAAGAAGTGGCAACTCCATCAGGTCAACCAAGCAATGTACAATCACAAACAAATGCTCAATGTGATATGTATATTACTGTGGTTGATACTAGTCCAATCAAAGTTAAACCATTAGCTTCTATGGCTCCTGAGATCATCTTCTGGGACACATTGATAGAGCAGAGAAAGGAGTACATTAGAATCAAAAGAGCAGATGGGAAGTTTGAAGTCTGTTCTACATGGGGAAGACTTATCAGAATATGCTCTAGATCTGACGTAGAGGAGATGTACAAGGTTGGAATGAAGCTGTATGGAAATATGCTGACTGAGAATGGAATGTCCATCACCAAAATGGTACTTGAATACTTGTGTCTAATGTTCAATACAGAAGCAGTTAAGTATTTGACAGAAAGCCAATTTCAAGCTGTTACCAACTGGATGCTTATTGAAAACTGTGGTGTGTATGTCATAACACTTGACTATGCATATCATGAGTATTATTTGGTGGATAAAATATACAAGCACAGCATGACAAGGTTGGATGGAATGCTAAAAGCTAAGTTGGTGTGTGACAAAGATTCTAAGATGGCAAGATACCTGGTAAGAAGGATCATGAATCAAAGTTTGGGATTGAATCCTGACTTGTGTGTTCAAGATTAAGTTTTGGAAGCATCATCATCTGAAGAACTTGACTTCTCAACCTGAAAAGTCAAGTTAGGGGGAGATTGTTGGGAACTGAAGATTTGCTAAGTATGGATAGTACTGCCAGAACAACTTTAATACTGCCAGGGCATAATTAATACTGCTAGAGTGAAGTTAGTACTGCTTGTCAAGATTAATACTGCTGAAGCAAGGTTAGTACTGCTGAGTCAAGTTAATGCTGCTGGAATGAATTAATGCTGTTGGAGAATATTAGTACTGCTCATGCTGAATGAAGTTAATACTGCTCGTGCATAAAGATGTTAATGCTGCTTGTGATCATAAGTTTGGAATGCGAGAATGTTGGAGATAAAGATGGAATGATTAAAGATAAGCGTGAAAGAATATTCTGAAGATCAATTTTGTTTTGATAGTTATCTTGTAATTATTTTGTATAAATAGATTGTGATAGATAGCTATTCGATACGAGAGTTTCAGAATACGTTTTGTTTTAGAGAGAATTAACCTCAAGGTTTAGAACCCTATTTCTAGAGAAGTAGAAGTCGTCTTGATTGAGTCTGTTCATCAAGATTGAGGTTTGGTTGTAAGGTTGTGAGTTGAATTAGTGAATACAAACAACTGTGTGTTTTATGATATATTGTTCTTTGATTGTGTGAATTAAAGTTCTATTCCGCAGATTCTTTAATTCTGAGTTCTAAGTATTATTAGTCTTGTTAAGATTCGATCCTGACAAACATAATAAAAATGAAAAATGAAAAATAGAAAACTAAAAGGTATAAAGTAAATTAACTAAATAAGTATAAGGGTGTGAGATATAACTTTCAAATCCTCGATTTTTTATTTTTTTATTTGAAAGTTACATTTAACACCCTTATACTTATTTAGTTAATTTACTTTTTACCTTTTAGTTTTCTATTTTTCATTTTACACTTTTATTATATTAACACATATAATCGTATATTAACTAAAATACGTTAAAAAAATACGTTTCTGGTGCAGAATGATAAGTTGTCAGAATGATTAAGAGACTTTTATGATATAGTGCAAATGAAATATGGTTGTTTGGTGTTTATTTAGAATGAAATTAGGGTGCTGAATGGTTAAGAGTGGCCCAAGATGCTAAATTATTCAGAGGGTTTTGAAACCATTAAGAGGTAGATTTTTTTCTTTCCAAACAAGATTCACTTCTAAACGATTATTCACAGATTGCCTCTTAATAAACAGCCCCTTAATAATAAATAATAGGGAAATTTATTAAAATGCCCCAAGTTCAAAATTAAGTTTAAAATTAAATTGCATTTTTGGTACCTGTGGTTATATGATTTCTTTGAAAGGAGTACCTGTGGTTATATGAACGAAACTACCCCTGGCACTAACGGGCCAAATAGACGGGATTAGTGAACAGGGACTACATTTGGAGCAAAATCGTATAACTCAGGGACCAATCTTTGACTTATTGAAGTTCAGATACTCATTTCAAATAAATCATATAAGGCCATCAGTACCCCATCCAGGAATCTTTCAAAGATTCCAGCGCCACATCAGCTTTTCTCTCATCCCTCACTCAATCCCTAACAATCCCTAAGGCCATCAGTACCCCATGAGAGGATCTTTCAAAGATTCCAGCTCCACATCAGCTTTTCTCACATCCATCACTCAATCCCTAACAATCCCTAAACACCCTTACCCCATTCCCTCAAACCCTTTTGCCACCTCATTTATTTTAATTCTTTTATTTATACATTTAATTATTTAACAAAATAAAAATATTTATATATTTTTTAATAAATAAAAATAAGATAAATAATAAAAATTAAAATTCATATCATTCATTAAAAATAAAAATTACAAAATAAATTTAAAAATCTACTCGTCGTCATTGTTGGGAACTTGGATACGCCAAATATGTTCGACCAAATCCGACCGAAGGTTATTATGAGTGTCCCGGTTTATGACTTCTCGAACATTTGCCGCGCGTTGTGTCTCACTGATTTGGCTTTCGATATCATCCGTGAAAAAGTCGTTTTTCACGTCACCACAAATACCATGGTTTTCGTCTTCGAGTATCATATTGTGTAATATGACACAAGCGTACATAATGTTTGCCAATCTTGAGAGTTCCCATCCGCGTGCCGGGTTATGAAGTATATGCCAACGTGCTTTAAGCACGCCAAAAGCTCGTTCAACATCTTTACGTGCGGATTCTTGCGCGGACTTGAACTTTTGTCGTTTAAGGTCTTGTGGGCACGTAAATGATTTTACGAAAGTAGCCCATTCCGGATATATCCCATCCGTTAGATAATATCCGTGCTTGTAGGTGGCTCCATTCACCTCAAAAGGGCACTCGGGTGCTTTTCCATCATATACATCGTTGAAGATGGGCGACTGATTGAGAACATTGAAGTCGTTGTTGGAACCGGCAACACCAAAGTATGCGTGCCAGATCCATAGATCTTGAGAGGCCACTGCTTCTAGCATGATTGTCGGGTGCTCATGATCACCTCTCATGAATTGACCTCGCCATGCATTCGGACAATTTTCCCACGCCCAATGAGTACAGTCTATGCTGCCGAGCATGCCGGGAAATCCGTGTTTAGCTTCATGCACGGCGTACAACTTCTGAATATCAATAAAAGTAGGCTTGCGTAAATATTTTTGACCATACAGTTCAATAATACCTGTCCAGAATTTGTACAGACAATCTCGTGACGTTTTCTCTCCCATACGGATGTGCTCGTCAAGTGCGTCAGCACTTACTCCATACGCCAATTGCCGAATAGCGGAAATACACTTTTGTATCGGAGAAAAACCTTGTTTGCCTAACCCGTCAAACCGAAGTCTAAAATACCGATACCCTACTTCTAAATCTTCAACTATTCGTTCAAATAGTTGTCTGCTCATCCTGAACCGCCGCCTAAACATATCCGGTGTATAAATCGGGTTGACACCAAAGTAGTCCCGCATAAGCCGCTCGTTTGCAGTTACTCGACCTCTTTCAATGTTTGCGGCCCTCTCTCTTGTTGACGATGAGACGGTGCTACCATACAACGATTGTGCAGTCTGTCGAAAAATTTCCCTTTGTAGATTCAACAACTCGTCGGTGTCTACGGATGATGATGATGCGGTTGGTGAACCGGGTTGTGGCGAATCCATATTGTTTAAAATATAGAGAATGGAAGAGTGTTTGAGAGAGTTTGAGAGGTGTGAAAAATAAGAGGTTGAGAGAATTTGAGAGAGTTTGAGAGGTGTGAAAAATAAGAGGTTGAGAGAATTTTAGAGAGTTTAAGAGGTGTGAGAAATAAGAGGTTGAGGGTTAAATATATAGTGAGATTAAATTGAGAATTTTTTTTACAAAGAGCCGTTCAACGGCATGATTTTTAAAAATTAAATTAATTTTTTTTTTAAAAACCCTTCGGGATGGGGAACCCGGATTCCATCCCTTCCCGCAGACCATCCCGAGCCGTAGCCCATCCCCGCCATCTCGCAGACCATCCCGAGCCCCATCCCGCTTGGGGTACGGATGGCCTAAACACCCTTACCCCATTCCCTCAAACCCTTTTGTCACCTCATTTATTTTAATTCTTTTATTTATACATTTAATTATTTAACAAAATAAAAATATTTATATATTTTTTAATAAATAGAAATAAAATAAATAATAAAAATAAAAATTCATACCATTCATTAAAAATAAAAATTACAAAATACAAAACACTACCAATTATGAAAATTTTGAATTTGCTCTTTTCTCGCTAAAGTAACCCTCAAAGCGTTTCCCGTAAGGTGATCATGCGGGGTCATGAAAAACTCGAAGTCTTTCTCAAATCGTTTTGAGCGTTCGATTTCGAGTTCTTGTTCCAACCTATGTCGTTCGAGTTTTGAGCGTTCGATTTCGAGATCGAGTTTTTCCATTTTGTATTCCATTGTATCATCAATCTTGTCGTTGAACGTCGTCAACAACTGAGTAACACTTTCGTCCGTATTCGTCCCGGACGTATTACTCGTTGATGTTTTTTTTGCCTTGTTTCTCCCGATGGGTCGTTGAATTTGCTCGTCATCGTTATCATCGGAAGGTTGGGTACGTTTTGAACCCCGCGATGAAGTTGTCGTCATCGTTGGAACGGCTCCCCATTTTGGACATTTTTTAGGACATCCCAAGCTTGTTCGTGAGTGAAAGCAACTTTATGGCGTGCTAGATACCGTTCGTGTGCCGTTCGGGATATATCGGCCTCACTCATCCCGCTTGATCTATTATTGAGCAAGTTGTTGTAGATGCCGCCAAACGAATTAACTCTTTTATTGAGGTCGTTGAACTTGCTATTGAGTTGATGGGTTGATCTATAACCTGGTTGACGACCCAAGCGAGTAAAGAACACATGCCCGATTCGGCCCCAAAAACTTCGTACATTTATGTAAAATTAAGTATAAGAATAATAATAATAATAATAATAATAAAAATAATAATAATAATAATAACAATAAAAATAATTACCACCGCTTTGTGCGTTACCGATAACGGGGTCCTCCGAAACGTCAACCCACGCCGACACTAACGCGAGTTCCTCGGCTTTACTCCACGTTTGTTTGGCGGCTTTTGTTGGTCTCGGATTTGATGGTTCCGGGTTAGATTGTTGTGTCGGGATAGATTGTGGTGTGTTCGGGGTAGAAGGTTGGGTTTCCGGAACAATGTCGTCGTCGAGATTGATTGCGGGTGAAGGAAGATTGTAGTTGGCCGGAGTAAAACCTTGTTCAATCAAACCGGGACGTGTAAATTGGTAAGGAAATTGTTGGTGAATTGTTGGGGAAATTGTTGCGGATATTGTGGCGGATTTTGTTGCGACCATTGTGGCGGAATTTGTTGCGACCATTGCGAACGATAACCTTGTTGTGTAAACGCTTGAAAACCAAGCTCTTGATCTTCTTGCGATTGTGGTGTATTCGGTCGGTTACGACGAGATGTAGGTGTTCTGTTTGAATTCATGATGAGAGAGGTGTGAAAAATAAGAGGTTGAGAGAATTTGAGAGAGTTTGAGAGGTGTGAAAAATAAGAGGTTGAGAGAATTTGAGAGAGTTTGAGAGGTGTGAGAAATAAGAGGTTGAGAGAATTTGAGAGAGTTTGAGAGGTGTGAAAAATAAGAGGTTGAGAGAATTTTAGAGAGTTTGAGAGGTGTGAGAAATAAGAGGTTGAGAGTTAAATATATAGTGAGATTAAATTGAGAAAAAAATTTATTTATTTTTGTTTAAAAATAGCCGTTCAACGGCATTATTTTTAAAAATTAAATAATTTTTTTTTAATAAAGCTTCGGGATGAATCGGGATCTCATCCCCGGAATCCATCCCGCCCCGCCAACCCCGCATCAACCGTAGCCCATCCCGCACCATCCCGCCTTCATCCCAAGCCGGGTACCGAAGGCCTAACTACATGTAACAAAAATATAATTTACTCAAAAGGATATTTGTTTTGGATTAAGATATACACTTATTAATTAGGTTCAAAATATCTTAGTTGGCAACCAAAAGTAAGATATTTAAGATATTTTTGTGTTATTGAGTATGAATAGAGGGACGGTGAGGATCATTCCACGTACTGTAGTTTTATTCGTGGAGATGACATCTGGAAAATCACCACCACAAATCAATAGTCGACCTGATTCCTAATTAAGTGTACTTTTTCTATATCGTGGTAATTTATGTAAGACTCCCCTAATCTTTTAACTATTTAAAAAACAACCGCTAATAGTCGATGATAGTTCATTATAAGCCCCCATATCCCTCTTCAACTACATTTTGATCCAACTAGAGATATAATCACTTTGTTTCAGTCTAATTATATGATTTTGATTCTTGAATTTCATAATAGTAGCCTTGGAAATGCACACCCAATCCATGTGTTATTTTTCGATTGTGATACACATGAGAAATCAGGGACGAACCTAGACAATTTTTCATACGGTAACACCACATTTTTTTTATACGGTTTTATCGAAGTGTCTTTCATTTTTTTATCAACGTTCAATATCGTTTGATGTGTTTTTAGCCAAATTTCGGCGTTTTGAGAGATTTTTAACATTTTTTGCTTGATTTCGAAGGATTTTTAAGTTTTTTTTATCAATTTCGAGAGATTTTTTCGGCATTTTTTGTTGATTTCAAGAGATTTTTTCGTTTTTTTTGGTTGAATGGGTATAAGATTTGGGCTTTTTTCCAGTTTAGGTGCACCCCTAGTAGTTTCCAAATGAATACGGTAGCACCTCCGAAATCGATACGGTGACACCTTCACAAAAACAAATTTTTTTACCCTTCGTCGGAAAGTTCTTACGATGGCACGTTCCACCACGTGCCCCTCATGGGGTCCGTCCCTGGAGAGAATTATGATTTGTGAAATAAGTGCATACAACTTTTTGTGTGTTTACTTCATTAATACGATGATCAGAACTTATGGGGTGTTTGGGAGTGCTTATATTTTTAACTTATGCTTATTTGCTTATAACTTATCTACTTCCCTGAAAAGTCAGTTTGAAGTTACTTCTCAAAAAACTCCTTATCTCCTTCCTGGAAACGTGATAAAGAGTTTTTTTTTTAAATCCAAACACTCATCTCCTTCCTGGAAACGCAATAAGGAGTAAATGAGTTTTGAAACGCACTCCCAAACACCCCCTTAACAGGTGTGCCATGTCTCATGCCATGATGTACCATGGTTTAAGATGCATCTCCGTTGTTATGATAAGACCTATAGCGTATGTGTAATGCGTGACTCACGCCATGACGACACGTCGTTACAAGGTGCGATTTTTTTATTCTTTTATTCTTTTCTAGCTTTTCTGTATTTCTATACTTTTAATTTAGATTCTACACATCTACAGATTTACCTAATCACATCACTCATAATTCATAAATTCACATGTCATGTATTTACGGTTAAAATGAAGTTGTAAAACTCTTCTAAGTTCTATTTTGAGTATCTCATCGCATGCTCTTTGTATAATACTAATTTTTATGATTTTTTCAAATACGAATGCAACTATTTTTAATATAATTATCTCATTGAATAATAAATATTAAAACATACATGTATATATGTAATTATATATATGACATATAAATTTGTCGCATTATATATCACGCATTGAAAAACGTTTTATCCTCGCTATGACGTGTAAGAGTTGACCTCATTGACACGCCATACATCATTTAGAACCTTGATGATGGTTAACAAGTAATATCAATCAATAACATCCAATTTAACAAATACAAACACAGTGAAAGTGTAGCGATTCGTCAAATTTCAAACGCCAAATCTCCAAAGACACAACTAGATAATGCTCAAGGCCGTTCTTGGGGGAGGACGGGTCGGGTGCACGCCTAGGGTCCATAAGAAAATAGAGGCCAAAACTTTTAGTATATAATAATAGTTCAAAAATATTAGTAAATAAACGAGACACAATTTTTAAGTATATAATAAAACCCGAAAATAATTTAGTATTATACTAAGGAGTAAGGACCCAAACATGTATTAATTAATTACACTGAAAAAAATATTTACAAAATTAATTGGTCGTTCATTTTATAGTATTGCTTATCTACTACCAAAGTCCAAAACTATTTTCTTAGAAAACCATGATATATTATTCATCATTCATTTCTCGTTGACTGTTTTGATAATTTCATTTGTATAAGTTCTACTTTTGTATAAGAATAAAGTATAATTCTTGTTATTAACTAAGAAAACTTTTACATTTTGAAAAAAATTACCAATCATATGAGAAAGTCCAACTTATATCTATATTTAGAATTTTAAAATTACCACTGTTTTTCATACATTATTGACTCCTTATTACCTAATATTTAGTGTATGAATCTTAAGTATTCTACAATCTATAAAACAAGAATAATATCTCAAGCTATAACTAACATGAGTTTTTGATTCTAAGATTAATGGTTTCGAATTTTTTTGTTGTAACTAGGGGTGAGCAAACGGGCGGTTCGGGCGGTTCGGGCCGTTTTTTGGCCAACCCGATCGGGTTCGGGTGGGAGAACCGGACCCCGAAACCCGCCCAAAATGTATTTCGGGTTTCGGGTTGCGGGTTGAATCGGGTTACGGGTTGGGCGGGTTGCATTGCAGGGTTACTAATTTACTATATGTTCTCTTAGTTTTCCTTGTCTAGGAATCTCCAATAATCCAATTAAATCCATCATGCTAAATTGCTAATTGCTAAAATTGATTAATCCGGTTAATTACCTTTGACTGCTAGAAAGAAAGGTCAATCAAGCATTTGTCTTAATTCAAATATCTAGTGATTCTACAAACATTTATCAACTTTTTCTGTTGAAATTTTTAACAAACATTTATCAAGTTTAACATCTAGCATACTGAATACACTCAATACAGTGTGGCTCATTTTAAGCCCTTACCCAAAAGTGGCATTCTTAAATATTGGAAAACTTGAATGAGCAACTTTCAAACCAATAACTGTCTATTTTAACATCTAGCATACTGAATACACTCATACAGTGTGGCTCATTTTGTGATTATTTGTTTATATGCTACCTATGTGATTCATTCTTATGATAGGTATATTGTATGTTAAAGAATGGTGTAGCAATTCAGTAATAGATTTGCAAAGCTTAAAAGTTAAAACCAAGTGTACCAACTCAAATATTTTTCAAATGCACCAACTCAAGCATAATACCAGTTTACACTTTACAGGCTCGAACTCGAGATCGATTAACTCGACCTCAATAATATGATTTACTACTACATGTCTACATCATAGATAAGATAGTAAGATACGATACCTGAGTTCGAGATAATTATTTTGAGAGTGAGAGATCCACACTCCACAGCGGCACAGAGCACAGAGCCGAGAATCGAGTGATCCACACTCCACAGAGCCGAGAATCGAGAATCGAGATGAGTTATTGAGTTATGAGAGTGAGAGATCAGAGATAGATGAGAGATCAGAGATAGATGAGAGATGAGAGATGAGAGATGAGAGAAATCGAGAATAGATATCAGAGATGAGACATGAGAGTCGAGAACGGAGAGGAGAACCGGACCCTAATTCATTTGATCATTTCAGTATTTGGGATTTTTGGGTTTGGGCCTTTGGGTATATGAATTAAATTCAGTAATTATTTTGGGTCAAAGGCTCAAAGCCCAAAGGTATTAATAAATCGGGTTTCGGGCGGGTTCGGCCTGGACATTTAGCCACCCGCCCCGATCCGCTACACCCGACGGAAAATTTCGGGTTCGGGCCGAGCGGTCTAACGGGTGATCGAGTTTGTCATTTTCGGTTTTTTCGGGTCTCGGGTCGGGCGGGTATTTCGGGTTGGGCGGGTTTTGCTCACCCCTAGTTGTAACCCGAATAGTTTAAAACAATGATTGAAAACATTGAGGTGAGATGAAAACTCAACTGATTTATATTGATTTACATAGAGTATTAGGGTCGTTTACCTAACGCTTACCCGATAAGCTTACGGGTAATAGTCAACACATTAACTTAACTTATCGGGTGTCATTTTAATCCATTAAAACGACAACGTATGCAACATTTTTATATAGTAAGCGCTTACCGAGTAAGAGTTGTCACTCTCAAAGACTCTCAATCCTTGTCGTCGCTCTTAATGAGTAAGATTTTCAATCATTGTCATGTTCATCCGATAGAGTAAAGCGAGCCGATTAGCACTTACCGGGTAAGTGTTTAGTAAACGACCCCTTACTCTATATAGTCAACGTTGTGACCACTATATATTAAAGGTATATGTATCATATGATGCTTTTGATGATGAAACAAATTGACGATGCAATGTAAAAATGATATGCTGGATAATATTAATTATTATTAATTTTGCGTCTACAAATACACGAAAAATCGATTTTATATGAATTATTTATATATCTTGAATTCAATATTATTTCTAATAATAAGAATCACATCTTGAACATTTTCTCATACTTATGGAGGACTTTTTTTATACATGTCGTCCATGATCCATTAAACGTTAATAAGGATGGACTTGTTAATGCTCTACACAACAACATGACATGTTATGCACTAAGCTTAGAAGCATAAGGGGCACATTTAAAGATATTCAAAAGTTAGAGGGATGTTTATGTAATAAGTAAAACATTTAACAAATTTAATAAACTTTTAATAAATCTGAAAGCCTTTTTGAGAAAGAAAAGGAGAGCATGTGAGCCTCAAATCCTTTAAATGGAGAGAGCGACTCTCATGAAAGGAGCAAAAGACACTTGTCATCTCTTCAATTCCAACAAGAAGAAAAGAAGGGACACATTGCTCTTCTCCCTCTAAAAGGGTAAAATCGTCTCAAATTTTATATTCCTCAATCTCTCAGATATTTTTCTTCAACTTGATTGTCCTTCTATGTTCCCTAGATAAAGATTTGAAATTTTAACTTCATTTATTTACCATTTGATCTTGTTGCCCCAAATCTTTGTGGGGTTTTCTCAGATGTAGATCTTTGGATGTATTTTGATTTTCTTTTTAAAATTGTTGATGATGACTTTGTTACTTTACTATGAAGTATAGTGCTAAGCATGTTCATGGATAATGTTTAGCTTTATTCCCTTTTTTGGTGAGCTCAAGAAGAGAAAGAAAAAAGGAAAATGAAAACAAATTCTGGATTGAAATTTGGATCTTGATTTATGTGTTTGTGTGTGCTTGTGTTAATTTTACAATCTTGATTTGATGTGTGCATGTATTTAGTGTTGTGTACTTTTTTGTGGGTATTTTGGGAATTTCTGATATGGAGGTAACCTAGTGATTTTGTAGCTTGATTTAACCTATTATCTTCTGATTATGACTTGTTTCTTGAATCTTGATTGGGATAGATATTTGCTGTTTCACCTTCTTGATAATGGATAAAGTAGGGCAATTTCTTTTTCTTTCATTCTTCCCTCAATGACATGTATCTCCTGCATAGCAACTTGTACATCTTTCTTTTTCTGGATTTAGCTATGAAAATGGTTCTTGACTGCAATATCTATTCCATACCCATGGTAGAACTGTAATATATATATATATATATATGTATGTATATTTTCCAAACTCTATCCTTAAATGATGGGCATTTGCTAGAATGAAGTAATTTCATAAGGATGATCTTGATTCTTGGATTCTTGATCTGACGTTACCTTATCAAGAAAGTTTTAATCTTTATTGTAATACCTTTATGCCCCACATTTTAAATTTTCTTTAGTTGGTGAATAATGAATTGCATTTGGGATATCAAGAAATCAAGTGGGATAATTGTTAAATTCTGTTAGGTATTGGATGATTTGAGCCATGAGTTCATATATCGATTTCAAGAACTGTGGTAAGATGGCAGCGAATTTACCGTTGACCCAACAATCTTCTATATATGCATTGACTTTCGATGAATTACAAACCACATTGGGTGGAAGTGGGAAGGATTTTGGATCAATGAACATGGATGAGCTTTTAAAGAACATTTGGACCGCTGAAGAGACTCAATCATTGACATCAAACTCTAATTTCGACATGAATGGAGGCGTGGCTGATAACGGGCCGAATCTGCAACGACAAGGATCTTTGACGATACCAAGGACGCTTAGCCAGAAAACAGTAGATGAAGTTTGGAGAGAGTTGCATGAAGAAAATGGTGGTCATGCTGGATTCAAAGATGTGAACTTGATCAAAGAAGCAAATTTGCAGCCACAACAGAAGCAACCAGCTTTGGGTGAGATGACATTAGAGCAATTTTTGCAGAAAGCAGGGGTAGTTGCGGAAAAAACCCAAATTCAACCGAATGGAAGGCATCAGAACGATGGGGTTTTTGGTGATGATGGAAGTGGCTTCGTTTTTGGGTTCAAAAACCCGAATCAGAATCAAGGGTTTCATCAAAATGCAGTTGTGACAGAGAGTAAAAATGAAGTGGACAGTTTGCAGGGTGTTAGATCTTCACAACAATCAAAACCACCCAAACTTTTCTCCAAGCAAGCAGCTTTCAACTTCAGTTCTTCACATGTGAATAATGCTCAGATGGGTAATTCCGCTAATGGAGTTTTGGTAATTGGAAAGATGGATCATCTAGTAAAGACGAACATGGCTCAGGCTAAGGCAGTTGGGGGGCTTATGGCAAGATCTCCACCGGATTTGTTCCCAAACAGTAATTTGGATACGTCTCCATCGCCACCGGCTTATGGGTATGGTGAAGGTGGCGTGCAAGAAAAGAAAAGGGGCGGTCCGTTGGAGAAAGTGGTGGAGAGAAGGCGGAAGAGGATGATCAAGAACAGGGAATCGGCGGCAAGGTCAAGGGCTCGGAAACAGGTGAACTTTTTTAAACATGAATCTTGTTTCGTTATTCGATTGTGTATACATTCATGTCTTGTGGATCTTTCTTATATTCAAGACGGGATACAAGATAGTAGCATTTAGCTTGCTTGATGTTGTATGGAGTTGATTGTGTTAGAGGAATGCTATCATGTTTACATAGATCATGTCTATTTAACTAGCCCATATCAGGATGTGAACTTTTACATAGATTATATATCATCTAAACATATATATATATATATATATATATTTCTGTGTGTAAGAACATTTACTGTGTTGGAGCCGACATCGTGATTATCAAACCTGTGTATATGTAAGAACTTTTTCCTCTCTCTTTAAGCACTCTTTTAGAGGAAGATTCAAAAGGGTTCCATGTAACCTCACGATTTCATTGCATGCATGTAGTGGGGTCCGTCTAGATATAAATGTTTGCGGTTTTTGGTTCGACAGGCGTATACATTGGAATTGGAAGCAGAAGTTGCGAAACTCAAAGAACTCAACCACGAGTTGCAGAAGAAGCAGGTATGCATCATAAACTATCACAAATCATCTTCATGTTCTTGAAAAAACGTCATGAATCTTTCTTGTAATCTGTTTTCTTTTTTGTATTTTGTCATCTCTGCAGGAAGAATTCATGGAGTCACAGAATTTTCAGGTATGTAATTATCCCATTTCATTGATTAATTATGGTTTGTCGGTTTGAGATTCGTTAATGGAAATTAAATACGGGACATGGGACATGACTGTACAAAAACTTGCTGTCCTACGTTTGGTGCAAAGTTTGACCAGGACAGGACTAGACTAGACCTGAGTGAGACAAAAATGCATTTTTTTTCTGTCCATCCAACAAAAATCAGGGAGATGAAGATGGACAAGATTGGTAAATTATTAAACTACCCCTGTGAAATTAAAACCCTAAAACCTTCCACAAAGTTTTCATCCGCTACCTCGCTTCTTGTCCGTCCAGTCTCGTCCACGTACCAAGCTACCTACTTTTGTCAACGCAGTCTGTGTTTTTTGCAGATACCGGAGAAGATGAAGTTAGGATTATGCTTACGAAGAACGTTAACGGGACCTTGGTAGAGAACTAGAGATGCAAAGGATGGACTTTGAGTAGAAATGACGAAATGTACAACTTTTAATGCACGAGCGAAGATTATGGTTTGGCTTTGGTGATTTCTACTCTTAAGATATAAGGATATATATGAGTGTTGTGGTGTATATACATGTGATTTTTGATCTTGTTTTCCTATACATGGTTAATGGTTGTGTATGTACATAAACCATATTAACAACATATGAATCTATGGATGTATAATTATGGTTCCTGTAGGTACACTGTTTTTGTAGTTTGATTGGTCGATGCCAACATCGTTTGTCTAGAGCTCGTTATTTCTTGCGATTTTTGTGATCACGATAGATAATCATAGGTTTATAGGTTTTGAGAGCGTCTGTACGATACATGTCGAGTGAAAGTATAGTGATGTATGCAGCTGAATATCCTATAAAAATTCTTTGAAACAAGGTCTTCAAAACATTCTTTCAGAAAATGTCTTCCTAAGATTAGATTTTGAAAGAGACAAATTAGTACAATGATTAGTTTTTCTCAATTAATTGGCTTTTTGCAACTTTTTTTTTTTACTTTTTACAAAAAAAGAAGTTTGAATTATACAGAATGAGAGTGGAATTCTCTAAATTTATAGGAAAAAATGATTACAAATATATTTTTATCAATCAGAAACTTTGATGTTTAAATGTTAATATTTGTGAAAGAAAAATAATATTCTGTACATATAAAAAAATATCTTAATAATATAATTAGTATTAGAAAATCTTGTTAAAGTTAAATATAATTTTCTGTTAGATTTTAAAATTTAATGTTCCCCTTAAAAAAATTGATTTTTTTTCTTTGTTGAAAATTGTAATAACTGTGTTCCTTTTTTTGAATAAATGGTAGTTTGGTGTGGAAAGTATGAAAAAGAGAAAAGTTTAATATGCTTGTAATAAGGTATAAAAGAGTGAAAACCCCTAGGGATTCTCAATATCTCTCAGGAATTAGTGTGTGTGCGGCTAGGTGCGATTGATGGTGTAAATCAAGAGGGTAAAATCGATTCAGAGTTCTTCATTTGGGTGTGGAATCATCTTACAAGGTAATCATCACTCTTTGTTTGTTGTATCTTGTTTAAATCAAAGTTAGAATGTGGAGTTTGGTATTTTGTTATCTCCTGTTAAGAATGAAGAAAAATTAGTCTGGATGATTTTCTAATCGATAAAAGTAAAGAATCAATGTTTAGTTAAATCAATTGGTTGGTAAAGTGGTGTTCCCTTAATCCTGATAAATTAACATCAATTTGGGACTGTGTGAAATGGCCGGTTAGGGTGTGCGAGGTTGCGTAGCTCATTAAAGAAAACCCAGTAGTCCCGGAGTCGCCAAGTCCAGAACTGTTGTAGAGAGTCCGGAACCCATAGTTCCGGTATTAGACTGAAGTTAGACCCGGAACCCATAGTTCCGGTATTGGACCGAAATTAGATCTGAAACCATAGTTCCGGAGTTGGGCTAAAAGGGATGGATCCGGAATTTTGAATAATCCGGAAATGGGTTGCAGTATTAGTGGATCCGGAATGGCTAAACAAAAAGGTGGATCCGGTATTCTTTTTATTATGGATCCGGTACTGTGCAATTATTTCCGAAATTAAAGTGAGCCCAAGTCCCGGAATTAAAGTGAGCCCAAGTTTCGGTATTGTGTGTAGTTCCGGAATTAAAATGAAAGGCCCAAGATCCGGAAGCTGATTTATGTTGGGTCTCGGAATGTAATTAAAGGTTTGGGCTTGCAAAGTGGACCGGAAGTCAACCGTGGGGGCTGGTCCGGTATTGTCTTTTAAAACCGGAAATCTATTTAGTGTTGGGCCTAATTAATTAAGAACTGGTGTAGTGGATCCGGTACCAGGCCTGATCCGGAAGTGGATGAAATGTAGTCAGATCCGAAATCCATTTCGATTGGATCCAGAATGCTTTCATGTTTGGGTTGCCATTAAGAAACCGGATTGGACCATTAATGCGAGAGACCCGAAATTTATATTTGTTTCTTGGACTGATCCGATGTATATATATTTATATATTTCGGAGTTGAATGTGGGTTGGGTCTTATTTACTAAGGTCCGGAATTATTTAAATAGATCCGAGATTCACATTTTGAGACCGAGAATTAGGAACCAATATTTATCCGGCCGAAACGTTTCAAGTAGTGGAAATTCAAGTGTGTCAGAGTCTTACCGGGTAATGTGTGTTGGGTCCAAAGGCAATTGGTAGCGAGTGAGGGATTCCTAGCAAGGACTCCAGGTGAGTTTGTTTTTTCTAAACTAAAGCTTGATGGTACTTGTTTATTTACTCGTACGTGTATGCTTGTTTATGGTGTGTTTGCATATGATTTATTTATGCATGGTGTGATGTATATGGGGTGTATGTCCCATATGAATTATCCGAACGGACTAGGTCTGTTCTTAAGGGCGGATGTGTGCCCTAGATCAGGTCACGGGTGTGTGTGACCGGTCAGAATTGTCAGTTATATGTGTGTGGATGCTGATTTGCCAAAACTGATTATTATTAAATGTTTTCGCAAATTCTTTTAAATATTATTTGTGGTGTGAAAGTTAACTGAGGGACCTCACTAGACCTTGTGGTCTAACCCTCGCATTTTCAAAACTGAAACCCTTTTTCAGGTAAGCAGGCTAGAGGCAGTTCCGCTAGTGGGAAAGAGAAAGTGTGAGCGCGGGCGTGGTTAATGGCATTAGAGGACCTTCCCTTTTGCAATAATTATTTAGATATTCTCAGTTGTATTTAGGGTTTATTCCGCGAACCCGAGTTTTAAATTTTGACATGATGAACTATGGGCCATGTTTTGGCAGTTTATTATAATAGATGTCTTATTTTGGCATCTTTTAGAGTGGGTTGTTACAGTTGGTATCAGAGCACTAGTTTAAGAGATTTAGGTGACCGGATGGGCCTAAACTTAAACTGTAGGAGTACAACTGAGAATGTAGGAAGGCCTAGGAAGACCTCACTGGGAAGCATGAATAATAGGGTGGTGAGAACTATCATGCAAGGTAAGTTCGGGATTACACCTGCCAGTGTAATTGTGAATTTACAGGTGCATGACGGTGCTCATTCTTGCCTTGTTATTTTGGGATTGTTGTTAAGCTATATTATTGTGTAATGTTTCAGTAATCGAGAATGTCAGAACGAAGTTTGAGGAGTAGATCCGTGCCAGTTGTGGACACTGTGCCAGTGAAGGGTGAAATCCGTGTGGAGGAGATTATGGAGGATGGACCGGTGAATCCTCCAAGACAGCCGGTTACCCGCGGGAGAGGCGGAGGCCGTGGGAGGGGTCGGGGAAGGGCACCCCGACGAGCTGCCACCCAGGTCGTGGGAACTGGTGTGGTGACAAGAGGAGGAAAGAAAGCGCCAACCGTCCGCCGGGCTAAGAGTGCAGGAGCACCAGAAGTGCGCGATCCGACCCAAACTGAGAGCACCGCTTCGGGGAAGGAGAGTCAGTCAAAGAGCTCGAGTCAAAATCACAATCAAGCTTTTGTGACTGAAGAGAAATTTACTGCGGAGATGGGAAAACTGCAAGAAACTTTGCAGGCATTGCTGAAGCATCGAACTGGGTCGACATCGGAAGGGCAAACTGATAGTGTGAAAGCGACCGAGACGGAAGCATCTAAGTTACCTACAACTGAGATGGGAGATCACTCTCAAGTGACCCCATTTGTGGCGGGAGAGTCAAAGTCAGTGAAGGGGTGTACCTTCAAAACCTTTGTGTCTTGCAAGCCTCCATCTTTCAGTGGAGAACGTAATCCGGTATTGGCAATGAGATGGATTCGTGAGATGGAGCTGGCGTTTGACACAAGTAAGTGTGCTGAAGGAGATAAAGTGTTGTTTGCCATGTCAATGCTGAAGGCAGACGCGATCTTTTGGTGGGATGTTGAGACAGGAGGTAAGGGTTCGGAAGTGGCAAAGACGACATCATGGGAAACGTTCACTAGAAGGTTTAAAGCACAGTTTTTCCCGTTGGCGGCAATAAAGAAATTGGAAGAAGAGTTTTTGGGGCTTGAGCAGGGGTCGATGACTGTGCAAGAATACACCTCTAAGTTTATTGAGAATGCACGTTTTGCTGAGGTATATGTGCCTACTGAGGAAAGACGAGTTGAAAGGTATGTATGGGGTCTGAAGAGCAGCATAAGAGAGCTAGTGCAGAATCGTGGCCCCGCAACATTTTAGGCGGCGGTCGATGTGGCAGAGCTAACTGAGAAGGAAAAGAATAGACAGTTGTCGGAAAGGTGTGTGGATAAGGGGAAGTGGGATGGACCCGTTCGGGACGTAAAGAGGTCTAAGGTCTCTAAACCCGAGTTGCGGGTGGGGCCGAGGTTTAGTGATAGACCTTGTGGGAAGTGTAACAAGGTGCACCGTGGAGAATGCTTTGAACCTGATGGTTGTTATAAGTGTGGGAAACTGGGGCACATGGCGCGAGAATGTTCTAACCCGAGAGCGTGTTATTTGTGTGGCTCTCCAGATCATATCAAACCTGATTGCCCGCAGTTGAGAAAGGGATCTTCTGGTGGTTCTAGTGGAGGTCAAGGAGGAAGAGGTGGGGAGAAGAAAGCGGAACCAGGTCGAGCGATAGCTAGAGCTTTTCACTTGTCCGCGGAAGAGGCGGTGGATGTGCCTGACATGGTAACATGTACATTTCTTGTTAATTCGAAACTTGCTAAGGTGTTGTTCGATTCAGGTGCAAACCGTTCGTTTGTATCGTCGGTCTTTGCTCGATGTCTACATGTGACACCTAAGAGGTTAGAGTGTGTTTCCGAAGTAGAAATTGCAGACGATAGTCGTGTCTTGGTGGGGGAAGTGTACGAGGGGTGTAGTATCGAAATAGAGGGACCTCACTAGACCTTGTTATTATTAAATGTTTTCACAAATTCTTTTAAATATTATTTGTGGTGTGAAAGTTAACTGAGGGACCTTACTAGACCTTGTGGTCTAACCCTCGCATTTTCAAAACTGAAACCATTTTTCAGGTAAGCAGGTTAGAGGCAGTTCCGCTAGTGGGAAAGAGAAGGTGTGAGCGCGGGCGTGGTTAATGGCATTAGAGGACCTTCCCTTTTGCAATAATTATTTATATATTCTCAGTTGTATTTATGGTTTATTCCGCGAACCCGAGTTTTAAATTTTGACATGATGAACTATGGGCCATGTTTTGGCAGTTTATTATAATAGATGTCTTATTTTGGCATCTTTTGGAGTGGGTTGTTACAAAAATGCTCAAGTATGTGAGCAAATATGTTTCATTTATTTGGCTTTAATGGGTATTTTAAAGAGTAATTTATTAAAATGCCCCAAGTTTATGTCTTGACTTACTAAAATGCCTAAACTCTCCCCAATTTAACTAAAATACCCAAAAAATCCGTTAAATACCCCGTGATCACGGGCTCCTTTAAATTGTTGTGCTTTGCGGACCAATTCAGTGTGCTTCGCGGACCCAATTCATGTGATTCGCGGACCCAATTTCATGTGCATCGCAATTCTTCTCCTACGCGGACAACCATGTCCTTCGCGGAGAAAATCATCTCCTTCGCGGACAAAAACATGTGGTTCACGAACAATTTCAAGGGTGGGAATCCAACTTTTTCGAGGAGTCTATGATCACGGGGTATTTTCACGGATTTTTTGGGTATTTTGGTTAAATTAGGGAGAGTTTGGGCATTTTAGTAAGCCAGAGTCAAACTTGGGGCATTTTAATTAATTTCTCTATTTTAAATGTATCATCAAGTAATATACAACTTTAACATCATCTATTTAAAAAAATAAAAGTATTTACCATTATTTTTTAAATCGACAAAGAGATAAAACGAAACGAATTACATTAGAAAAATGATTTTTTGTTATCCATAATTTATCATCTCCAACATATATTTTCGTCCCTTTTTTTTGTAGTTTTTTGGTTCTTAGCTTTTGAGGTTGTTCCATATCTCACCCCTAACCGAAAGTACACTATATAACACAAAAACCACAAAATATTTAGCATACCAAAATAACACTATATATAACACAAAAACCACAAAATATCTAGCACCAATGGTACTTATTTCCGTTGGCCGAACCATAAACATAATAAAGTTATCATTGTATACTAAGCAATGGGAATTACCATTTTACAAAAAGAGTTTGTATAAAAGTTAATGTTAGTTGGCTAATAAGAACAAGAACACGTATTGTAGAGAGAGGGGGGTTGAATACAATACACAAAATTTTCACTTTAATTAATTCTTTTATTGATTTATAAAACCAAGAATTACATATGGAACAATTAGATTGTTGCGGAAAGAACAGATAAAATCTATTCTAACAATCTTCACAAAGTAATACTGAAAACAACACAACTTCTAAAACACAAAGATTGAAAGCTATAAAGTTCAATGGAGGAGAAGAGCAGAATGTCTTGAGCACAAATAAATCTTCAAGAGTTGTTGTCTGCATGGAGAAGTCTTCATCTTTAAATAGTACCATGAGCATTTAATGCATGTGACACTTGTCACTTTGTCATTTGAAGGTCGGGTTTGACTCTCAAAAGTTGAAGTGTCTTTGCCTATTTTTCATGGTGCTAAAAAGCTTTGATGGAGACAATATCTAAGCATGAGAAAAAGGACATATGAACCTTTTTCTTCCATACCAGATATTACCTCTTTGATGAGAATCTTCTTAGCAAAGAGACAAGAGAAGATTCTCCTATTTTGAGGATCCCACCGATGGACAAAATAGGTGAAAATATTCTTAGCAAGGAGACAAGAGAGGATCCTCCTATTTTGAGGATCCCACCGATTTGTCATGGAGAAAATCAGTGAGATAGCAAATATTACCTCTTTTGATGAAAAATCTTCTTAGCAAGGAGATAAGGGAGGATTCTCCTATTTTGAGGATCTCACCGATTTGTCATGGAGAAAATTGGTGAGATAGCTTACTTTGGGTTGAGAAGTTCATCTTCAATCCGTATTGGTAGATTTACTTTTCTTGATTTCGGATGATCTTTGACTTCACCGAACTTTGAAAACATGACTAAGCTATTACAAAGAACCTAAAATTTCTCTAGGTATAAAAGATGTTTTTCAAAGAATGTAAAGAGATCAGGAGGTCATCTTCAAATCTTTGATGACCCAACAGTTAATCGGAAATTACTATTAACTTTGCTTAAAAACTTGTTGAGATATTAAATATAATTAACATTTTAATAATATACTACAATCTCCATAATAGAAAAAACCGTTAAATAATATAATGAGAGATTTGAACTTTTCATTTTCTATTTAAAAAAAGTTACAAAGAAACTTAGTCTAAAACCGACATTTATACAAGAGATAACATGCCAAATAAGGTGAAAAAACCTTTCTTGAAGCAGAGTATCAGTAGGCCTTCCATTAAGATACTTTATGTATGCCAAAAAGAAGAGTGTATCTTGCGAGCCTGCTTCATTCTTGAAATAAACCCATGACCCTTGCCATCAAGCTGGATTTGGAGTTATATGAACATGCCCAACTGTAACAGATCGAACCGAATTCTGAAAAACTTGGCGATTATAGCCAAAGTAAATTCTCGGGCACTTGAAAGACCCCTACACGTTATCTGTTCACCATCGATAACAACTTGGGAACCAACTATGGCCTTCACTCTCAAGCTTGCTCACCACCGACGGATGTAACGACCGTTATCCCGAAGTGCTACACATTCAAGAGAATCGTGGTCAAAGAATAGAAAGGAGGAATTGGGGGCCTAGTTGCAAATTTGGGCCAAGTATATAAAGAAGAAAAAAATCCCTAATTGCTCATTATTGAGAAATCAGAGCTCGTGTCGGCTGAAATCGAGAAAAAGAGAAAGAGGAAGAAACTGAGAAATCGATCGAGGGTTCTTCACCCAAGGTAAACATCGATTCCTTCTCTATTGGTTCGTGGTATGCAGTTTCTCCATTGAATTGAGTATGTAAAATGGAAGAACACCTCATTACTCACAGTGGTTATCTCTTAAAAAGATTGATATTGGAGTTTTATTGTTTTAGAGTGGTTAAGGTTTAATAAATATGATTAATTGTTTGAGAAAGACTAGTAATCGAGTTCTAAGTGATTACCCTAGGAAAAAACCCTCAACGTAAAACCCTCTGCGTAAAGTATGAGTACATATGGAAAAAAGTTTCTCGAATGACTAAAAGGTGAAATGATTGAGTGAAATAACTATATGTGTCAACTTTCCATTGAGATTTGTACATGTAAGCACTCGATAACATGTTTTTGTGCAACCCTCTTTTTTCTTTTGTTTGTTTAATTTATTTTTGACTTTCTTCGTCATTTTGTATGACTTTCTATTATATTTTTATTATTAGAAAACTTTGTTGTCAAGTGTTTATGAAAAAAATATATACATATAAAAGATATTTTAATTAAGGAATTTGTGTAAGTTAAATATAATTTTTTTAAGTGATTCTAAGTTTTTTTTCCTTTTTGAAAATTTTGTTAGATATGAATTAGAACAAATATGTTTCATTTGTTTGGCTTTGTCACTACAAGAGAATAAATATTTTAAATTTAAGTAGCATTAAGTAACTTAATGTATAACTTTTACGTCATTATTCATTAATCAAATTAAAGGATATAGAAAGAAGGGAAATTAATTAAAATACCCTAAGTCAAACCATCTCTTACTGAAATACCATAAATCTCTCCCAGTTTATAAAAATACCCAAAAAATCCGCAATGGGGCCCGCGATCGCGGGCCCAGGCCCACGTGGCAAACTGTTTCGGCCAAAAGCCCCGCGAAGCCCCCCAACTTTGCCCGCGTTGGCAAGTTTCGTCCCTGCCCGCGATCGCAGCCCGCGATAGGCCAAAAAAAATTACATTTTTGGTCCCTGTTTTTTGTGTCTTTGTTCAGTAAAAAAAATACAAACTGTTCAAAAGAAATTTTAGCAAAACCGAGCTGCGTGAGCACGAGATTTTGGAGCTGCATTCGTGTCCGCAGGTCGCGCTCGCACACAAGTTCGACGATTTTAGCTTGCGAAATCGTCAATCGGCACCCCCCCCCCTGCGCGCGGGTAGGTGTTGGAGTAAAACCATGCAAGGAGCTTGTCAACTCCTCTCACTTCTTTGCTTATAAACCAATGAAAGTTTATTCATTCTACCTATGTGGGACACATTCCCACACCCAACTTGATTTTTGCTAATTTCATGGTTTTTACTTAACTTTGAGTATCGATATCTCATTCACACATACTCCGTTTTCGACGCATTATATATCGTTTTGAAGCTCTCATATAGGAGAACATAAACCCACTAAGAGTTAATTATATATACCACATATATATATATATATATATATATTTAAATGTGTCTAAAGTTCCCTAAAAACCATTAAATATAAGAGGAGAAAGACTTTGGAAAATTAGAAAAAACAAACTTGTTCCTCAAGAGAAGGATGAATTATTTAGCAACAAATGATCTAAAAAGAAGGAACCCCTAGCTCAAACAATATGACTGCATCAACTACTGCAATTCTTGATTCATTGCCTGCCTCCATTTTTCATGTTTCACAGCTTCTTCGTATGTTGTGGGATCTTGATCCGTGAACAAGGCCAATTGCATGAAATCGAGGTCTTCATCGGTGAACAATGCCAAATGTGTCCTCTTTGTACTTTGTTTATCAGAGAGACCATCACCTATGAACATTTCATAGTCGGTCATCTAAGTTAGTTTCTTCCGTATGCGTCCTTCACGTTGCGAACTGTCAACATTTGAAGAGTCACTTTGAGTGGGCGTGTTTCTAGCATGTTGAGTGTTTCCCTTGCTTTGAGCAGGTGATTTCTCAATTTCTTTTCTATGTTGAATGGATTCAATTTCGGTCTCTGCCGAATCTTTTCCATCACCTTCGATCTGTACATGAATTTGCATCATCTTCCCACTCAAGATCAGCTAGCATTGCTTGCTTTTGACTGTCATCTCAACTCCATTGCTGATCTTGTTCAAATCGAAAGAATCCCTAGCTCAAACAGTCTGACTGCATCAACTACTTCAACATCCTCCCAAGGCCGATCTTGTCATTTTGGAGGCCCTATGCAAAAACTTAAATGTGGCCCTTATATATTTTCCTTATATTATTAAAGGTAAATTTGTAACAAAATTAAAAGTGATCACATAATAAATACAATGTACAATATTGTTGGATTGTGTGTATTACAAAATTAATATCAAAACAGCGGAAGCCAAAATTACACACAATCTTCCAGAGATCAGGTTACAATATAAAAACAAGTAACATAATAATTACAAGAGGAGAGATTAGAAAAACCTTTTATGATGTTGGTGAAGAAACCAATATTAGGAATCTCTCTATCCGGAGCACACCCCAAAGATGTAGTCGCGTGGATTGCAAGAAATCACCTTCTTCTCTTCTCCACGTGATCACCAAAACAACACTTAATTATGGAGTTTTGGAGAAGTTAGCAAAATCCAAGGTTGGATTCCTTTTTGCTAATTGTGCCGTGAGAAAAAGTGAGAGGAAAGATTAGAGAGCAACCCTTATATGGTTTTGATGGATTATATTATGATCCCATCCTTATAAATATCCAATTCAAAAACCATAATTATCTAAACCATTTAGATATTATCTAATAATATCTCATTTAGTTTAATAATTATCTACACTTTAATTAGATATTATCTAGTTACAAGTATGGACTAATTACTAGTTAGTCCCTCTAGTAATCCCATATTAATTAAAACATTTTTAATTAATTACTTGTTAAACCCTCTAAATTGATTTATTGTTTTTCCACAACTAAACTTTGTGTGCGACCCAATACGCCCATGCATTTTCGGATGATTACTATTTTGTTGTGCTAAATGGGCATATCTCCAACAGACTCCCAGTTGCACATGTCACAACAACTGAATAGTAATACCAACAATGGTCAGTATCTATTAATACACCATTGCCCCTTATATCAGCATGAGGTACGTCACCCAAGACTCAATTTTTTTTTTGCGTTAAGCAGTCCTATAGGTAAGTGATCAAATATCCATTTGTTACAGATATCCTAGTGAACGTGAGACATGGAACATAGTCAATCTACATATCGTTTACCATTATGTTTCTCGATAAAGATTTATGGTGACCCAAAGACGGACTGTAAGATTGATCCAACATCGATCTAGTCCGAGTATGCATACATTTAACGTCAGCACCAAATCATCGAGGGGCCCATGGATATAACTTTTATTACTAGATAAAAGGAACAAATAGTATTGACTACATAGATCTCCTACCCACTAATCACGCTACACCCAACGGTTCTCTTTATAGTCGCCTGTTACGGACAACGTTGGAGAAACATCAAGGCATAACAGACTTCGTGTCAAGAATCTAATGTATCTCTACTTATGGATAGTAGATATTACCATCTTAGAATTGATTGTGACATAATCCATGAAGCAATCTCTAAGTGCGGTTCGTTCCAATACTTGATCTCTATCAAGTATATGTGAGTGTATAGTCGCATCTCTATGTTGTATCCATCTTTATGGATAATCAACTAACACTCCACATCAGTCTTAATTCACCACTCCCTTCCAATGGAGAACGACTGACTATGGAAGAATTTTGAACTAATTGTTCAAGGAAGTTAATAAACATGCAAAATTAGAACATTATTAATACACCAAATGATAGTAACTGCTCCAATCATATATTAGGATCTCAATTATTATATCGTTACATCATAAAATAAGTGTATAAGTTTTGAAATTTCAAATCAGCTAAAATGAATACAATCAAGCCAAATTTCTAGCAAATCTAATGTCTATAGACCTAGTATGAGCATCATGCTTGGTCTGTGACAGAGGCTTGGTGAATGGATCAGCCAAGTTTCCATCTGTGCCAACTCTACTAATGATGATGTCTCTTTCTTCGACAACCTTTCGCACATAGTGAAACTTCCTGAGTATATGTCGTGTGCGCTTATGTGATCTGGGTTCTTTAGCCAGGATGACTGCACCCTCGTTGTCACAGAAGATCTCTATGGGATCATTAATGCTAGGAACTACACCAAGATCCCCGATGAACTTCTTCATCCACACGGCCTCTTTAGCAGCTTCGTTAACTGCAATGTACTCAGCCTCCGTTGTCGAATCTGCTACGGTGCTTTGCTTGGAACTTCTCCAAGAGACTGCCCCACCGTTCAACAAAAACACGAATCCCGACTGCGAGCAAGAATCATCTCTATCGGTTTGGAAGCTAGCATCAGTGTAACCTTTTACACTGAGTTCCTCCGCACCTCCATAAACCAAGAACATTTCTTTAGTCCGTCTCAAATACTTGAGGATGTTCTTTACCGCTATCCAATGGTCATTGCCAGGATTGGCCTGATATCGACTCGTCATGCTCAAAGCACACGACACATCAGGTCTAGTACATATCATGGCATACATGATCGATCCTATAGCCGAGGCATAAGGGATCTGACTCATTCTTTCTAGCTCAAAACTAGAACTAGGACACTGAGATTTGCTCAGTGCCAAACCATGCTGCATAGGAATGAACCCTCTCTTGGAGTCCTGCATGTTGAATTTCTTCAACACTTTGTCTATGTAGGTACTTTGGCTTAGACCAATAAGACGCCTAGATCTATCTCTATAGATCTTGATGCCCAATATGTATGTTGCATCTCCCATGTCCTTCATAGAAAAACATTTCCCTAGCCAAGCTTTCACGCTTTGCATAGTAGGGATATCGTTTCCCATAAGGAGTATGTCATCTACATACAACACAAGGAAGACTACAATTCTCCCACTAGTTCTGACATATACGCATGGTTCATCTTCGCTCCTCATAAAACCAAACTCTTTGATTTTCTGATCAAAACAGATGTTCCAGCTGCGAGAAGTTTGCTTAAGTCCATAAATAGACTTTTGAAGCTTACACACTCTATCAGGATGCTCTGACTGTACAAAACCCTCAGGTTGTGTCATAAACACATCCTCAGACAACTTACCATTAAGGAAAGCGATTTTTACATCCATCTGCCATATTTCATAGTCATGAAACGCTGCTATGGCAATGAGTATCCTGATGGATTTCAACATAGCTACCGGTGAGAAGGTTTCATCAAAGTCTACACCATGAGTCTGCATGTAACCCTTCGCCACCAGTCTAGCTTTGTACGTGTGTACTTTGCCATCCATGTCAGTCTTCTTTTTGAAGACCCATTTACACCCCACTGTCTTTTGACTGGGTGTCTGATCAACCAAATCCCATACTTGATTACCATACATGGATTGCATCTCGCTCTCCATTGCCTCCTTCCATTTAGCGGCCTCAGGGCCCGCCATGGCTTCCTGATAACTGGTAGGCTCATCAAGATCTACCTGTGTATCATCACCATCATATATGAGTAAATTATATCTTTCTGGTGCATGACGCACTCTATCAGACCTGCGAACAGGCGGTGGCTGGAAATCAGATTCCTCAGTAACTCTTTGTTGAGGCTCAACAACTGGAGGTTCTATAACCTGTTGTTGAGAACTAGTGCCAACGTCAGATTCCATGTTGTTTGACTCTTGAATTTCTTCAAGATTAATTCGGCTCCCACTGGCTTCTTTAGACATTAGTTCCCTTTCAAGGAAGACTGCCCTTCGAGCAACAAAGACTTTGTTCTCTGAAGGTTTATAAAATAAATATCCAAAAGAGTCGGTTGGGTATCCAACAAAATAACACCTTTCTGATCTAGGTTCTAGTTTGTCTTGAGCTTCACGACGTACGTAAGCTTCATAACCCCAGATTTTTAAATATGCAAGTGAAGGAACTTTTCCATTCCATATTTCAGAAGGTGTTTTGGAAACCTTTTTCGTTGGTACAAGATTCAGGACCCTTGCAGCAGTTTCTAAAGTATGGCCCCAGAAACCGATTGGAAGCGCAGTTCAACTCATCATGGACCGAACCATATCAAGCAATGTTCGGTTTCTCCTTTCAGCTACACCATTATGTTGTGGTGTCCTGGGCGGAGTAAGTTGTGCAATTATACCACAACTCCTTAGATGATCTTTGAACTCATGATTAAGATACTCACCACCCCTATCGGATCTGAGAGTCTTAATCTTCCTATTTAGTTGATTCTCTACCTCATTTTGATATGTCCTGAACACCTCGAGGGTTTCAGATTTATGTTTAATCAGATAAACATATCCATACCTACTGAAATCATCAGTGAAGGTAACGAAGTATCTCTTGCCATGTCTAGTGACCGACCTGAATGGCCCACATACATCAGTATGTATTATATCCAACAGATCATTGCCCCGCTCACAGGTTCCTGTAAAAGGTGCCTTCGTCATCTTTCCCATAAGACAGGATTCACATTCATCATTCGATGTTTGGTCGAACGATTCCAAAATCCCATCCGCTTGGAGTTTGGTGATGCGTTTCTTGCTAATGTGACCATGACGACAGTGCCACATATATGACTTATCCAAACCATCTTTGGATTGAGTCGATTCAACATTATAGATTGAACTTCTATTGTGTTTTATACTTATACTGGTTTCATAAATACCATGACATGGGTTAGCCTTAAAATAAAGTATATTATCTTTATAAACAAGGATAGATCCATTATCAAAACCAAAGTCAAAACCATCTTTATATAAAGCATAAAATGAAATGATGTTTCTGGCCATATCAGCCGAGTAGCAACAATAAAATAAAACCATAGTTAATCCAGACGAAAAAGAAAGCTCATAATTTCCTATCGTGTCAACAACAGCAATCTGCTTGTTTCCCATGATCAGGTCCAGCTCCCCACGTCTCAACTTCTTACTTCTTTTTAGTCCCTGCACATCAGTACAAATGTGAGTACCACATCCTGTGTCCAATACCCAGGAATTAGAAGCATAAGTACTATGAAGTTCAATCATATACATACCTGAAGTTCCTGCTCCATTAGCCTTGAGCTTCCTAAGCTCCTCCAGATATTTAGGACAGTTACGCCTCCAATGTCCTACCTCCTTGCAGTGAAAGCATACAACATCCTCAGGAGTCTTTGATTGAGGTATATCAGATTGGGCTTTCCCTTTGCATTTCGCCTTGGGTTTAGGGTTGGGCTGAATAGCCTTTGCTTTCCCTTTGCCTTTGGCAGGGGTAACCTTTTTCTTCTTTACACCTCCCTCCCTGATCATCAGTGCCGGGGCAGCAGGCTTGGACTTGGCCATGTTAGACTCTGCAGTTTTAAGCATGCCATGGAGCTCCATTGTGGTTTTCTCTAAGTTGTTCATATTGTAGTTCATAATGAACTGTTCATACGAACCAGTCAGCGAGCTCAAGATAAAATCTGTCCCAAGCTCCTGACCAAAGGGAAAACCTAGACGCTCAAGCTGGTCAAGGTACGCTTTCATTTTCAGAACGTGTACGCTGACGCTGCTACCCGGGGCCATCTTACATTCTACCAGAGCTTTGACATTTTCATATCGTTCTTGCCTAGCCTGCTGTTGGAACATGTTCTTCAGCTGGTTGTTCATGTCGTACGCCCCAAGGCTTTCCATACCCTTTTGGAGTTCTGGAACCATGGTCGCCAACATTAGGCAAGCAACCTCGTTTGACTCGGCCAGACGTTTTTCATATTCGTCCCGAATAGTCCGAGATGCTCCGGTAGCGGGTGCCTCAGGGAGTGGTTCCTCAATAGCCCTCTGGTTATTTTCCATCCTAAGAACAATTTTCAGGTTTCGAAGCCAGTCCATGTAGTTCAAGCCCGTAAGCTTGTCCTTTTCGAGGAGACCTTTCAAACAGAAGTTTGAGATCGATGAATTCGCGTTGTTTGACATCTATCAAAAGAAAAACATTATTTTAGTGATTTTAATGATCTTCGTTAAAAAATATATTACCCAGTTGTTTTAATCAAATTTAATTTTAACAAAGCTAAGATCCGTATTTTACTTCCACTTACGATGGGTTTGCCGTGGATCGTCATTGGAAGCTATTTAGGTAGGTAACCATTTTACCAATTCCATCTCTATGAAATTCTTAGATCCTTGCGGGATTCACTGACATCCATTATGTCTTTTGGCATGTTTAATCCCTTCCACGCTAATCCTTTCTCATGACAGGTTTGTCGTGGATCACGAGTCCAGATTGTAAATCAACCATACTAAGACACATGACATCCGACCCAAGACTCTCGGATATCGCGAATGTCACAAACATTATCCCTAACATCTAACCGACGCGTTGGCTTTAGCCCTTTCCCCACGCCGATAGATCGTTAGTTCAAATGCGTACCTTAAATGGGGAGCGTGTGATTTATATAAAAACGGGTTTTTGTTTTTCCTAGTTAAAACATTTTTAACTGTTTTCATTTTAGCAAATTTCGTTTTAACCATTTTAAAACTTTACTATAAAACCAATTTTATCCATTTGCCAAAAAGCACTTGCAAGTTTTTATTAACTCTTTAATAAAATTTATTGTGTTTCAAAATCATTTTGAATTATCTAGCATGCAAGACCTAGATAATAAATAAATAAACAAAACACAACCACATGCAAGTAACGGTAATATTTGCCTCAAACCTATGCGTTTTTCCCGTGAGCCACCACGAGAAAAACATGGTCAAACTAGGGACTAACAACCATAAAAATGATGTGCCGGCTCCCACTGGATCCGCCATTTCTTCAATGCTCGAGTGGGTCCACGCCAAGACTTCAATCTTCATGAATCCTGTTTTTTGTCTTCGGTCTTCTTTTACAATTTTGTAATAAAATAAATTCCTATTCTTTTTATACTATTTTACAAATACAAAAAATAGGAAATGACTCGCAGGCCGCGCAAAATTACAACCATTTAAAAAATACCAAACAATAACCAAACATCACAACACATAGGTCTAACTGAGGCAAACTATTATCGGGTCCATACAAACACAAATTTTGCATATAAAGGCAATGGAGTACCAAATCCATGCAAGAGACAACCCTTTGATAAAGATTGATTTCAACATACACGTTGGCACTTAAAATAAATCAATCTTTGCTTGAACATACAAGCACACTTTATACTTATGTAACTATGGTTTCATGCCAAAACCATCCAAACATGAAATATACAAGTGAATCAAAAGGTTCAGGAAAACACATATAATAATCTCAACAATTGAAATAAGAAATCATTTTTCATGGTTTTTCTCTAAGATTTCGAAAACCTAGTTTTCTCAAAACGCTAGAATTCCAAACTTTAGTTTTAATCGCTCTAAGTTTCATAAAGAGAAGCCTTTCCTAAAAAAGAAACTTTATCATGTTACAATATAAATACAAGTAACATAATAATTACAAGAGGAGAGATTAGAAAAACCTTTTATGATGTTGGTGAAGAAACCAATATTAGGAATCTCTCTATCCGGAGCACACCCCAAAGATGTAGTCGCGTGGATTGAAAGAAATCACCTTCTTCTCTTCTCCACGTAATCACCAAAACAACACTTAATTATGGAGTTTTGGAGAAGTTAGCAAAATCCAAGGTTGGATTCCTTTTTGCTAATTGTGCCGTGAGAAAAAGTGAGAGGAAATATTAGAGAACAACCCTTATATGGTTTTGATGGATTATATTATAATCCCATCCTTATCAATATCCAATTCAAAAACCATAATTATCTAAACCATTTAGATATTATCTAATAATATCTCATTTAGTTTAATAATTATCTACATTTTAATTAGATATTATCTAGTTACAAGTATGGACTAACTATATGTGTCAACTTTCCATTGAGATTTGTACATGTAAGCACTCGATAACATGTTTTTGTGCAACCCTCCTTTTTCTTTTGTTTGTTTAATTTATTTTTGACTTTCTTCGTCATTTTGTATGACTTTCTATTATATTTTTATTATTAGAAAACTTTGTTGTCAAGTGTTTATGAAAAAAAATATATACATATAAAAGATATTTTAATTAAGGAATTTGTGTAAGTTAAATATAATTTTTTAAGTGATTCTAAGTTTTTTTTCTTTTTTGAAAATTTTGTTAGATATGAATTAGAACAAATATGTTTCATTTGTTTGGCTTTGTCACTACAAGAGAATAAATATTTTAAATTTAAGTAGCATTAAGTAACTTAATGTATAACTTTTACATCATTATTCGTTAATTAAATTAAAGGATATAGAAAGAACCTTTAAAAAATAAAAAATAAGTTAAGTCGTTCATTGAAATGATCCAATAAATGTGGTTAAAAGGTGGTTTATAGCCACCTATTTCAGAAAATAAAACTATTTTCCATTTCTCTTAAATTAGTCGAACACAAACAGAGGAGCAGATAGTTTACGAAAAAAAAACTCAGAAACTTGTATTATTAATCAAAGACTACGATGGCTATATATAGCCTTACAGAGCAACAAAAAGAAGATAACAAACCTACTACTTTATTGGTCCTACAAAACCGGAAAAAGACTGTGGAAAATTAGAAAAAACAAACTTGTTCCTCAAGAGAATGATGAATTATTTAGCAACACATGACCTAAAAAGAAGGAATCCCTAGCTCAAATAATCTGACTGCATCAACTGCATCAACATCCTCCCTTAAAATAAACTCAGAGGCTTGTATTATTAATCAAAGACAACGATAGTTATATATAGCCTTACAGAGCAACAAAAAGAAGATAACAGACCTATTACTTTATGGTCCTACAAAAAAGGAGAAAGACTTTGGAAAATTAGAAAAAACAAACCTGTTCCTCAAGAGAAGGATGAATTATTTAGCAACAAATGACCTAAAAAGAAGGAATCCCTAGCTCAAACAATATGACTGCATTAACTACTGCAATTCTTGATTCATTGCCTGCCTCCATTTTTCATGTTTCACAGCTTCTTCGTATATTGTGGGATCTTGATCCGTGAACAAGGCCAATTGCATGAAATCGAGGTCTTCATCGGTGAACAATGCCAAATGTGTCCTCTTTGTACTTTCTTCATCAGAGAGACCATCACCTATGAACATTTCATAGTCGGTCATCTAAGTTAGTTTCTTCCGTATGCGTCATTCACGTTGCGAACTGTCAACATTTGAAGAGTCACTTTGAGTGGGCGAGTTTCTAGCATGTTGAGTGTTTCCCTTGCTTTGAGAAGGTGATTTCTCAATTTCTTCTCTATGTTGAATGGATTCAACTTCGGTCTCTGCCGACTCTTTTCCATCACCTTCGATCTGGACATGAATTTGCATCATCTTGCCACTCAAGATCAGCTAGCATTGCTTGCTTTTGACTGTCATCTCAACTCCACTGCTGATCTTGTTCAAATCGAAAGAATCCCTAGCTCAATTAGTCTGACTGCATCAACTACTTCAACATCCTCCCAAGGCCGATCCTATCATTTTGGAGGCCCTATGCAAAAACTTAAATGTGGCCATTATATATTTTTCCTTATATTATTAATTTATCATTTATTAAAGGTAAATTTGCAACAAAATTAAAAGTAATCACATAATAAATACAATGTACAATATAATAACACACATAGTTTATTCGTAGTGAACATAGCTCTTCATTCTTTAGTAATAAAGTGATCCTATTACTTACATTTTTCAAATGAAGACAAGTAACCAAGTATTATATATTTTGTACATAGATCTTCTAACACTTTTATAAGCAAAATCATCTAATCGTTCTATAATAACCACAATTTGCTTGAAACATATTTTCAATCGGTACCAATTTAACGCAAAATAACTAGTATCTTTTGAAACATAGTCGATCATAATAAGATTTTAAATGTGTTTGGAAAACGATTAAGAAAGATATAGAACTAATCAATAACAGTTACAAAATTCTAAGTTTATTAAATAATTAAACCAAGTTAATAGAGAAATTTATTAAAAAGTAAATTGACTTGATATTTTGATGACAGACAATAAATAAATAATATGAGAAATATTTTTCCTTTTTTAACACATAATTAAGTTTGTTAAGAAAAAAGTCACAATTTTTATATAATTAAGAAATGCGTACATTTAGTGACTGAAAAGTCCTTTAAAAATGCTAAACAAAAATGGGTATGATGGGGAATCGAACACAAGATGTATACTACATATATGGAAGGCGTTAACCAATTGCACTACCTAGTATCTTGCTTAGACTATTGGATTTCCAATTTTATATTGTATGCTATACATGTTATAAAAAAACCGAGGCCCCGACAGTCAGAGGCCCCGTGCGGCGGCACCACCGGCATACCCTCAGGGCCGCTCCCGCATCCTCACTTAAAAAAAACTCAAAGACTTCTATCATTAATCAAAGACTACGATGGCTATATATAGCCTTACAGAGCAACAAAATGAAGATAACAAACCTACTACTTTACTGGTCCTACAAAACAGGAGAAAGACTCTGGCAAAAATTAGAAAAAACAAACTTGTTCCTCAAGAGAAGGATGAATTATTCAGCAACACATGACCTAAAAAGAAGGAATCCCTAGCTCAAACAATCTGACTACATCAACTACTTCAACATCCTCCCTTAAACTAAGGGGTTGTTTGTTTACCTCTTAATGACGCCATTAAGAGGCAAACATTTGAATCGGTCAGGCAAGAGGTTGTTTGGCTACACGTTTTAAAATGTATGAATCGCTCAACTAGGTCTGGATCACTCAACTCCCCCTCCCTCCCCTATTTCGTTCAGACTTTTCTTTTTCCACTGTAGCCCCTCTCTCTCTCTCTCAACGACGTTTCATGTTGCTTGCCTAATCGATCATGGCTTCTCTTCTCTAGTCGCACGCCCTAATCTATTTCTGCCTCACCATCGATCGCATCAGAACATTTCATCTACACCATCGATTTCTCCATTAAATCGATCGCACCAGAAGATTTCATCTATTGACTCTGCCTCACCATCGATTTCTCCCTTTAATCGATCGCACCAGGTTGATTTCTGCTTCTGGATACAATCGATTTCTGCCTTCAAGCGATTTGATTTCTGTGTTCAAATCGATCGCACAAGGAAGAGGTAAACAACATTTTCTTCTTCAAATCGATTTCTGCTATTTCTCTTTGTTTGTCCCAATGTGGTGTTTTTAGGAGAATAAATTTCTCTTTGTTTGCATGATTTCTGTCATTTCTCTTTGTTTGTATGATTTCTGCCATTTCTCTTTGTTTGTTCGTATGGTTTTGTTGTATGGTGATGAACACCCTCTGTTATGTTTTTTGTTGAATACCCACTGTGGTGGTTTTGTTGAGCTCCAAATTGGTTTTGTTGAATACCCATTGTGATGTTTTTTTTTTTGAATACCCAATGTGGTTTTTTTTGAATGGTTTTGATGTATGGTGATGAACACCCATTGTTATGTTTTTGTTGAAAACCCATTGTGATGGTTTTGTTGAGCTTCAAATTGGTTTTTTTTATGAACACCTACTGTGATGTTTTTTGTTGAATACCCACTGTGATGTTTTTTTTGTTAAATACCCAATGTGATGGTCATTTCTTAGGATTTCAATCTTGATTGGCTTAATAGGTATGGACAATGTTGGTTCACCCAAAAAGACGTAGAATAAATTGGAACTCTTGCATAAAATTTAATTTTCATTCAATACAAAATTGGGGGTAAAATGGTAATTTTATGCCATTCAGACGGTTGATTCAGAGGAGTTTCCAAACAATCATTTTCTATCTGACACTAAATCATACAGAGTCTCTTAATTATTCTGGCCACTTAATCATACTGCACTAAATCATTTAGTTCCTGCCAAACAGCCCCTAAATGATAGTGGCATTAAGTTTAAACTTGGACACTCGCACACACCCAACTAGCCTCGCATCTTTAAGAACGTATCAAGTTTCAACGGCTTGGTTAGAATGTCTGCAGCCTGCTCTCATGTAGAACATTGAATCGGCTCCACTATTCCATTTTACTAGATCTTGAAGAAAATGAAACCGTACATCTATGTGCTTGCTGGGACCATGCATTACATGGTTCTTCGAGAGTTTGATGTGCGCAAGTGTCATATTATTTTTTTGAAGTCATGCATAAATTTATATATTTATTGGAAAAAAATATATTTTTTAAACTTTACGCAGAAAACATGTGTGCGTAATGTTTCTGCGTTAAGTACACGTGCTTAGATGTGGCTTCTACGTGACAAAACTTTACACTGAAACATTACGCACACATGTTTTCTGCATAAAGTTGATTTCTTTTTAAATATTTATTAAAAACCCTCTGCGTAAAGCGTGCGTAAAGTTTGACTACATATGGGAAAAGTTTCTCGGATGACTAAAAGGTGAAATGTTTGAGTGAAATAACTATATGTGTCAACTTTCCATTAAGATTTGTACATGTAAGCACTCGATAACATGTTTTTGTGCAACCCTCCTTTTTCTTATGTTTGTTTAATTTATTTTTGACTTTCTTCGTCATTTTGTATGACTTTCTATTATATTTTTATTATTAGAAAACTTTGTTGTCAAGTGTTTACGAAAAAAATATATACATATAAGACCATCCGCATCCATCCCATTCTAACCCACACTTTTTCACTGCCACATCAGCACCACATAATTTTTCCTTCCAACCCACAAACCCCCACATCCATCCCACACCACCATCCCATTTTATTTATTTTTATTTAATCTAAAAAACAATAAAATAACAATAAAATAACAAAAAATAAAGGAAAAAGAGTGCTGGGCCCCACATCCATCCCAACCCAGCTCGGGTTCCCCAACCCGGGAGGACCCCATCCCATGCCAACCCCATCCCCTGCGTTGGTGTTCATTTCCAACCCCATCCAACCCCATCCAACCCAAGGGGACCGATGCACATGGTCTAAAAGATATTTTAATTAAGGAATTTGTGTAAGTTAAATATAATTTTTTAAGTGATTCTAAGTTTTTTTTCTTTTTTGAAAATTTTGTTAGATATGAATTAGAACAAATATGTTTCATTTGTTTGGCTTTGTCACTACAAGAGAATAAATATTTTAAATTTAAGTAGCATTAAGTAACTTAATGTATAACTTTTACATCATTGTTCGTTAATTAAATTACAGGATATAGAAAGAACCTTAAAAAAACTGAAAAATAAGTTAAGTCGTTCATTAAAATGATCCAATAAATGTGGTTAAAAGGTGGTTTATAGCCACCTATTTCAGAAAATAAAACTATTTTCCATTTCTCTTAAATTTGTTGAACACAAACAGAGGAGCAGATAGTTTACGAAAAAAACTCAGAAACTTGTATTATTAATCAAAGACTACGATGGCTATATATAGCCTTACAGAGCAACAAAAAGAAGATAATAAACCTACTACTTTATTGGTCCTACAAAACCGGAAAAAGACTGTGGAAAATTAGAAAAAACAAACTTGTTCCTCAAGAGAATGATGAATTATTTAGCAACACATGACCTAAGGCCATCCGTATCACAGCCCTCAAGCGCCACATCAGCGCCACATCAGCTTTTCTACTAACCCTCTCCTCAAACCCTCAAGCCCTAAAGTGGCGTAGCGCTACCCTCAAGCCCTCTTGCCACCTCATTTTTTTTAATTCTTTTATTTATACATTTAATTATTTAACAAAATAAAAATATTTATATATTTTTTAATAAATAAAAATAAGATAAATAATAAAAATAAAAATTCATATCATTCATTAAAAATAAAAATTACAAAATAAATTTAAAAATTACAAAATAAATTTAAAAATCTACTCGTCGTCATTGTTGGGAACTTGGATACGCCAAATATGTTCGACCAAATCCGACCAAAGGTTATTATGAGTGCCCCGGTTTTTGACTTCTCGAACATTTGCCGCGCGTTGTTCCTCACTGATTTGGGTTTCGATATCATCCGTGAAAAGGTCGTTTTCATCGCCACCACAAATAGCATGGTCTTCGTCTTCGAGTATCATATTGTGTAATATGACACAAGCATACATAATGTTTGCCAATCTTGTCGGTTCCCATCCGTGTGTCGGGTTATGAAGTATATGCCAACGTTGTTTAAGCACGCCAAAAGCTCGTTCAACATCTTTACGTGCCGCTTCTTGCGCGGACTTGAACTTTTGTCGTTTAGGGTCCTGTGGGCACGTAAATGATTTTACGAAAGTAGCCCATTCCGGATATATCCCATCCGCTAGATAATATCCGTGCTCGTAGGTGGCTCCATTCACCTCAAAAGGGCAGTCGGGTGCTTTTCCATCATATACATCGTTCAAGATGGGCGACTGATTGAGAACATTGATGTCGTTGTTGGAACCGGCAACACCAAAGTATGCGTGCCAGATCCATAGATCTTGAGAGGCCACTGCTTCTAGCATGATTGTCGGGTGCTCATGATCACCTCTCATGAATTGACCTCGCCATGCTACCGGACAATTTGCCCACGTCCAGTGAGTACAGTCTATGCTTCCGAGCATGCCGGGAAATCCGTGTTTAGCTTCATGCGCGGCGTACAACTTCTGAATATCAATAAAAGTAGGCTTGCGTAAATATTTTTGACCATACAGTTCAATAATACATGTGCAGAATTTGTACAGACAATCTCGTGACGTTTTCTCTCCCATACGGATGTACTCGTCAAGTGCGTCAGCAGCTACTCCATACGCCAATTCCCGAATAGCGCAAGTACACTTTTGTATCGGAGAAAAACCTTGTTTGCGTCTGCCGTCCAACCGAAGTGTAAAATACGGATACTCTCCTTCTAAATCTTCAACTATTCGTTCGAATAGTTGCCTGCTCATCCTGAACCGCCGCCTAAACATATCCGGTGTATAAACCGGGTTGTTGCCAAAGTAGTCCCGCATAAGCCGCTCGTTTGCAGCTACTCGACCTCTTTCTATGTTCGCGGCCCTCTCTCTTCTTGACGATGAGGCGGTGCTACCATAAATTAATTGTGCAGTCTGTCGAAAAATTTCTCTTTGTAGATGCAACAACTCGTCGGTGTCTACGGATGATGATGATGGTGCGGTCGGTGAACCGGGTTGTGGCGAATCCATATTGTTTAAAATATAGAGAATGGAAGAGAATGAGAGAATGAGAGAGTTGTTTTGTGTGAAAAATAAAATGGGTTTTAGGATTATATATATAGTGTGATTAAATTGAAAAAAAAAATAAAAAAATAAAAAAATATAAATATAGTCGTTATAGCCGTTGGAGTTTATTTATTTTCAATTTTTAAAAAAAAAATTAAAAAACAAACAAATAAGTCTCGGGTTTATCGGGTTTTGGAACCCGCCTCCCATACCCGCTGAGGAAGCCCCCCTACCACTACCCGCTCGAGCCCGCCCTACCCGAGCCCGAGCCCGCATGGGATACGGATGGCCTAAAATGAAGGAATCCCTAGCTCAAACAATCTGACTGCATCAACTACATCAACATCCTCCCTTAAAATAAACTCAGAGGCTTGTATTATTAATCAAAGACAACGATGGTTATATATAGCCTTACAGAGCAACAAAAAGAAGATAACAGACCTACTACTTTATGGTCCTAAAAAAAGGAGAAAGACTTTGGAAAATTAGAAAAAAAACAAACTTGTTCCTCAAGAGAAGGATGAATTATTTATCAACAAATGGCCTAAAAAGAAGGAATCCCTAGCTCAAACAATATGACTGCATCAACTACTGCAGTTCTTGATTCATTGCCTACCTCCATTTTTCATGTTTCACAGCTTCTTCGTATATTGTGGGATCTTGATCCGTGAACAAGGCCAATTGCATGAAATCGAGGTCTTCATCGGTGAACAATGCCAAATGTGTCCTCTTTGTACTTTCTTCATCAGAGAGACCATCACCTATGAACATTTCATAGTCGGTCATCTAAGTTAGTTTCTTCCGTATGCGTCCTTCACGTTGCGAACTGTCAACATTTGAAGAGTCACTTTGAGTGGGCGAGTTTCTAGCATGTTGAGTGTTTCCCTTGCTTTGAAAAGGTGATTTCTCAATTTCTTCTCTATGTTGAATGGATTCAACTTCGGTCTCTGCCGACTCTTTTCCATCACCTTCGATCTGTACATGAATTTTCATCATCTTCCCACTCAAGATCAGCTAGCATTGCTTGCTTTTGACTGTCGTCTCAACTCCACTGCTGATCTTGTTCAAATCGAAAGAATCCTTATCTCAAACAGTCTGACTGCATCAACTACTTCAACATCCTCCCAAGGCCGATCCTGTCATTTTGGAGGCCCTATGCAAAAACTTAAATGTGGCCACTATATATTTTTCCTTATATTATTAATTTATCATTTATTAAAGGTAAATTTGTAACAAAATTAAAAGTAATCACATAATAAATACAATGTACAATATAATAACACAAATAGTTTATTCGTAGTGAACATAGCTCTTCATTCTTTAGTAATAAAGTGATCCTATTACTTACATTTTTCAAATGAAGACAAGTAACCAAGTATTATATATTTTGTACATAGATCTTCTAACACTTTTATAAGCAAAATCATCTAATCGTTCTATAATAACCACAATTTGCTTGAAACATATTTTCAATCGGTACCAATTTAACGCAAAATAACTAGTATCTTTTGAAACATAGTCGATCATAATAAGATTTTAAATATTTTTGGAAAACGATTAAGAAAGATATAGAACTAATCAATAACAGTTACGAAATTCTAAGTTTATTAAATAATTAAACCAAGTTAATAGAGAAATTTATTAAAAAGTAAATTGACTTGATATTTTGATGACAGACAATAAATAAACAATATAAGAAATATTTTTCCTTTTTTAACACATAATTAAGTTTGTTAAGAAAAAAGTCACAATTTTTATATAATTAAGAAATGCGTAAATTTAGTGACTGAAAAGTCCTTTAAAAATGCTAAACAAAAATGGGTATGATGGGGAATCGAACATGAGATGTATACTACATATATGGAAGGCGTTAACCAATTGCACTACCTAGTATCTTGCTTAGACTATTGGATTTCCAATTTTATATTGTATGCTATACATGTTATAAAAAAACCGAGGCCCCCAACAGTCAGAGGCCCCGTGCGGCGGCACCACCGGCATACCCTCACGGCCGCTCCCGCATCCTCCCTTAAAAAAACTCAAAGACTTCTATCATTAATCAAAGACTACGATGGCTCTATATAGCCTTACAGAGCAACAAAAAGAAGATAACAAACCTACTACTTTACTGGTCCTACAAAACAAGAGAAAGACTCTGGCACAAATTAGAAAAAACAAACTTGTTCCTCAAGAGAAGGATGAATTATTCAGCAACGCATGACCTAAAAAGAAGGAATCCCTAGCTCAAACAATCTGACTACATCAACTACTTCAACATTCTCCCTTAAAATAAGGGGTTGTTTCTTTACCTCTTAATGATGCCATTAAGAGGCAAACATTTGAATCGGTCAGACAAGAGGTTGTTTGGCTACACGTTTTAAAATGTCTGGATCGCTCAACTAGGTCTGGATCACTCAATTCCCCCTCCCTCCCCTATTTCGTTCAGACTTTTCTTTTTCCACTGTTGCCCCTCTCTCTCTCAACGACGTTTCATGTTGCTTGCCTAATCGATCATGGCTTCTCTTCTCTAGTCGCACGCCCTAATCTATTTCTGCCTCACCATCGATCGCATCAGAACATTTCATCTACACCATCGATTTCTCCCTTAAATCGATCGCACAAGAAGATTTCATCTATTGACTCTGCCTCACCATCGATTTCTCCCTTTAATCGATCGCACCAGGTTGATTTCTGCTTCTGGATACAATCGATTTCTGCCTTCAAGCGATTTGATTTCTGTGTTCAAATCGATCGCACAAGGAAGAGGTAAACAACATTTTCTTCTTCAAATCAATTTCTGCCATTTCTCTTTGTTTGTATGGTTTTGCTGATTATAAAACCCAATGTGATGTTTTTAGGAGAATAAATTTATCTTTGTTTGCATGATTTCTGCCATTTCTCTTTGTTTGTATGATTTCTGCCATTTCTCTTTGTTTGTTTGTATGGTTTTGTTGTATGGTGATGAACACCCTCTGTTATGTTTTTTTGTTGAATACCCATTGTGGTGGTTTTGTTGAGCTCCAAATTGGTTTTGTTGAATACCCATTGTGATGTTTTTTTGTTGACTACCCAATGTAATTTTTTTTGAATGATTTTGATGTATGGTGATGAACACCCATTGTGATGTTTTTGTTGAAAACCCATTGTGATGGTTTTGTTGAGCTCCAAATTGGTTTTTTTATGAACACCCACTGTGATATTTTTTGTTGAATACCCACTGTGATGTTTTTTTTGTTAAATACCTAAAGTGAAGGTCATTTCTTAGGATTTCAATCTTGATTGGCTTAATAGGTATGGACAATGTTGGTTCACCCAAAAAGACGTAGAATAAATTGGAACTCTTGCCTAAAATTTAATTTTTATTCAATACAAAACTGGGGGTAAAATGGTAATTTTATACCATTCAGACGGTTGATTCAGAGTAGTTTCCAAACAATCATTTTCTATCTGACACTAAATCATACAGAGTCTCTTAATCATTCTGGCCACTTAATCATACTACACTAAATCATTCAGTTTCTGCCAAACAACCCCTAAATGATATTGGCATTCAGTTTAAACTTGGACACTCGCACACACCCAACTAGCCTCGCATCTTTAAGAACGTATCAAGTTTCAACGGCTTGGTTAGAACTGCTCTCATGTAGAACATTGAATCGGCTCCACTATTCCATTTTTACTAGATCTTGAAGAAAATGAAACCGTACATCTATGTGCTTGCTGGGACCATGCATTACATGGTTCTTCGAGAGTTTGATGTGCGCAAGTGTTATATTATTTTTTTGACGACATGCAGAAATTTATATATTTATTGGAAAAAATATATTTTTTAAAACTTTACGCAGAAAACATGTGTGCGTAATGTTTCTGCGTAAAGTACACGTGCTTAGATGTGGCTTCTACGTGACAAAACTTTACACGAAAACATTACGCACACATGTTTTCTGCATAAAGTTGATTTTTTTAATATTTATTAAAAACCATCTGCGTAAAGCGTGCGTAAAGTATGACTACATATGGAAAAACGTTTCTCGGATGACTAAAAGGTGAAATGATTGAGTGAAATAACTATATGTGTCAACTTTCAATTGAGATTTGTACATGTAAGCACTCGATAATATGTTTTTGTGCAACCCTCCTTTTTCTTTTGTTTGTTTAATTTATTTTTGACTTTCTTCGTCATTTTGTTTGACTTTCTATTATATTTTAATTATTAGAAAACTTTGCTGTCAAGTGTTTATGAAAAAAAATATATAAACATATAAAAGATATTTTAATTAAGGAATTTGTGTAAGTTAAATATAATTTTTTTAAGTGATTCTAAGTTTTTTTTTCTTTTTTGAAAATTTTGTTAGATATGAATTAGAACAAATATGTTTCATTTGTTTGGCTTTGTCACTACAAGAGAATAAATATTTTAAATTTAAGTAGCATTAAGTAACTTAATGTATAACTTTTACATCATTATTCGTTAATTAAATTAAAGGATATAGAAAGAACCTTAAAAAAATGAAAAATAAGTTAAGTCGTTCATTGAAATGATCCAATAAATGTGGTTAAAAGGTGGTTTATAGCCACCTATTTCAGAAAATAAAACTATTTTCCATTTTTCTTCAATTTGTTGAAAACAAACAGAGGAGCAGATAGTTTACGAAAAAAAAACTCAGAAACTTGTATTATTAATCAAAGACTACGATGGCTATATATAGCCTTACAGAGCAACAAAAAGAAGATAACAAACCTACTACTTTATTGGTCCTACAAAACTGGAAAAAGACTGTGGAAAATTAGAAAAAACAAACTTGTTCCTCAAGAGAATGATGAATTATTTAGCAACACAAGACCTAAAAAGAAGAAATCCCTAGCTCAAACAATTTGACTGCATCAACTACTTCAACATCCTCCCTTAAAATAAACTCAGAGGCTTGTATTATTAATCAAAGACAACAATGGTTATAAATAGCCTTATAGAGCAACAAAAAGAAGATTACAAACCTACTACTTTATGGTCCTACAAAAGAGGAGAAAGACTTTGGAAAATTAGAAAAAACAAACTTGGTCCTCAAGAGAAGGACGAATTATTTAGCAACAAATGACCTAAAAAGAAGGAATCCCTAGCTCAAACAATATGACTGCATCAACTACTGCAATTCTTGATTCATTGCCTGCCTCCATTTTTCATGTTTCACAGCTTCTTCGTATGTTGTGGGATCTTGATCCGTGAACAAGGCCAATTGCATGAAATCGAGGTCTTCATCGGTGAACAATGCCAAATGTGTCCTCTTTGTACTTTCTTCATCAGAGAGACCATCACCTATGAACATTTCATAGTCGGTCATCTAAGTTAGTTTCTTCCGTATGCGTCCTTCACGTTGCGAACTGTCAACATTTGAAGAGTCACTTTGAGTGGGCGAGTTTCTAGCATGTTGAGTGTTTCCCTTGGTTTGAGAAGGTGGTTTCTCAATTTCTTCTCTATGTTGAATGGATTCAACTTCGGTCTCTGCCGACTCTTTTCCATCACCTTCGATCTGGACATGAATTTGCATCATCTGCCCACTCAAGATCAGCTAGCATTTCTAGCATGTTGAGTGTTTCCGTTGTGTTCGCCTTAAAGATTTGGAGGCATTACTTGTATGGGACGAAGTGTCAGATCTTCACCGATCACAAAAGCCTTCGTCACATCTTCGACCAAAAAGAGCTAAATATGAGGCAGCGCAGGTGGATGGAGTTGTTGTCGGATTACGACTGTGAGATTGAGTATCATCCCGGGAAGGCTAATGTGGTGGCCGATGCCTTGAGCCGTAAAGAGAGAGGAGAGGCTTCGAAGATCTTAGCCTTAAGGGCCGAAGTCACGTTTAACCTGTTGGGAGAGATAAGGAAATGGCAAGTGGAAGCGTCCGCGGTGGAGAATCTCAAGAAAGAGCAGATAGTGGGGAACGTGGACTCCTTGGTAGAAGACGGTCGAGGACTAAAATGCCTCAATGGTAGGATATGGGTTCCGAAGTTGGGGGATGTCCGGAAACTGATACTAGAGGAGGCTCACAAATCGAAGTACTCTATCCATCCGGGAACGAACAAGATGTTTGGCGATTTGCGGCAAGACTATTGGTGGCCGGGTATGAAAAAGGACATAGCATATTTCGTGGAAAGGTGTGATACCTATCTGAGAGTCAAGGTGGAGCATCCAAGACCTTACGGAAAATTCCAACCCTTGGATATTCCGGTTTGGAAGTGGGATCAGATCACGATGGACTTCGTGACGAAGCTGCCTAGAACTCCAAAGGTCTTCGATGCCATTTGGGTGATTGTAGACCGGCTCACCAAGTCGGCGCACTTTCTTCCTATAAAGGAATCCTACCCGATGGAGAAATTGGCGAAGTTGTACATTGATGAAGTAGTGACCCGTCATGGGGTACCATCATCAATAGTCTCGGATCGTGATAGCCGGTTTACGTCGACAGTTTTGGAGGAGCTTTCGGCGAGAAATGGGGTCTCAAATCAAGATGAGCACCGCATACCATCCACAGACTGATGGCCAGAGTGAGCGGACCATCCAGACCCTGGAAGACATGTTGAGGGCTTGCGCGTTAGATTTTTAGGGTTCGTGGGAGAACCACCTACCGTTGATCGAGTTTGTGTATAACAATAGTTACCACGCAAGCATAAAGGCTGCTCCCTATGAAATACTCTACGGTAGGAAGTGTCGGACACCTCTTTGTTGGAATGAGGTCGAGGAGAAACAACTAGCTGGACCCGAGCTAGTCCAGTTGACTACGGATAAGATCGACCAGGTGAGAGAAAGACTAAAAGTTGCGCGCGACCGACAAAAGAGTTATTCGGATAAAAGGCGTAAAGATATTGAATTCCAAGTTGGAGAAAAGGTGATGCTAAAGGTATCCCCTTGGAAAGGAGTGATTAGGTTTGGGAAGAGGGGAAAGTTGAGTCCCCGCTACATTGGACCGTTCAAGATTATCGAGCGCATTGGAGAAGTAGCATATAAATTGGATCTGCCTGTGGAGTTGCAAAGAATTCATAACACTTTCCACGTGTCGAATCTGAGGAAATGCTTAGCGGAAGTCGATATGGCTATACCTCTGCATGAAGTTCAGGTTGATGAGAAATTGAACTATGTGGAAGAACCCGAAGCTATCACTGACCGCAAGGTTCGGAAAACAAGGAGCAAAGAGATTAGCCTCGTGAAAGTGTTGTGGCGATTCCACAAGGGGAATGAGGCAACGTGGGAAACCGAGACCGATATGAGGGCAAAGTACCCACACCTTTTCAATGATGAGATTCCGGGGACGGAATCCTTTTAAGGGGGAGGTGATGTAACACCCCATTTTGTAAATTCGTGTGGTTTTGTGAATAAACAAGAATTTAGGGGCGAATGTCTGAATCTTGAAACTTGTGTGGCTAAGAAGTGAAAGGAGGAAGTTGTATATATGAAAACCCTCCTAAAACCCTTATCATTTGCATAGTGTCGGCTGAGATCAAGGAGAGAAGAAAGGGGTCTCAAGAATTCAGCAAAATTGGAGGTTGAAGAAGAAGCTTCCAGCAAGGAACTGAAGAAATTGTTGGCAAGGTATATCTTCCTCTTCATCTCTTTGCTTTGATTTCTAGAATAGAGATTTTGAGTGTGTTCCTTAAGGGATTCTCTTCTTCTAAGTGTGTTGAGAAGGAAATCAATTGGAAGAGTGAGACTAGTGAACTCTTTGGAAAAATGAGGAGTTCTTGTTGAAATCTCACCTTTCCAATGAAGGTTTCTTAGTTTTGCTCAACTTTGGGGTTTTGTCCTTAAAGGAGTGATTCATGAAGTTTTGGGTGAGGAATTGAATGTTTTGAGGGTAGGAATTGTTTCCTTAATGCATGTATAGTTTTAATCTTCGATTGGAGAAGTTACCAATCAATTGGAATCGATTTTAGGGGTTTTTGGGTGAGTTTTCGGACTGAGTCTTTGTGCAGAATTGAGGATGCCCGACCAGGGACATACGCGGCTTGCTACGCGGTTTGTAAACCGCGGCACAAACCGCGTACCCCTCTGTTGGGAGTTTTTCGACTCCTGTTTCGTTCGTCGTTTGGGGCTGGAATCGAGGCGATGTTTAAGGGGTTGTCTTAAGAGTTTGTGAGGGATGTATTAGGGCATAATTAGGGAGTCTAATACCTCCTTGTTAACCCCAATTCAGGTGTTCGGTTGGTGTTTAAGTGAGCTCTTCAGGTGTTCGGTTGGTGTTTAAGTGAGCTCCGGTTAGTGTGTCGTTAAGCCGAGTATCAGGTGAGTTTCCTTTATGCTTGACTCATATTTTCAAATGAATTGCGAAGGTTGATATGACTGAATTTGGTTTGCAAAATTATCATGAATATATGTTCTCTTTGACATGAAAAGGATTATTTTACCGTTGAAGGAGGAATATCCTCAAGTACGTTAAATGCATGTTTCGAAGATTATCGTTTTGTATGGAGTCGGGTTGCACAGTAGGGAGGACTACTCTGACTGTCGTACCCGACTTTGTAGGGTGAATGCCGTACCCGGCTTTGTAGGGTGAATGCCGTACCCGGCTTGGTAAGGTGATTGCCGTACCCGGCCTTGTAGGGTGAATGTCGTACCCGGCTTTGTAGGGTGTTTGTCGTAGTCATCTCTGTTGTGTATACCTTGTCGAGTACATGTTCTAATATGTTACTGCTTTCGAGATGATTTGCTTTCTTTAAATGTTTACGAACACGTTTTAAGGGGAATTCACTAGACCTTATGGTCTAACCCTCGCTTTCAAAACTTAAAACCATTTTCAGGTATGGATGGCTTAGGTGCTTCGTCTAAAGGAAAAGAGAAGGCTTAAGACGGTGGGGAGGGAGTAGAGACTGTCACTACTCTTTTGCTAGTTAATTATCTTGGTTGTATTCGTACGTGAACCATAGATCTTGTGATTTTATTAAACCTTTGATGTTATTTGGACCCTTCTTTGGGCTTTTGGATTCTTTTATTTACGTTAAGTATTTTTGGGTTGTTACAAATGGTATCAGAGCCATAGTTTAAGAGATTTAGGTGCCCGGATGGGCCTAAACTTAAACTTTGAGGATAGGGACACAACCAAGATATAGGATGACCATAGGAGATGACCTAAGAGGGATGAGTGAGACGGGGTGCCGAGGATCATCATGTGAGGTAAATTGGGGATTATATCTGGCCAATATAATCTCGAATTTACAGGCACGTGAGGATGCTTAATTTACCTCATAGGGTTGTGTTGGTATTAAATGTTTGTTTTATGTGTTTTGTCTCATTTTCGTCATGTCAGAGAGGGCTCTAAGGAGCAGATCAGTAACCAGTGTGAGGGTAGAGGCATCGGAGGAGGTCCTCGCTGATGAACCAGTAAACCCTCCGAGGCAACCGACTACTCGAGGGAGGGGAAGAGGTCGTGGTAGGGGACGAAAGACCGCACCACGAAAGGCTACCACCGCAGTGGGAGGTGCCCGTCCGAAGAAGAAGACTCCGATTGTTCGCCGAGCAAAAAGTGCTGAGGCACCGGATGTTCGAGAAAAGTCTCACCAAGAGAGTTCGGCAACGGGGGGTCATGCCTTTGTGACTCAAGAGGCCTTCGCCACTGAAATGGAGAAGCTACAGAAAAAGTTGGATCGATGGATGAACCGTCATGATACGTCGGCGTCCGAGAGTAAGGAAAAGAGTGAGAGTAAGGCGGTTACAGAATTGTCTAGCCCACCCACGACAGAGATCGGTAGTCACAAGCAATCCACGACGTTAGTGGTGAATGAGTCGGCTGCTAGAGGATGTAGTTACAAAACATTCTCTTCTTGCAAACCTCCTACCTTCAAGGGGGAATACGACCCAGTGTTGGCGATAAAATGGATTCGGGAAATGGAGTTGGCTTTTGACACATGTAAGTGTGCTGCGGAGGATAAAGTGATCTATGCCCTATCTATGTTGAAATCGGATGCCATCTTTTGGTGGGATGCCGAAACTGGAGGGATGGGGTCTGTTGGTGCAAGTGTGCCACATCTCTATATATTTATTTTGATGATTCCAAACACACCGTATTATTGTTTTTCTAACAATCTTATCCAAGTGTGCAGTTAATTGGACAACATGAAGATTTTATCTGAAGAGTCCAAGCCTGGTGTTTATGTCGTCATTATTTATATATATCTCATAATGATAAACACCCTAAAATAATATACCACTTGGATATTTCAAAAACCTAACCCAACTATTTCTTAAATTAATAAAATCCCTGATTTATCTATTTAGAAAAGATTTTATCCTTAAAAATCAATCTTTCAAAATTTAGCCAAAAGGAATGTGCTGATGTTTTTGGAAGTAAGGAAAAAGAACTCAGTTGCCTTTTTAAGCTATGGTCACTCCTGACGCAGGCACCTTTTTCAGGCGGTATACCGCGTGATGCTCGGCGGTATACCGCGGCACTGTTACGAGTTGCAGGCTTTTGCAGGTTGACTTACTTTTGGTCAGCCACTTTGTCAGGCGGTATACCGCGTGGTGTATGGCGGTATACCGCGGCTCTGCTACACCGTTTTGCAAGTTTGCTTTTGCAGGTTGACCTACTTTTGGTCAGCTACTTTTTCTGGGCGGTATACCGCGCCCATATAGGCGGTATACCGCGGTGAGCTTTTGACCGTTGCCAGGTTCAGCTTAAATACATGCAGCTTCTCAGCATTTATCAGACGACAAGCAGACATTGAATACCTAGCTTCCAAAGAGATTACTCAGCTCCTCATCTCATTTAATAACTTATTCAAGTTATAATTTTTGAGTGATCAACCTCTCACAAATCCAAGTGTTATACTTATACAAGAGTGATTAATATTGTGAGATATATTCTCTTGTAAGTATTTGAATAGTGTGAGTGATTCACGTTCTCGAGCAAAAGCAAGAGATTTTATTATCATTGTATCAAGGTTTGTGTTCTACCATAAAGAACACTTATAGTGAATCAGTGTGTCGAGAAGTGTCTCGGCAAGTGGACTAGCCAGCCAGTTGGTGGTGAACCACTTTAAATCTCGGTGTCGGTATCAACGTTCTCTACCCTTATCTCTTTATATTCCCGTTGTGCACTTAATTTTATTTATATATTTGTTGTGCATGCAATATTTATTGTTGATTTTGATAAGAGAATTTTTATTCGTGAAATATTTTTAAATACAACCTTTACCCCCCCTAAGGTTGTCCTAACAGGGTCGTTAGTAGCTAAAACTATGAAATGGGAGGATTTCGTGAAAAAGTTCAAAGTCCAGTTCTGCCCTCTGGCGGCAATCAAGAGGTTGGAAGAAGAATTTATGAACCTAACACAAGGAGACATGACCGTGAGGGAATACACTTCCAAGTTCATAGAAAAAGCTCGTTTTGCGGAATTGTATGTCCCAAGCGAAGAACGCCGAGTCGAGAGATATCTTTATAGATTGAAGAGTAGCATTCGAGAGTTAGCAATGGCAAGAAACCCTACCACTTTCCAAACGGCTATAAATGCGGCCGAGCTAACGGAGAAGGAAAAATATCGTCAACAATCTGAGAGGGTCGGGGAAAAGAGGAAATGGGAAGGATCGGGATTTGATGCTCGGAAAGGGAAGGTTACTAGGCCAGAGCCACGTGGAAACCGGGGTTATGGCGACAAGCCATGCGGGAGGTGTCATCGAATTCATAAAAGGGAATGTAGGGCAGACTCGGGGTCATGTTTCACTTGTGGATTGCCGGGGCATATGTCAAGGGATTGCCCGAAGAAGCAGGGCTGTTTTCAGTGTGGGTCGCCGGACCACAAACGGTTTGACTGCCCTGTGTTGAAGAAGGGAGGATCGGGTCAGTTTGGGAATCGTCAAGGAATTCAGGGAGCTGAGAAGAAGGAAGAGCCAGCACGTGCAAAGGGACGTGCATTTCGTATGACTGCGGTTGAGGCTGAGGAGACTCTGGATGTCGTGACAGGTACCTTTTTGGTGAACTCTATTTGTGCCAAATTGTTATTTGATTCGGGAGCGAATCGTTCCTTTGTATCTCCTGATTTTGTGAAATGTTTGGGGGTGAAACCCAAGCGTTTGAATCATGCCTTAGAAGTGGAGACCGCCGATGATAACTTGGTGCTTGTTAGTGATGTGGTTGAGGGGTGTTGTATAGACATAGAAGGGAGTTTGGTACCGATGCAGTTGTACCCTATGCCGATGGGAGAGTTTGATATAGTGTTGGGGATGGACTGGTTAGCGAGAAATAATGCTAACATCGTTTGTAACAAGAAGTTGATCCATGTTCAGTTACCGGATAGGGGGATAGTGGTGATTTATGGGAACCGCCGAGATAGGAAGTTTAGTCTTATTTCTATGATTAAGGCCACTAAATGTTTAAGGAAGGGGAGTCAAAGTTATCTAGCGTATGTTGTGGATGCGAAGAAAGAAAAGCGCGGGGTAGAGGAAGTACCAATAGTGGGTGAATACCCGGAAGTATTTCCGGATGATTTGAGTGATCTACCGCCGGATCGTCAAATCGAGTTTCGCATCGACTTGGTGCCGGGAGCCGCTCCAATAGCTCGTGCACCATATCGATTGGCACCCTCCGAGATGAAGGAGATGATGACCCAACTCCAAGAGTTGCTAGACAAGGGGTTCGTGAGACCGAGTACCTCGCCGTGGGGTGCGCCGGTGCTTTTTGTGAAGAAGAAAGATGGGTCAATGAGGATGTGTATCGACTATCGCGAGCTTAACAAGGTCACTGTCAAGAACAAGTATCCGCTCCCCAGGATTGACGACTTGTTCGATCAGTTGCAAGGGGCTAGCTACTTCTCGAAGATAGATTTGAGATTGGGTTACCACCAACTCAAAGTGCGAGAAGAAGATATTCCAAAAACAGCTTTCCGAACCCGTTACGGCCATTATGAGTTCTTAGTAATGCCGTTCAGATTAACAAATGCTCCCGCCGCTTTTATGGATTTGATGAATAGGGTGTGCCAACCCTATTTAGATAAATTCGTAATCGTCTTCATAGACGATATTCTCATATACTCGAAGTCGGAGAAAGAGCATGGGGAGCATTTGAAGGCGGTGTTGGAGTTGTTGAAGCGGGAAAGGCTTTACGCCAAGTTCTCGAAATGTGAATTTTGGCTTCGAGAAGTGCAGTTTTTGGGGCATGTAGTGGCCCAGAGTGGAATCAAAGTTGACCCGGCGAAAGTGAAAGCTATCAGGAACTGGGAACCGCCTAGGACGCCGTCTGAAGTCCGTAGTTTCCTTGGGTTAGCGGGGTACTACCGAAAGTTCATCAAGGACTTCTCGAGGATTGCTACTCCGTTGACTTCCTTGACCAAGAAGAATGTCAAGTTCAGTTGGGCCGAAAGCTAAGAAGAAGCTTTTCAGAAATTAAAAGTAATGCTGAGTATGGCTCCAATTCTAACCTTACCAGAGGGGACGGAAGACTTTGTGGTGTATAGCGACGCATCCAAGTTAGGCTTGGGGTGTGTCTTGATGCAGCGTGGAAAAGTGATCGCTTATGCGTCCCGTCAGTTGAAGGAGCATGAGAAGCGATACCCCACACACGATCTGGAATTGGCGGCCGTTGTGTTCGCCTTAAAGATTTGGAGGCATTACTTGTATGGGACGAAGTGTCAGATCTTCACCGATCACAAAAGCCTTCGTCACATCTTCGACCAAAAAGAGCTAAATATGAGGCAGCGCAGGTGGATGGAGTTGTTGTCGGATTACGACTGTGAGATTGAGTATCATCCCGGGAAGGCTAATGTGGTGGCCGATGCCTTGAGCCGTAAAGAGAGAGGAGAGGCTTCGAAGATCTTAGCCTTAAGGGCCGAAGTCACGTTTAACCTGTTGGGAGAGATAAGGAAATGGCAAGTGGAAGCATCCGCGGTGGAGAATCTCAAGAAAGAGCGGATAGTGGGGAACGTGGACTCCTTGGTAGAAGACGGTCGAGGACTAAAATGCCTCAATGGTAGGATATGGGTTCCGAAGTTGGGGGATGTCCGGAAACTGGTACTAGAGGAGGCTCACAAATTGAAGTACTCTATCCATCCGGGAACGAACAAGATGTTTGGCGATTTGCGGCAAGACTATTGGTGGCCGGGTATGAAAAATGACATAGCATATTTCGTGGAAAGGTGTGATACCTGTCTGAGAGTCAAGGTGGAGCATCAACGACCTTACGGAAAACTCCAACCCTTGGATATTCCGGTTTGGAAGTGGGATCAGATCACGATGGACTTCGTGACGAAGCTGCCTAGAACTCCAAAGGGCTTCGATGCCATTTGGGTGATTGTAGACCGGCTCACCAAGTCGGCGCACTTTCTTCCTATAAAGGAATCTTACCCGATGGAGAAATTGGCGAAATTGTACATTGATGAAGTAGTGACCCGTCATGGGGTACCATCATCAATAGTCTCGGATCGTGATAGCCGGTTTACGTCGACTTTTTGGAGGAGCTTTCAGCGAGAAATGGGGTCTCAAATCAAGATGAGCACCGCATACCATCCACAGACTGATGGCCAGAGTGAGCGGACCATCCAGACCCTGGAAGACATGATGAGGGCTTGCGCGTTAAATTTTCAGGGTTCGTGGGAGAACCACCTACCGTTGATCGAGTTTGCGTATAACAATAGTTACCACGCAAGCATAAAGGCTGCTCCCTATGAAATACTCTACGGTAGGAAGTGTCGGACACCTCTTTGTTGGAATGAGGTCGGGGAGAAACAACTGGCTGGACCCGAGCTAGTCCAGTTGACTGCGGATAAGATCGACCAGGTGAGAGAAAGACTGAAAGTTGCGCGCGACCGACAAAAGAGTTATGCGGATAAAAGGCGTAAAGATATTGAATTCCAAGTTGGAGACAAGGTGATGCTAAAGGTATCCCCTTGGAAAGGAGTGATTAGGTTTGGGAAGAGGAGAAAGTTGAGTCCCCGCTACATTGGACCGTTCAAGATTATCGAGCGCATTGGAGAAGTAGCATATAAATTGGATCTGCCTGTGGAGTTGCAAAGAATTCATAACACTTTCCACGTGTCGAATCTGAGGAAATGCTTAGCGGAAGTCAATATGGCTATACCTCTGCATGAAGTTCAGGTTGATGAGAAATTGAACTATGTGGAAGAACCCGAAGCTATCACTGACCGCAAGGTTCGGAAAACAAGGAGCAAAGATATTAGCCTCGTGAAAGTGATGTGGCGATTCCACAAGGGGAATGAGGCAACGTGGGAAACCGAGACCGATATGAGGGCAAAGTACCCCGCACCTTTTCAATGATGAGATTCCGGGGACAGAATCCTTTTAAGAGGGGGGGGGTGATGTAACACCCCATTTTGTAAATTCGTGTGGTTTTGTGAATAAACAAGAATTTGGGGGCTAATGTCTGAATCTTGAAACTTGTTTGGCTAAGAAGTGAAAGGAGGAAGTTGTATATATGAAAACCCTCCTAAAACCCTTATCATTTGCATAGTGTCGGCTGAGATCAAGGAGAGAAGAAAGGGGTCTCAAGAATTCAGCAAAATTGGAGGTTGAAGAAGAAGCTTCCAGCAAGGAACTGAAGAAATTGTTGGCAAGGTATATCTTCCTCTTCATCTCTTTGCTTTGATTTCTAGAATAGAGATTTTGAGTGTGTTCCTTAAGGGATTCTCTTCTTCTAAGTGTGTTGAGAAGGAAATCAATTGGAAGAGTGAGACTAGTGAACTCTTTGGAAAAATGAGGAGTTCTTGTTGAAATCTCACCTTTCCAATGGAGGTTTCTTAGTTTTGCTCAACTTTGGCGTTTTGTCCTTAAAGGAGTGATTCATGAAGTTTCGGGTGAGGAATTGAATGTTTTGAGGGTAGGAATTGTTTCCTTAATGCATGTATAGTTTTAATCTTCGATTGGAGAAGTTACCAATCAATTGGAATCGATTTTAGGGGTTTTTGGGTGAGTTTTCGGACTGAGTCTTTGTGCAGAATTGAGGATGCCCGACCAGGGACATACGCGGCTTGCTACGCGGTTTGTAAACCGCGGCACAAACCGCGTACCCCTCTGTTGGGAGTTTTTCGACTCCTGTTTCGTTCATCGTTTGGGGCTGGAATCGAGGCGATGTTTAAGGGGTTGTCTTAAGAGTTTGTGGGGGATGTATTAGGGCATAATTAGGGAGTCTAATACCTCCTTGTTAACCCCAATTCAGGTGTTCGGTTGGTGTTTAAGTGAGCTCCGGTTAGTGTGTCGTTAAGCCGAGTATCAGGTGAGTTCCCTTTATGCTTGACTCATATTTTCAAATGAATTGCGAAGGTTGATATGACTGAATTTGGTTTGCAAAATTATCATGAATATATGTTCTCTTTGACATGAAAAGGATTATTTTACCATTGAAGGAGGAATGTCCTCAAGTACGTTAAATGCATGTTTCGAAGATTATCGTTTTGTATGGAGTCGGGTTGCACAGTAGGGAGGACTACTCTGACTGACGTACCCGGCTTTGTAGGGTGAATGCCGTACCCGGCTTTGTAGGGTGAATGCCGTACCCGGCCTTGTAGGGTGAATGTCGTACCCGGCTTTGTAGGGTGTTTATCGTAGTCATCTCTGCTGTGTATACCTTGTCGAGTACATGTTCTAATATGTTACTGCTTTCGAGATGATTTGCTTTCTTTAAATGTTTACGAACACGTTTTAAGGGGAATTCACTAGACCTTATGGTCTAACCCTCGCTTTCAAAACTTAAAACCATTTTCAGGTATGGATGGCTTAGGTGCTTCGTCCAAAGGAAAAGAGAAGGCTTAAGACGGCGGGGAGGGAGTAGAGACTGTCACTACTCTTTTGCTAGTTAATTATCTCGGTTGTATTCGTACGTGAACCATAGATCTTGTGATTTTATTAAACCTTTGATGTTATTGGGACCCTTCTTTGGGCTTTTGGATTCTTTTATTTACGTTAAGTATTTTTGGGTTGTTACAATTTTTATATAATTAAGAAATGCGTAAATTTAGTGACTGAAAAGTCCTTTAAAATGCTAAACAAAAATGGGTATGATGGGGAATCGAACACGAGATGTATACTACATATATGGAAGGCGTTAACCAATTGCACTACCAAATATCTTGCTTAGACTATTGGATTTCCAATTTTATATTGTATGTTATACATGTTATATAAAAACCGAGGCCCCCGACAGTCAGAGGCCCCGTGCGGCGGCACCACCGGCATACCCCCAGGGCCGCTCCCGCATCCTCCCTTAAAAAAACTCTAAGACTTCTATCATTAATCAAAGACTACGATGACTATATATAGCCTTACAGAGCAACAAAAAGAAGATAACAAACTACTACTTTACTGGTCCTACAAAACAGGAGAAAGTCTCTCGCAAAAATTAGAAAAAACAAACTTGTTCCTCAAGAGAAGGATGAATTATTCAGCAACGCATGACCTAAAAAGAAGGAATCCCTAGCTCAAACAATCTGACTACATCAACTATTTCAACATCCTCCCTTAAACTAAATGATATTGGCATTCAGTTTAAACTTGGACACTCGCACACACCCAACTAGCCTCGCATCTTTAAGAACGTATCAAGTTTCAACGACTTGGTTAGAACTGCTCTCATGTAGAACATTGAATCAGCTCCACTATTCCATTTTTACTAGATCTTGAAGAAAATGAAACCGTACATCTATGTGCTTGCTGGGACCATGCATTACATGGTTCTTCGAGAGTTTAATGTGCGCAAGTGTTATATTATTTTTTTGACGACATGCATAAATTTACATATTTATTGGAAAAAATATATTTTTTAAAACTTTACGCAGAAAACATGTGTGCGTAATGTTTCTGTGTAAAGTACACGTGCTTAGATGTGGCTTCTACGTGACAAAACTTTACACGAAAACATTACGCACACATGTTTTCTGCATAAAGTTGATTTTTTTTAATATTTATTAAAAACCCTCTGCGTAAAGCGTGCGTAAAGTATGACTACATATGGAAAAAAGTTTCTCGGATGACTAAAAGGTGAAATGATTGAGTGAAATAACTATATGTGTCAACTTTCCATTGAGATTTGTACATGTAAGCACTCGATAACATGTTTTTGTGCAACCCTCCTTTTTCTTTTGTTTGTTTAATTTATTTTTGACTTTCTTCGTCATTTTGTATGACTTTCTATTATATTTTTATTATTAGAAAACTTTGTTGTCAAGTGTTTATGAAAAAAAAATATACATATAAAAGATACTTTAATTAAGGAATTTGTGTAAGTTAAATATAGTTTTTTTAAGTGATTCTAAGTTTTTTTTTTTGAAATTTTGTTAGATATGAATTAGAACAAATATGTTTCATTTGTTTGGCTTTGTCTTTACAAGGGAATAAATATTTTAAATTTAAGTAGCATTAAGTAACTTAATGTATAACTTTTACATCATTATTCGTTAATTAAATTAAATGATATAGAAAGAACCTTAGAAAAATGAAAAATAAGTTAAGTCGTTCATTGAAATGATCCAATAAATGTGGTTAAAAGGTGGTTTATAGCCACCTATTTCAGAAAATAAAACTATTTTCCATTTTTCTTAAATTTGTTGAAAACAAAGAGAGGAGCAGATAGTTTACGAAAAAAAAGTCAGAAACTTGTATTATTAATCAAAGACTACGATGGCTATATATAGCCTTACAGAGCAACAAAAAGAAGATAACAAACCTACTACTTTATTGGTCCTACAAAACTGGAAAAAGACTGTGGAAAATTAGAAAAAACAAACTTGTTCCTCAAGAGAATGATGAATTATTTAGCAACACAAGACCTAAAAAGAAGAAATCCCTAGCTCAAACAATTTGACTGCATCAACTACTTCAACATCCTCCCTTAAAATAAACTCAGAGGCTTGTATTATTAATCAAAGACAATGATGGTTATATATAGCCTTATAGAGCAACAAAAAGAAGATAACAAACCTACTACTTTATGGTCCTACAAAAGAGGAGAAAGACTTTGGAAAATTAGAAAAAACAAACTTGTTCCTCAAGTGAAGGATGATTTATTTAGCAACAAATGACCTAAAAAGAAGGAATCCCTAGCTCAAACAATATGACTGCATCAACTACCGCAATTCTTGATTCATAGCCTGCCTCCATTTTTCATGTTTCACAGCTTCTTCGTATATTGTGGGATCTTGATCCGTGAACAAGGCCAATTGCATGAAATCGAGGTCTTCATCGGTGAACAATGCCAAATGTGTCCTCTTTGTACTTTCTTCATCAGACAGACCATCACTTATGAACATTTCATAGTCGGTCATCTAAGTTAGTTTCTTTCGTATGCGTCCTTCACGTTGCGAACTGTCAACATTTGAAGAGTCACTTTGAGTGGGCGAGTTTCTAGCATGTTGAGTGTTTCCCTTGCTTTGAGCAGGTGATTTCTCAATTTCTTCTTTATGTTGAATGGATTCAACTTCGGTCTCTGCCGACACTTTTCCATCACGTTCGATCTGAACCTGAATTTGCATCATCTTCCCACTCAAGATCAGCTAGCATTGCTTGCTTTTGACTATCATCCCAACTCCACTGCTGCTCTTCTTCAAATCGAAAGAATCCCTAGCTCAAACAATCTGACTGCATCAACTACTTCAACATTCTCCCAAGGCTGGTCATTTTGGAGGCCCTGTGCAAAAACTTAAATGTGGCCCTTATATGTTTTTCCTTATATTATTAATTTATCATTTATTAAAGGTAAATTTGTAACAAAATTAAAAGTAATCACATAATAAATACAATGTACAATATAATAACACAAATAGTTTATTCGTAGTGAACATAGTTCTTCATTCTTTAGTAATAAAGTGATCTTATTATTTACATTTTTCAAATGAAGACAAGTAACCAAGTATTATATATTTTGTACATAGATCTTCTAACACTTTTATAAGCAAAATCATCTAATCGTTCTATAATAACCACAATTTGCTTGAAACATATTTTCAATCGGTACCAATTTAACGCAAAATAACTAATATCTTTTGAAACATAGTCGATCATAATAAGATTTTAAATGTTTTTGGAAAACAATTAAGAAATATATAGAACTAATCAATAACAGTTACGAAATAAGTTTATTAAATAATTAAACCAAGTTAATAGAGAAATTTATTAAAAAGTAAATTGACTTGATATTTTGATGACAAACAATAAATAAATAATATGAGAAATACTTTTCCTTTTTTAAGACATAATTAAGTTTGTTAAGAAAAAAATCACAATTTTTATATAATTAAGAAATGCGTAAATTTAGTAACTGGAAAGTCCTTAAATATGCTAAACTAAAATGGGTATGATGGGGAATCGAACACGGGATGTATACTATATATATGGAAGGCGTTAACCAATTGCACTACCTAGTATCTTGCTTAGACTATTGGATTTCCAATTTTATATTGTATGCTATACATGTTATATAAAAACCGAGGCCCCCGACAGTCGGAGGCCCCGTGCGGCGGCACCACCGGCATACCCTCAGGGTCGCTCCTGCATCCTCCCTTAAAAAAATTCAAAGACTTCTATCATTAATCAAAGACTACGATGGCTATATATAGCCTTACAGCTCAACAAAAAGAAGATAACAAACCTACTACTTTACTGGTCCTACAAAACAGGAGAAAGACTCGCAAAAATTAGAAAAAACAAACTTGTTCCTCAAGAGAAGAATGAATTATTCAGCAACACATGACCTAAAAAGAAGGAATCCCTAGCTCAAACAATCTGACTACATCAACTACTTCAACATCCTCCCTTAAACTGAATGATATTGGCATTCAGTTTAAACTTGGACACTCGCACACACCCAACCAGCCTCGCATCTTTAAGAACTTATCAAGTTTCAACGGCTTGGTTAGAATGTCTGCAACCTGCTCTCGTGTATAACATTGAATCGGCTCCACTATTCCATTTTTACTAGATCTTGAAGAAAATGAAACCGTACATCTATGTGCTTGCTAGGACCATGCATTACATGGTTCTTCGAGAGTTTGATGTGCGCAAGTGTTACATATTTTTTTTTGAAGACATGCATAAATTTATATATTTATTGGAAAAAATATATTTTTTAAAACTTAACGCAGAAAACATGTGTGCGTAATGTTTCTGCGTAAAGTACACGTGCTTAGATGTGGCTTCTACGTGGCAAAACTTTACGTGGAAATATTACGCACACATGTTTTCTGCATAAAGTTGAATTTTTTATAATTCTTATTAAAAACCCTCTGCGTAAAGCGTGCGTAAAGCGTGACTACATATGGAAAAAGTTTTGCGGATGACTAAAAGGTGAAATGATTGAGTGGAATGATTGAGTGAAATAACTATATGTGTCAACTTTCCATTAAGATATGTATATGTAAGCACTCGTCAACATGTTTTTGTGCAGATTTTGTTTGTTTCATTTATTTTGACTTTCTTCGTCATTTTGTATCATTTTGTATTATATTTTTATTATTAGAAAACTTTGTTGTCAAGTTTTTTAGAAAAAAAATATTTACATATAAAAGATATTTTAATTAAGGAATTTGTGTAAGTTAAAAATAATTTTTTTAGTGATTCTAAGTTTTTTTTTGAAAATTTTGTTAGATATGAATTAGAACAAATATGTTTCGTTTGTTTGGCTTTGTCACTACAAGGGAATAAATATTTTAAATTTAAGTAGCATTAAGTAACTTAATGTATAACTTTTACATCATTATTCGTTAATTAAATTAAAGGAAATAGAGAGAACCTTTAAAAATGAAAAATAAGCTAAGTCGTTCATTGAAATGATCCAATAAATGTGGTTAAAAGATGGTTTATAGCCACCTATTTCAGAAAATAAAACTATTTCCCACTTTTCTTAAATTTGTTGAAAACAAAGAGAGGAGCATATAGTTTACTAAAATAACTCAGAGACTTGTATTATTAATCAAACACTACGATGGCTATATATAGCCTTACAGAGCAACAAAAGAAGATAACAAACCTACTACTTTATTGGTCCTACAAACACGAGAAAGACTGAAAAAATAGAAAAAACAAACTTGTTCCTCAAGAGAATGATGAATTATTTACCAACACATGACCTAAAAAGAACGAATCCCTAGCTCAAACAATCTGATTGCATCAACTACTTCAACATTCTCCCTTAAAATAAACTCAGAGACTTGTATTATTAATCAAAGACTACGATGGCTATATATAGCCTTACAGAGCAACAAAAAGAAGATAACAGACCTACTACTTTATTGGTCCTACAAAAGAGGAGAAAGACTCTGAAAATTTAGAAAAAACAAACTTGTTCCTCAAGAGAAGGATGAATTATTTAGCAAAACATGACCTAAAAAGAAGGAATCCCTAGCTCAAACAATCTAACTGCATCAACTACTGCAATTCTTGATTCATAACCTTCATGTTTCACAGCTTCTTCGTATGTTGTGGGATCTTGATTCGTAAACAAGGCCAATTGCATGAAATCAGGGTCTTCATCGGTGAACAATGGCAAATGTGTCCTCTTTGTACTTTCTTCCTCAGAGAGACCATCACCTATTTCATAGTCGGTCATCTAAGTTAGTTTCTTCCGTATGCGTCCTTCACGTTGTCAAAATTTGAAGAGTCACTTTGAGTGGGCGAGTTTCTAGCATGTTGAGTGTTTCCCTTGCTTTGAGCAGGTGATTTCTCAATTTCTTCTCTATGTTGAATGGATTCAACTTCGGTCTCTGTCGACTCTTTTCCATCACCTTCGATCTGTACCCCTGAATCTCCATCATCTTCCCACTCAAGATCAACTAGTATTGCTTGCTTTTGACTGTCATCCCAACTCCACTACTGATCTTCTTCAAATCGACATCCCTATTAACAACAATTTTTTTTGAAATAGGGTCAAAAAAACGATACGCATTCATCACTTACCCCAAAGGATATGAATCTGTGGCTCTTGGCATCGAGTTTCACTCTCTTCTCGTAAGGTACATGTACACGGCCGATGCATCCAAATATTCGAAAGTGATCAACTGATGGTTTGATCCCACTCCATGCCTCTTCAGGAGCCATGTTTGTTAGTGCAAGAGTCAGGCATCGGTTCAACACATGCATAGTCCAATTAACAGCTTCAGTCCAGAAGGTTTTGGGGATTTTCTATGCAGACATCGTACTTCACACCATATTCAAAATGGTGCGATTCTCTCTATGCAACGCCGTTGGGGGTATACGACGCAGTAAGTTGTCTCTGAATTCCATTTACTTCACATAAATAAATGTTTGAATTCCAGCGAAGTGAATTCTCCTCCACGATCTGTCCTCAGAATTCGTATGGGTGTCCTGGCTTCTTTCTCAACTCTTGCTTTGTAAAGCTTGAAGGTTGTAAATGCTTCTGACTTCTCAACTAAGAAGTAAATCCAAGTCTTTCTGCTAAAATCATCAGTCAGAGTCATGACGTACCTTTTCTTACTGCTTGACGTTGGGAGGATTGGTCCGCATAGGTCCACATGCACCAGTTGAAGAATGTTGGGAAACGAAGTTCGATGTTATTTACCTACTAAACAATCTTCACACACCTTTTGACAAATTGCAAGTCTCGATAGTCCTGCTACCATGTTTTTTTTCTTTGGAGTACTTTGAGGCTATTCCAGCTCAGGGTTTGCTTGATCTGTAATAATTGATGTTGTTCTGGAACACGACGAGCGAACAACGGAAACATTTTGTTATTCGTCATCTTTGTTTCAAAGATTAAGCCTTTCTGTGGATGAAAGACTTTGTAGATCTCATGTTGAATAAACACTCCAATTCCCTTCTCCTGCAACTGGCCGAGACTCACAAGATTGTTCATCAAATCTGGTGCAAAGAAAACTTCAGTGATTACCAACACAACACCATTTACCTCCATTCGAATCTTACCTTTGCCGTGTACCGTAAGTCTTGAGTGATTCCTAAGTTTCACTTATTCCTTAAAGCATATGTCAAGTTCAAAAAACATGTTTTTGTTCCACACATGTGGTTACTACAACCAGAATCAAGAAACCACATGTTTTCTGAAACTAGTTTACTTGCAATCCACAAGAGTCATCAACAACATCTCCTCATTTGCTTGCTATAGTGAGAGTTCTTCCAAAGTAGTCGTTAACAGATTCCCCAGCCTTCATGTGCAATACTTCAAACTCCTTGCGAAGAGCTTGTCGTTGAGCGCGCTTTACACATGTTGTGCCTTGATACTTTTGTTTCGAAGAATCCAAATATCCTTAGGGATTCCCGTCTCCACCAGGCTCCAATACTCTTTGGCACGCAAAAAATTCTCCATCAGCATACTCCAATGGTCATAGTGACCATCAAATCGTGGAATGGTTGGTTGCACAAATTCCCTTTTGATGTCATGTCTCTGTTGCTTCACCCCTAAGTGCTCTAATACCAGATGTTGAAAACAAATGAATGAAAACCCACAGACTTGTATTATTAATCAAAGACTACGATGACTATATATAGTCTTACAGAGCAACAAAAAGAAGATAACAAAGCCACTACTTTACTGGTCCTTACAAAACAAGAGGACTTCTCCTGGAAAATTAGAAGAAAAAAAAACAAACTTGTTCCTCAAGAGGAGGAATTACTCAGCAACACATGACCTAAAAAGAAGGAATCCCAAGCTCAAACAATCTACCTGCATCAACTACTTCAACAAAATTGACAATTGACAAAAAAACAATGTGAAATTACCCCAAAAGAATATCACTTCTTATCTTTACTTTGACATCCATTTCAATGAATACATTCATATCTTTTCATAGTTTTTTAGTTTCTAGTTTTGAAGGTTTTACTGATTTCACCCCTATTCAACATAACACTGTAATAACACAAAAACCACAAAATATTTAGCGCCAATAGTACTTATAATCATTAGCCAAACCACAAGGTACACAAGTAACACAACCATAACAAAGTTATAATTGTATAATAACATTGATAATTATCATTTTATAAAAAAGTTCATTTAAAAGGTAATCAAAAATTAGCATTTTATATAAATTTCGCTTAAAAACTTGTTGAATATTAAACATAATTATCATTTTAATAATATACTGCAATCTCTAGAATAGAAGAAAAAAAGTTAAAACAGTTGAATGAGATATTGAACTTTTCCTTTTCAATTTTAAAAAAAAAATTACAAAGAAACTGAGTCCAAAACCTACATTTATACAAGAGATAACATGCCAAATAGGCATTATGCCAAGAGGAACTCAAAAGGCTAAAATAAGATGAAAAAACCTTTCTTGCAGCATCAGTATCAGTAGCCTTCCATTAAGACACTTTCTGTATGCCAAAAAGACAGTGTATCTTGTGAGCCTGCTTCATTCTTGAATTTAACCCATGACCCTTGCCATCAACCTGGATTTGGAGTTATATGGACCTGCTAACCTTATTAGATCGAACCGAATTCTGAATAGCTCTCACCTGCCTTTAGTTTGCTAAGTATTGAAAAACAAGTCCCTCTGCTACACTTCGTGCTCGTCCATGCCCAAAAAACTTGGCGATTATAGCCAACGCAAATTCTGGGGAACTTGAAAGACCCCTACATGTTATCAGTTCACCATCGATAACAACTTGGGAACCAACTATGGCCTCGCTCTCAAGCTTGCTCACCACCGACGGATGACCAGTTGCTTTCTTGTTCTGAAGGGATCATAAGAATAGTTTCAGACAATTGCATATTGTTGCAAACAAACCAATTCTCAAGTGGGATTTTACAGAAACACTTTATATTGCATGAGTCTTTGGTTTTGGACATAGATGGCAAGTACGATGGTTATTTCTGCATATTTATTTCTCCGGTTCATCCAAAATTACTCATTTATTACAGTTCCTAAAGTATGCGCTTCAGCATCTACCCGATATAATAAATGAGGTAACTTATTTTCTAAGTTGATTGAAAAAGCCTGTTTAATAGCCATAAGCTAGCTTTTTGAAAAACTACTTCAAGTAACGTTTCAATAAGCTTGTAAAGAGGGAGGAATTAAGCATCTTTTCAGTAAGATCTAAGGGAATTTTTTCCACCTTTTCCAATTATGGATCGTATATTTTTCCACTTAATTTTTCAACATGTCATTTTAGACCATTTTACATTAGAGCATCCACACACGTCTTGCAAGAGCCTTGCAAGCCTTTTGCAAATCCTATGTGATGCCACATAGCCAAAATACTTGCAAGTCTTGCAATAAAGAAAGGCCGTGCACTCTTTTGCAAGGGTGGGGCCCACTAATTTAATAATATAATACTATTATTTTTATAATTTTGGTTTATTTATATTATAAACAAATCATATTTAGTATTAAAATATGTAAATTAGAAAGGAGTTTGGTCTTGCATTGATGTAAGGGATGTTATTGCAAAGCCGATGTGGCACTTTAGAAAGGATTTTGGTCTTGCATTGGTGCAGATGGTCTTATCATCTAACTTATCAGCTAGTTTTTACCGAACATTACTAGTTTATCAGCTAGCTTATTAGCCAACGATAAGTGGGTGAGAAGACAGAACATCTACAGATGGAGGTTTTAGACTAGCGTCAACAATGATTGTTTTGTGTGCAATTTAATTTCGTTAAAAGATATTGCTATAATTCCGTATGTCTCAATATATTAACTATAAAAACCTTTTTTTTTTGTGTGTGTGTGTGGGGGGGGGTGTTATATTTTTCTTTGTTAATAAGAACTTACTTGGAGCAGGCCTTGTTTCTGAAGAATTGAAGGAGAAGAGCAAATTGCCCCATATTTTCGTCCACTAGAAACTTGTTCTTTTAGCAGCTTCTTTAAGATCTTGGATTTGTGTAACCGCTCTACGCCAGAAACTCCTCCCTGGGATTTGGTTTTCAGAAATACGACGAGTATAAGAAAGCTTAGAGAGTGAAGGGACATACTAACATATATATATATATATATATATGTATGTATAAACTTTACTATGTTTGCCTCACCGGTAGGATAATCAAATCAAATATTGAATCAGCAGCGTTCTTAAGTAACGTGTCTGCAACAATTTTTATGCCATGAGACCCCAGAACTGGCAAAGATCTTTCAACTGAAGCAAGTGTAACGTCTAACTTAGCTCGTCGTAGAATATCTACAACTGTAACCACCTCAATATCTTCGGATCCATTTGCAATTGGAATGAGAACCTGTGGTGATTTTGAGTACATAAACATTGTTCATGGTCATACCTTCATGTGGGGCTAATGAGAAACTGTTACATAACAAACATTTAAACATAGACATGGATGAGAATACCATTTACTATGCGGATGAATAGATTGTTTGCTCTTTTATTGTACCTTTTGAAGTCTTCCTTTATAAGTTTCTTTTGTACAAGAAAGCAAGAAATGGAACAGCCATCTTTGTCTAGACAAAACTTGTACCTTTTCCACCCATAATATGTAACAATTTCTGGTTAAAGATGCCAACTAATAAATATTGGTTTGTGATGTAAGAGCATCTCCAACAGATTCTCCAAAATGGAGAATCAAAACTCAAAATCTCCAAAAAAATTACATTCATCTCCAACAGATTCTCTATTTTGGAGATTACAACCTTAATTATATTATTAAAATATTTTATACATGTAAAAAATATTATTTCTCTCTCATAAACATTTAACTAGCAATCAATCATGTTTATCATGAATAGTCTATCTTCGCCATTAATGTGAGGTAAAGAGTAGTCCGTCTGTTCACTCCTGGTTAGCAGAAGTGATCTAGGAACACCAAGTTTTATATATGTATATATATAATATGAACTTAAACCATAATCAAATCTCATACCAGAAAAGAATAAACTCTTACACGAGGGGTATGATCAACAGCCCATTCAACTTTGTTGAACTCTTCCTTACGAGAAAGCTCATCGGTGGTGTCCATTAACTTGTACACAATTGAGAGGAGAAAGAGTCAGCTCGCATCAATCATCCACAAATCCATGACAAAGAAACCACAGCTATTATGGAAACTAAGTATGCCATAATTATAATGATATGTTTAGTAGTCTTATTGTATAACTGCCAGAGGATATGTGAAGAAGCAAAAGGTGCATGTGCTCTTTGTTCTGCGTAACATTTAGTCAAATCTCTAGCTAGAGTCAAGCAATAGGCATTCTCTCACATTTTTTTTATATAGAATCCACATAATATAGCAAGTCGTTCACCAAATAATCAAATCCTGAAATGCAAGAGCTCATAAGACAGGTGGCCCTTTTGCGTTATCTAATTCGTTTCCATTGTTAATGTAAGAAGTAGTGTACTTGCGGTCTCACCAATAATTTTCCCATCTCTATGGAAGCAGGCTCACCAAATAGTTGCTCAACTAGTGATACAGAAAACTGAAAGCAAGTACCAGGGCCCCGACTGGTTGTTAATCCTTCAGAAACTTGAAGATTTGTTTTAACGGCCCGGAAAGTTGGAAGTTTGTGCCAAAATGCTGGATGACAAGTTGTCTGCAAGGAGGAAAACATATCAGTAATTAAAACACCATGCATGTAACATAATTTAATATATACAAAATGTAATATTAAATCTACAAGATGCATATATACTTTTTTTCTCTTCAGAAGACCCCAGGGCAAAAGTGTGATGGCTGGAGCAGCACAAATAGCCCCATATAACCGTTTCTCCTCAGCTTGCTTCTTGGTAATAGCTTCGAGTGTTTTACAATCTCTCAGACGAACAGAACCAGGCATGCCACCCTAGAGAAACATAGATGAGATAAATAACGAAGAACTACCATGAAAAATAACTGAAGAGAAAAAAAAAAAACAGTCAAAATTCATCTGAAACCACCAATATTCCTATCTAGGTGATAACTCACAGGAAGTGCGACAAGATCAAAAATTTGATCTGAACATTCAGAAATGGATACATCAGCAACAAGTATGGTACCACCGGAAAGCTTGACTTCTAGTTCAGGCTCCACTGAAGCGAGAACCACATCAGCACCAGCTTTACGCAGCACATTCACCATTATAACAGCTTCCATTTCTTCTGTACCAAACCCAATTGGGATCAAAACCTACACACAACTCACAATTGAAGCTTGCTCAAATTCATACAAGTTACTTTTCAACCTCAATTCCTACAAGTCATATTAATATATATATATATATATATATATATATATATATATATATATGCATGTTTACAATTCTATTCAGGGATAATTGCACGAAAGTCATTGTACTTTTGTTTCGTTTCAATTTTACTCAGCTAACTATCGAACCACAAACAGAGCATTGTACTTCCAAAAAACAAAATTTTGGGCCAAATTTTACTAGAAGAAAAAGGAATCGTTTCGAAATTGTAAAAGTTCCATTCGATTTCTACTTTAGTAATTGGACTTTCATAAAATTGTTTGTGAACATGTACACACCCCCACACACTTGTATATTAGCAATAAATAGAGATACAGTTGATTGATGATTTCTTATCCTATGCATCTTATTTTAGCCATAAATCTACCTAAGCATTCATATTTATGTTACACTCGTCTTGTATAAATATCCTTTTGTTGCCCAAAATTCCATCCCATAAAACATCATATAGGTTGCACTGTTTAAGGGACCGTTTACCAAACGCTTACCTGAGTAAGCGCTTACCAAGTTACATCACCTACCGGATACGGCAAGGACCAAAAATCTTACCCGGTAAGAGCGAATGCAAGAACCGAGAGTCTTACCCGGTAAGCAAGGGTGACGACTCTTACCACGGTTAGCGCTTACCGGGTGAATTGTTGCATACGAAACCGATTTGGTGGACTAAAATCTTACACGGTAAGTAACTGATAGTGTTAAATTTTATTGGTAAGCGCTTACGTGGGTAAGCGTTTGGTAAACGGCCCTAAGTATTGTGTACTTATAAATGGTTACCAATCAGCTCCACTAGATAAGACCATTGAAACTTTTCATCACTTCATCCGCCCATTCTTATCTTATGATTAACACTCATCATCTCTCCATCCTTGTGTAATATCTATCATATGTAACAAAATATGTTGTCCCTAGATACTTCCTACAGAGATACGATTACCATATCTTCCATTTCTCTTGACACAACTAAAGTTACATTTCATGTAGTTTTAGTCAAACTTAATATAAAATCTTTCTATACCAAGGTCTTTCTCTTGACCTGTATCTTCTCAATAACACATTGCTTGCTCTTAATAACCAGCTGAATATCATCAGCCAGGAGCCTACACCTTGGTTTGTCATCTTGTATATCCTTTATTAGTCCAGTGTTAACTAAAGCAAATAGGTAGAGACCCTAAGGCTGACCCTTGATACTATATGTGAGAACTTTATGCAGATCATATTTTATCACTTATATTTCTCATGAGTCAAATTTCTTCTGTCACAGGTCATCTAATATAGTAGCCTATATAGTTGATCCTCACTAGCATGAACCGAAATGATTCTCCGACATGCTAGTCTCAACTCTTAACCTAAACTCGATAACTTGCTCTCATGGCTTTGTGGTATGACTTCTAACTCATAAGCATCACCCCCAACAACTCATACATTTAGACAATACACCAGTCGTACGTACCTATGTATCACATTCACTTTATTATTGCTACCTCCCAAAGGATCCGAAAGCCTCTATGCTCTATAATCTATAGAGTTCCATTAGGTCTTAAGTCTTAGCCAACCGATTATCTCCTATATTTAGGAATAGATATCTCTTATATTTAGGAATAGATATTCTCCATTTATTTAGAGATAATCTTGTATTTTATATGTATATCTTTTCCTGATTTGTAGCTTGTATTCTTCCCTATATATAGGGCATTCATAATCAATAATATGGCATTGAATCTTTATACCATAACAAGCTTTTATGGTATCAGAGCCACGGTTCTGATATCCCTCTTTCTTTTTTCTTTTTTTTTTCCCGATCTCTGAACCCTTACCGGATTCCTCCGGCTGCGCCACCATGACCAAAGAAACCGCCGAACCATCTACTAAAGAAGTCTCTCTCCACCCGGCGTACTCTGTTACGAACATCCACACCAAGATCCGCACATTGGACGGAACGAAGGTAACCTATTCTTCCTGGGTTAAACTCTTTCGCCTCCATGTTGTTGCGTACAAAGTCTCTGATCACATCGATGGTTCAGCCCCTCCAGCCGCTAACACATCACAATATGACCAGTGGAAAGAACTTGATGCGTTGGTCCTTCAATGGATTTACAGCACAGTTTCTGATGATTTGTTCAATCGTATCCTGGATCCGGATGCAACAGCCAAAACAGCTTGGACAAAGCTCGAAAAGATTTTCTTGAGCAACAAAAAGTCTCGCGCTGCGGCACTCGAGACTAAGTTCTGCAATCTCACCCTCATAGCCTGCTCCTCCATTGACGATTACTGTCAAAAACTGACTGATTTGGCAAATCAGCTCTCCGATGTTGATCAGCCTGTTTCAGAATCGCGGCTCGTTCTTCAACTTGTCCGTGGACTCCCAGCCGAATACAACACCACAGCCTCTTTGATCAACCAGCAGGGCATGGATTGGGACCAGGCTGTCTCCATGCTTAATGATGAAGTCATTAGACTCGAAGCACAAAAAGGGTCCCAAACGACGGTTCTTGCTGCTCCAACAGCGCCGCCATCTGCCAACCCTTTGCCGAACTCTACTCAACAAAACGATGGATCTTCTTACTCTTCTCAACGACGCGGTGGCAGTCGGGGCCGCGGTGGCTCCTTCAATCGTCGGGGTAGGGGCAGGGGAGGCCGACAACAGCAGAACATTTCTTCGTGGCGGGGGCAACAACCTTCTTTTCCTAACTGGGCTTGGTGGACGCCTCCTCCCTGTCCATACCCGACCCAGCAGTCTGCTCCTCCGGCCCACTATGCCGGCTCTCCTCAAGCTCACTATGCCGGTTACACTCCGGCCCAGTTCTCTCCTTATCAACAGCCTGTTTACAACCCTTTGAGTCCATCAGATTTAAGTGCTGCCATGGCCAATTTGCAGGTCAACTCTTCCAACACAGCTTGGACTTCGGACGTTTTGGATACTGGAGCCGAGACCCACGTCACAAACGACCAAGGTAAAATTTTACTTCCTGATTCTTCTCCTGTTTGTCGTAATATTTTGGTCGGTAATGGCATGTTGTTACCAATTCACGGATCAGGTACGGGCTTTCACCCTTTACCCAACCGAACCTACATCCTCCCAAATATCCTTTACAGCCCCCAAATAATTAAAAATCTTATTTCATGACGTCATTCGCGCTCTCTTAATTCATGCAAATCTGCCCCCATCATTTTGGGTAGAAGCCTTACACACTGCCACTTACCTTCACAATATTTTACCAACTAAACGCCTCAACTTTTATACCCCTACCTTTGCTCTTTACCTCCGTCACCCTGATTATGAACACTTACGAGTGTTCGGATGTGCATGTTATCCCAATACATCTGCCACCCAACCCCATAAACTCCACCATAGGTCTGTGCGTTGTATTTTCCTAGGGTACCCACCCGACTTTCGTGGCTACCGTTGCTTTGACCCTACTACGGGCAACGTACACATATCACGACATGTGACCTTCGATGAGCATGTGTTTCCCTACACCATTCCCCAATCACCCACCTCGTATATTTTTTTGGACGATTCCCCACCACCCGGTCTTACCTTCCACAGGCCATTACCACACCCCACACTTACTAAGGCTGCTGTTTTTTATCCTTTAACATATTCCCGCCGGCCCCGTCCACCTCCCAATGCAGCACCTCCCACTCACCAACAACCTGTCCCACCTCAGCCTACTCCTCAACCCGTTCCTCAGCCCACCCCGCCTACCACCAACCAACACCCCATGACAACCAGGTCCAAATCCCGCTGTCACATCTCAGCCGTTCACCACACCACCTCCATTTCACCCATTCCCACCTCATACTCCAAGGCCCTCACTGATCCTAATTGGTTGCATGCCATGCAAACCGAGTATACGGCCTTACAGGATAATGAAACATGGGAGCTTGTTCCCCGCCCACAGGACCGACCCATTATTCGTTGCCTATGGTTGTTCAAACACAAATTTAAGTCCGACGGTTCATTGGAACGGTATAAGGCTCGCTTGGTGGTAAATGGTAATTCTCAAACGGTGGGTGTGGACTGTGATGAAACCTTTAGTCCGGTGGTTAAACCTGCCACTATTCGAACGGTCCTTTCGCTTGCCGTCTCGCGTTCCTGGCACATTCATCAGTTGGACGTAAAGAATGCGTTCTTACATGGGGAACTTCATGAGACAGTCTTTATGCATCAGCCACCGGGTTTCTATGATAAACAATTTCCAAATCATGTCTGTCGATTGAAGAAGTCTCTTTATGGACTCAAACAGGCTCCACGGGCGTGGTATACACGATTTGCCACTTTTATTACATCAAAGGGGTTTCGCAGTAGCACATGTGATCAATCGTTATTTGTTTATAATCAGGATGCGTCTAACATTGCATATTTATTGCTATATGTGGATGATATAATTCTCACGGCTTCTAATGATCGTCTTTTGAACGATATTATTGGCACCCTCTCACGAGAGTTTGCCATGACTGATTTGGGCAGCTTACATCATTTTTTGGGGATCCAGGCTACTCACCACAAACACGGTCTTTTTCTGTCTCAAGCTCAATATGCTAAGGAGATAATTACTCGCGCCTCTATGTCGACGTGTAAACCGTGCACCACACCGGTTGACTTATCTTCCAAACTAAGTGCAACGGATGGGCCGTTATTTTCTGATCCGACCCTGTATCGCAGTCTCGCGGGTGCTCTTCAATATCTTACATTCACACGACCAGATTTGTCATATGCCGTTCAACAGGTCTGTCTCTTCATGCATGAGCCTCGTGAACCTCATTTTGCCTTTATGAAACGTATCATTCGATATTTACAAGGCACGGTCAACTACGGCCTTCGTATAGTTCGGTCGGCTTCTAATGATCTGGTTGCTTATTCTGATGCCGACTGGGGTGGCTGCCCGGATTCTAGACGTTCCACATCGGGTTATTGTGTTTTTCTCGGTGACAACCTCGTCTCGTGGTCTGCTAAACGTCAGCCTACCGTCTCTAGATCCAGCGCGGAAGCTGAGTACCGGGGGGTTGCCAATGCGGTTGCCGAAACCACATGGATCCGAAATTTCCTTCTTGAACTCCACACTCCTTTACGGCACGCCTCTATAGTCTTCTGTGACAATGTTTCAGCAGTATACTTGTCAAATAACCCGGTGCAACATCAAAGAACCAAGCACATAGAGATTGATATACACTTCGTAAGAGAGAAGGTTCGCCTCGGACATATCAGAGTTCTCCATGTCCCGTCTTCTCTACAGTATGCCGACATTTTCACGAAGGGGTTGTCTCGTGAGTTATTCCAATCGTTTCGATCCAGCTTGAGCGTTTGTCCTCCGCCCGCTCAAACTGAGGGGGTGTCTTAGCCAACCGATTATCTCCTATATTTAGGAATAGATATCTCTTATATTTAGGAATAGATATTCTCCATTTATTTAGAGATAATCTTGTATTTTATATGTATATCTTTTCCTGATTTGTAGCTTGTATTCTTCCCTATATATAGGGCATTCATAATCAATAATATGGCATTGAATCTTTATACCATAACAAGCTTTTATTAAGGTCTTAAGCTACTTCAATCATTCTTGAGTTTTCTTAACCCCCACAACTTGATTCTACAAATTCTTCCTATTTGTGTTAAAGATGTCAAAATTTCCTTATATTCTTCCTATTTGTGTTAAAGATGTTAAAAGTTCCCTATAGTTCTAAGATGATTCCATCTTTTCTTAGCACTTTCTACAAATGGAACAATATACCCTACGTTTCCTCGAATCCATGTGAATCCATATCAATTTCAAACCCAGAATTGACTTGTCTCTTCTTCTTCAATTCCAAGAAACGAAAATACATAACAAGTAATTATCTAATTACGTAATTCCTAAGAACTTGACAACACATTACAGCTCAATTTGTCCGAATAAAATGTATCAGATAAGTAAGGAGAAAGAAAACACTCTAATTTTACCAGAATAATAGAGTCCACTTTGCTTTGCCATAAATTTGGTAGGCAGTAACCAAGTGTTGACTTAAGTAACCAAGTGTTGACTTAAGTAACCAAGTGTTGACTTAAAAGAGCATCTCCAACAGGTTTTCTATAATTTTTCTAAAATAAAGCATCTCCAACAGGTTTTCTATAATTTTTCTAAAATAGAAAATCAAAAGTTAAAAGCTCTATTTTAAAATTTTAACACAGGTTATATTAATATAATATTATCTAATTTATCTTTTTCAATACATTTAAAAAAACTTAATATAAAATAATAAAAGTTCAATGAGGCTTAATTGAATAAAATAATCATTAGAGAATTCTCTAAACTTGAGCAAACAAGATAGCAACTGAGGTTTAGGAACAAAAACTCAATTTTTTTCTATTTTCGCAAAGCTGTTGGAGATGCTCTAAGATCCTTTTTATCACCAAGAAACGCATATTCCTACTCATCGTGATCTTTTATAAAAGAAGGGAACTATAATTGTATAACAAACAAACGACATGTATCCAAATGGGATACGAGAAGAACTAACCTTCTTCAGCGGGAGGGAGGCGGCAGATTCATTATCCAATGGCGCAGTTTCGATTGTAGTAGCGACGGAGGTCGCCGTTCTTATATGTGATGGAGAGGATAGGGTTTTAGGGGGGTTTGAGTAGAAATTGCAGGTAGTGGGCGGTTGCCAGCGGTGAGTAATAACAGTGGATACGACTCGTGCAGAACGGACAGCCGCGGCGGCCGTCGTCATCGGAAAATTTGAGGGTGGAAGAGACGATAGAGACGCCATGATAGAACTCATTAGGCTCCTGCACTGCAATGGCACTGTAGCAGTTTATCAGGTTCCTCTATATTTTGGTATAAATTGCTAAATAACCCATATACTTTTCAAAAATCAAACTTTACCCCTTTATTATTTTTTTATTTTCTATTTTTTTACCTGGAACACTTATTTATCGCTAAAAGGTCTACGAACTGATCTTTCATCCTCGCTTTTTATCGTCATTTATGAGTAGTTTGGTTTGTTTGGAAGAATGGAAATTATGATTGCATTGATGTTTAAGTGTTTGGTTAATACTTGGAAGTTATTGTTATTATTAATATTGTATGAGAGTAGAATTTATATAATTAATTATTTTTTTGTATCATTACAAGAATATTTTTAACATGTTAGCCAATAAATTTATTAGGTAAATGCAATAGCGGAAACTTAAAGAGTTATTATTAGTAACGTGTATAAATGCAATGTCACAAACTCGAGGGTTTTAACAAGAATGATTTTCTATTCCCTTAATTTGGCTTGAAAAAAATATTACATAGCATCAGATAATCATCGATCATTCGATTGGATTGTATAGAACTAAAATTATCTTTCATTCCCATTCCTTATGACTTATATATAGTGTATAGAGGGTAAAAAGGTCTAAAAACGGTAAGTTCAAAGGACATATTACCATTGGCAAGCGGCTAGAAAACGATCATTTCTTTTAAATTTTGGATCGATCTCAATCAGTGGCAGACCTAGCTCATGGTTAAGGGGTGGGAGGGGGTTATTTTTTTTATATTTTTAGGTTAAAAATATAGAATTTTCAATTTTCTACCTTAATGTCCCTCCAGTAATTTCTCGCTCGGGACCCCATCAATCTAAAAAATTGTTTCGAAATGAACCAAAAAACCAAAACTACTCTCGAAATCGACTAAAACCAAAAAAATCTCCCAAAATCAACAAAAAAAACCTTAAAAATCTCTTTAAATCTATCAAAAAACACTTAAAAAAGCCCTCAAATCGCTGGATTTTGCTAAATATATATTGAGTAATTTTATAGGCATTTAAGCTATCTTAAAGAAGACCCTAATAAAAAAAGATTATGGATCCGCCACTGATCTCAACCACTCCCATAATCGGGCTAGATCGGGCCTAGATTTCCGCCATATTTTGTAACGGGGTCGTACCCGGTGGTCCCGGTTCGGGCCGGTCCCAAAGTGGTCCGGGTTGCGTTCCTCTGCCGGGTCGAGCCGAGCTGATTTGAACATCTGTACTTTTACATCTTATTAAACATAGAGAACTGTAAACGGGCCTGCACTTGGGCTAGTGTTTTGGGCTCTAAATGTCTCACAATAAAAACATAAATACATATATTATATTTCTTTTCTTACACATAAAAACAAGCAGCGCCCGTGGCCTAATGGATAAGGCGTCTGACTTCTAATCAGGCGATTGTGGGTTCGAGTCCCACCGGGCGCGGTTTCTTTTTTACTTTTTTTCCGTTATTATATTTGTAAATAGCAATATTCTCCACTACGGGAAAAGATCCATAATAAGAATATATAATAAGAATGTTTGACTTTAACACTTTAAATAAATTAAATCTCTTTCAGAAGAAGTTAAAAGTTTGATGTTTATTGCTTGCTTTAAGAATAGAGACTTGTAATATAAACAATCCCTTTTGTGCCTTAAAACACTTCAGCAAACGACTAACTTCTAGAGCTGCATTTTTCTCTTTTTATGCAAGAAAACCAACACCATTTAAGCTTCACCTTCAGTTCACCATGTCCAGTTGTCCACATCTCTCAGATTGTTTTTGCAGACGCGATAGCAGACACAATCGGACTTTGCACGACATGGGTTCCATTCATCTCGACCCATCGTAAATACCCAGAATTACCATAATACCCACTGTAAGTTGGAGGAGCATCAGTTATATCAACATCCACACTCATCTCGAACTTAACCCTACTGTATCTTTCTTCAAAAAAGATCGTTTCAGGCACCACAGTAACATTCATCCCAAAAGGAGGAATATCTATTACCGCTCGATATGAACAATTTGATCTCCCAACGTTCGTCAACACCCTCTGAAACGTGTAACTAGTGGTGTTTGTATTGTTTAAGACGAGGATGAACGAAGGGTAGTTAAGATCAAGGGTCGCATTCGCACAACTAATCTCCGATCTTTTTGAAATGATTCGGATTTGGTTTCGTGTGTAGTTCATTGCACAAAGATAGTTGATGTAATCTTGAGGTTGGATATCGTAAATCAGGCCAGGGTCCATGGCTTTGTTTGGGTTAACATGGCCTGCACCATAATCTAGAGGGGTACCTGCATGTTTGAAATAATTTAAAAGCAAAATTAGACTTAGACAACAATTATAAAAAACAGAAAAGATCAAATTGGAAATGATATAAAGTTGTTAACAAAAAAAAGAAAACTTCACTCGAAAAAATAAAAATTTCTGTGAAATCAATTGAGTTTGCAACCAAAAGAACCGAAAAGTTCTTTTGAAATTAACCAAAAAACCTTAGGCTACAAACATACCCGGTGACTTTGCGAACTTTTGATTTTTGATTAGCTTTAAAGGGATGTTTGAGATTGCTTATTTAAAATGTTTATTAACTTATATCGGTGTGGTACCGGTAATAAACAATTTTTATTGTTTGGATGGTTTAAAAAGAAAATTGCTTTATCCTAACAATGGTATCAGAGCATCTCCAACAGCATATTGCTAATTTTTTTCTAAAATAGATAATGAAAAGTCAAAATTGCTAAAGTTATTTCCTTTCAACTCCAACAGCATTGCTAACTTTTTTTCTAAAATAGAGAGTTCTCTATATTTAGCAAACCATAGAGATTTTTTTGGAGATTTTCTATTTTAGCAAAACATATAGCAAAGCTGTTGGAGATGAATAGCCAACCAAAAGCCACTTTTTCCTATTTTAGAAATGCTGTTGGAGATGCTCTCAAGACCTAGTGTTGCCTTTTTCCTTCTTTTGCTAGTTTCTTGCTAGTCGTAATAAAATCGTCTGCTTGTTCCAAAAAAAATTGGCACCGGTGATAAGTCATTTCATTCTAACTTATTGACTTATTAGAGCATCTCCAACAACATTTCTAAAATAGGAAAAAGTGGCTTTTGGTTTACTATTCATCTCCAACAGCTTTGCTATATGTTTTGCTAAAATAGAAAATCTCCAAAAAAATCTTTATGGTTTGCTAAATATAGAGAACTCTCAATTTTAGAAAAAAATTTAGCAATGCTGTAGGAGTTGAAAGGAAATAACTTTAGCAATTTTGATTTTTCATTATCTATTTTAGAAAAAATTTAGCAATGTTGTTGGAGATGCTCTTAGAAACAACTTATCAACTTTTTGATTATTTTACATGTATAAGCAATCCCAAACACTCTCTAAACAACAATTTATTAGCTTATTACGTTTTGATACCATCATAAATTAATCCAAGCATTTTTTTATAAAACTTCGATTTAACACCACATAAATTAGTAAGCACTTTTACATAAAAACATAAATTATTTTAAAATTTGCACTATATAAAAAATGGCATATCTTTAAAATAATATTTTTAATTTGTTAAGAAAATTTAAAATTTTATTTTAAATATAACAAACTTTTAAAATTACCTTCTTCTCCGGTGGTCATATCCATGATTATGCTTCTGTTATTGTCGAAAATATTAGCCGTTGTCATCATCGCAGATCGAATTGCAGCCGGACTCCAGTCACGGTGAGCTGCTTTCAGTAACGCAGCTATCCCGACTACATGTGGAGAAGCCATCGATGTCCCAGATACAAGCCTATAATCACTCATCAGATAATCATCTCCAATCGGTGCACTTTTTCTGTTCGGAGCCCAAGCCGCCAATATATGGACTCCAGGAGCCAAAAGATCGGGTTTCAGGATCCATGGCGATCTCCGATCTGGACCTCTTGATGAAAAGTACGCAACCTGAGGAGCTGCCTTAACACCCAACAAAGTTTCGCCATACTTAACACTAACTGTCGCATTTGCTGTACTAATTATATAATTCTTTAACGAATTTCCACTCTTCGGATCCAATACAACAAACGGCAAGTTGCAGTCGTTTGGCCGGAGAAACTTCCCGGAGTCTGAACTAAAGATAGCTCCGGCAGCTCCGGTGGTTTCCAGTTCATCGACATTAACTCCGGAATCGTCGCAGAAAATATACTTGCCTTGAACATCTTTGGGATCTAGTGAATCATAGTCACACGTTTCTTTGCTTTTGTTTCCATATCCAAAGTAGATCGGAACCCTATCTACCAATAGATTTTCCGGAAAAAACGATTTTCCAACTAGGGTTTTGTTTTGATCTCCTGGTGTCACAAATGCAACGAAATCACGATCTACGGTTCCCGCACCAACGGTTGTGATCCATGGAGCTCCGTTTGTGATGGTGTAAGAATGAGGACCGGCATTACCTGTTGGAAATTATACGTGAGGTTGGATTTTTTCTATCTAATGAGCCTTGAATGAGTGATAGGCTTATGGTGGGGGCTTCAAAGAAGTGCAACGCACCCGCGTGCCGACTCACAGCATTGGAGAGTGTCGTCAAAACCTTTAAAAACAGTATACTAATCCGTGCAGTTTTCATAATCATTGTTTGTTTCCAGGTTGGTTTTACGTTTTCTGCATTGTCGCTTATTATTCGTTCAGACAGTGAACAGTCTGTATCTACCCTTTTCTTATCACGAATTTATCGCAAAGGATATAATCGTTTTGAATTTCTTGGTTCGGGACTACGTTATATTAATAACATAATTAGTAAAGTTTATTAATAAAGTTGTAATCTTTATTAATAAAGTTGTGTTTTTATTATTAAAGTTTATTACTTTCTATTTTGAATTTAACTGATAAGAAAACTTATAAACATTACCAGCTGAGCAAGATACAAATATCCCTTTTTCCATTGCTGCAAATGCTCCAATTGCAATAGGGTTTTCGTAAAATGGTGTCTCGATGAACCCTAAAGATAACGACATAAGATCCACACCGTCTTCAATGGCTTGATCCATTCCAGCCAATGTGTCACTAGCTGCAGCATCATACGAGTTATTGAAAAACAACACTTTGTACATGGCTAACCGAGCTTTTGGTGCGATTCCAGTCGCGGTTCCTTTTGCATACCCGAAATAATCAGCAAACTGCACACGACTTCCAGATGCAGTTGAAGATGTGTGAGTTCCATGTCCTTCGAAATCTCTAGGAGAATCATAATCATCTGTAATTGAAATGTTTTCCTTCAGTTGCTTCATCCCTTGGCTGAATGATCGCGCTCCAATAAGCTTTTTGTTACAGAAGTTATCACTTTCACAAGTTCCACGCCAACGGGAAGGTATTTCCGACATTCCTTTGTCGTGAAAACTCTCACTTTCCGGCCAGATTCCGGTGTCAAGTATGCCAATAATCATATCTTCACCGAACGCAGAAACCGGCCACAATCCAGCATGTTTCTTTAACCCTAGAAACTTAGGTGTGTGTGTTGTGTGAAGTTGGCCAAGTTTCTCCTCAAATGTTGCAAGATGACTGGGGATCTTTTGAAGCTGTAAGAGCTGGGATTTGGTCAGAACTGCACTGAATCCGTCCATCACGTGATTGTAAGTGTAGAGATGGATCGCCGGAAGTTCATCGGAAAGAGATGAAAGTACAGAAGTGTACCAACTGTGGTGACTGGAAAAGGGTGATGGCATCATTGATTTGTCCATAAGAATGATGTAAGATTGATAACCATTTGATGAAGATGATAATGCTATCGGTATGATAGTAATGCAAGTGAAGATGAAGGAGATGAATCTAAGATTCATAGATTGTTCCATTTTGTTGGAATATGTTCTCAAGTGATCACAGAGATCTCACGCACACACACATATATAGGGGGTATAATATGTGTGTGTCTCTCTCTCTCTCTATATATGGGTAGTTTAATCCTAATTTTGCAAATCCATCAAATCATCGATTTCATTGGATAAGTTAATAAAATTGTTTCATGAAATTGTTTAATTTGACGAAATGTTTCATATCATTATTTTTATTGTGTGATTAAATTGTTTCATATATACTTGGGTTTTTTTATGTAGAAATGAAAAGGTTTCATCAGACTGAAAAAATACATGAAACAGTTTCATTAGAATGAAAAAAATACACGAAACTACATAAAAACGCAAATATATAAAACAATTTATCAAGAAAAGAATTATATGAAGCAATTTCATCGAATAAACAACTTCATGAATCAATTTCATTAAGTTAACTAATGAAATAAACAGTTTGCAAAATTAGAATGGTTTATATATATAGGACGATAATCAAATGAGAATTTAAAATAGGTTGAGAACCGTGAAAACCAATCTAAGCCGTTAATTGATTTTAATCTATGAACATTATTATAGGCAAAAATAGGTTGAGAACCGTGAGAACCTATGAATGAATTTTTATGTTTTTAAAACCATAGGATCAAAACCAAATGACAGCTTAGATCGGTTCCCACGGTTCTCAACCTATTTTTGGTTTTCACATGATTTAACCCATATATATATATATATATATATATATATTTTTTTTTAAAGGCAGCAAGTGGTTTACATTATATTAATATATGTTTATGTATAAATAAGGACAGATGAATTGAAAGACCAACTGTTATAAGCCGAATGGTTAGATCCCATTGCTGAAAAGGAAATTGTAAGGTAGGTTAGCAGCCATGGGATAAATTAATTAAGATGGTGTTTTCAAAATTAAACATTAATTGAAGGCCAACATTGTTGCTGAGAGATCTAGTAACAATGTCATTGTGACCATAACAAAGCTTAAAGTTTGGAGTTATGTGTACGGACAGTATGATGAACTTGGTTTCTGGAGATGCAAAAATGACGATATCAAGACACCACTGAAGTTATATCTAGGAAGAAGACGCAATAGGAGATGGAAGATGAAATATTTTATAGGGAAATTAATTAAAATGCCCTTAGTTCACAGTTGACTTACCCAAATGCCTCAAATCTCTCCCAATTTACCGAACTGTCCCTTGATCCCGCGCTAGGGACCCGGCCCATTTGGTCCGTGGTGGGGACCCGCGATGGGCCGCGATGGACCCTAGAAAATGGCAAGTTTACAACTTTGGTCCCTGTCCGCGATTTTCACTTTTGGACCGCGATTTTCACTTTTGGTCCACAATTTTTAGGGTTTTTGGAGTTTTTCACGTGTTTTTACATGTTTTTACTGTTTTTTCCACACTTATTGTCTGAGTTGTGTCAATTATTGTACTGGAAAGATGAATTTGGGGCTGCAATTCATCTTCTCCACTGAAATTTCATCCATAAATACAACTCAAATGCATTCCATAATCGTTCATCCATTCCATTGTAGTTGCAATTCACATCCATTCCATTGTTCTTTCTTGTTTTCTTTCTTCATCATTTCAGTATTTTCTTTCTGAGATACTTCTGAAAAAATGAGTTCATCTGTTGAAAAAACTAAGTTATATTTCTGTTGCGATGGTGAATGGGTGCAAGACAACAATGAGTGAAATTTTTTGCTTATAAATCTAAGCATGATGTAAAATTGGCAGTAAACATTACACATATGAAGTTTCTTGCATACGCCATGCAAAAATGTGGAATCGAAGCTTCTGTTGTTTGCAAGTTAGTGTACAAGAATGATGATGGGTCAATGGTGGAGTTATCCAGGTACTTTTGTTGATAGTATCCGGATGATGTTCTAAAGGTGTCCGGACGAATCTTTTATCCGGGTAAGTCTCTCTTTTCAAAGGTTTCCGGATGATATAAGATACCGGATGGTATCCGGGTTACCTTGGTTTCCGGGTGTCGTCCGGATTGTTTATGCTGTCCGGGAAGTTGCGTTAGCCGGATTGTTTAAGTTATCCGGAAAGTCTTGTTGTCCGGATAGTTTTGTGGTATTCGGGAACTTTGGGCTGTTTGGTCACTTTTGAGAGTTCAGATACTTTTGAGTATCCAGTAACCTGTGTTTTGTTGACTATTGGATAGGGAATGAGTGAAGACTGAATATACTGCGGACTCGACTTAAGTTCGGGTTTAGGGAAAACATTTGAGGATAAGAGTTAGATAGATGTATCTAAAGTTCTTAGTCCTAATAAGTCTTATGTGTTCTATATGGTGAAAAGATACTTGTATCCAATCGTTTCAGATACTGTGAATTTGGAGTGAAAGTTGAACTGTTTTTTAGAAAGGATTGGAAGCGTTTTGATAAGCAAACATGTGAGTTTTACTTTAAAACGTTTTTAAATTGGAATACATATATGTGTGGATTGGGAATGTGATAGATGGTGTGATTATGTGTTTATGTTTGAAATATAATATATTGAGATATTGTATTTACATGAGCATTACACTATACGAGAATACGTTGGTCGGGCTTAGGACCGGTGGTGTTGGCTGTAATATTCGTACAGCGGTGTTGCCTGTAATTATCGTACAACGGAGTTAATTTATTAGTTGGCTTGCAACCAATTAATATGGCCAAGAGAATGAGACAGGAAAGTATATGGTGCATGAGTCATAATTGGCAATTGTATTTGTGTTATGTATATGATGGTTGTGCAAATGGTTTTAAAACTAACATGGATTTTCTCACTTAGACCGCTAGGTCTAACCCTCATTTTGTTTTAAAATATGTATTACAGGTCGTAGATCAAGTAAGGGCAAGTAAGAATGGTAATCGGTGAATAGCTTTTGGAAGACGTATGTTTTTGAAGATCATGACATGTTTTACAGTTATAACTTTGTTATTAGTTATAATGTAATTTAATTAGCAAAAAGTTTGTAATGAATTATGTATTATGGGTATAAAGACTAAGGGACCGAATGTGTATTTTGATATATCTTTTGGAATGAACGACGTTATGCAATATATGTTACTTGATGCTTGTTTGGGAATTCGGGTTGTTACAGGATATCAACTACAAGGATAAAACGGAATGGAATCTAGCACCGACAAAGGAATTCAACGTGAAGTGTTTGAGGAAGATAACCGAACAAGGGACTGGAGGCGCGGCTGGAAATTCACAGCCTACTTTATGGAATCAAAGTGTACCAAAAAAAGTGTCGATATTCGTATGGAGGGCGAGATGGGGGCGAATCCCATGCCGATCAGTTTTGGACAACTCGGGTGTGGACTTGGACTCGGTTTATGTCATTTATGTGGGGAAGAGACGAAAACGGTGGAACATGCTCTAGTCTCGTGCGGGGAAGTAAGAAATGTGTGATCCCAGAACAAGTAATCAATCAATGTAAACAATAAAGGAAGCCATCTCTATATTCAATAAGATCAAAGTAGCTCACAAGGTGAATGCAATGCTAATACTAGTGTGTGTGGCTACTATGTGTGATGAAATGACCTAATTTCCCAGAAGGGAAAATAGAAAACTATATATACCTAGGGTATAGAATAGCCCTATTACAAAAATAGTCCCTCTACTTGGTACAATAACAATTAAGCACTAACATTCTCCCCCTTTGTACCAATGTAGAGCAAAAGATTTAGACGTCCACCGGGGTCACATTCTTCTTCCGAATACCAAAGATGATCTCGAATCTTCGCAGTTCAAGGCGGTAGTCTTTCCGGTGGGAGATGGCTTCAATCACTTGGTTGATCAAGTTCTTTTCTTTCTCAGTGAGTTTTACCTCTCCATTCGCATCCAGACGAAGCTTGCTTTCCAAGTGAACCAGGATAATCTTCAAAGTACCCTCACAGTACTTGTTGATCTCAATAACTCTCATAAATCTTTTCTGTGAGTCAGTATCAACGTAAACAACCCCGAGCTCAGGCTTGTTCAGTACAGTGTAGGCTGGGATACCTTGAATATCAGATAAGCATCTGTTTGGTCTTTTTAAGTTCACATGAGTTTGAAAAGATTCCAAACCCATCTGAAAGTCGGTGAGGTATGAGTACTTCAGAATATTCTTCATAAATTTCCTCACACTTTGGTAAGCAGCTCTGTATTCTATCTTCTTCTCTGGACGGGTGGCTAGGAGGTTGTAAAGACATAAAAGATCATGCAGATTCAGACTCTTGAAGTCAGCCTCCGAGAATACACATTCAGTACCATCTGATCTCAAAATGGTGAACTCAGGATAAAATACATCGTGTAGTTTTAGAGATTCAACCTTCAGCAGCTTCATAATCATATTGTCTGATTTGACAGCACTTGATCCCCTGTCTTTGTTTCGCATAACGTACAGAAACTCGATCTTCCTCAGTGACGGCCAGTCTTCAATCCCAAATACTTTCTCCAAGTTGATCCGCTGAACATCCCGTACATATAATTCTTTCCTCAGGGTCTCTAGATACGGAGTCATGATTGCTACTCTTTCTCCAGTGGCCATGTACCTCGGTTCAACATCAATGACAGTTTGATAGAAGCGGAGTTCTGCCTCAAGTACTCGATCTCTGATCTTACCATCCGGTATAAACAGTGCATGTGGAGCTGAAGTACCTAAGCTTGGACCTGCGGTTTCTATCAATGGTGGAGCATCATCTTCAGATTCGATTTCCATAACCCGATTCCCAGTGGTGTCTAATTCAACATCCAAAGCATCAACCATTTCTTCTTTTATCTTGTGGCTCAAACGCTCTGGCTCTTCCTCAGAATCAATATAGATCATCTCGATTAGCATATCATCAGCCATCCGCACATCTACCGTTCTATTGTCAACAGCCGAAGGCTTTTCAACCCCGGTTAAGACATCAGCTAGAACAAGTGTTTCTGTATCAACAGTCTGTACCACATCTGTCGCCGTTCCACCTTCACCTGTATTTCCCCCAGCTTCAGGTTCATTAGCATTACCAGTAGAAGCAGCAACACTAGACTCTCCAACCCCTGCTCTCTTCTCCCCCTCATGTTGATCAGGCGGATCTTGATCATCATGTCTTCTTTTCTGAGAGACTTCTGATGCAATACCACATCTTTCTTCTACAACTTTGAGCCTGTTACTGACATTGGTGAATCCATGCATCAAAGCATTCGTCATATCTGTCATAGAGTCGGTAAGCTTCTGAAGTTTGTTTGCCAGAAGAAGTTGTGTATCTGTGGATGTTGAAGTTTGAGGTTGGGTTGGAGGTGGTGTATGTTGACGAAGTAAGGAAATTAAGTCAACTTCTTCAGATGTACTCGAGTCTCTTTTGGCTAAAAGGCGGGATAACAGCTCAGATTTAAGCTGGTCTTCAGGTATAAGGTGTAGTGGGATAGATGATGGATGTTGTGAGTCTGATTGAGCTTCTGATGGTTGATCTTGAGGAGTGGATGATGATTCAGCTATATGTTTGCCCTTTATGGCTCGGCTGACTTCAGATGCTAACTGATCAACTGATCTCTGCATGTGTGCACGGTGTTGCTTGTACGATCTGTCTATAGAACCTAGTGCAGAAGCCAGTAATGGTAGAGTAATAAAATGCGGATATGGCCCGAGCATCTGTACGACCTGTTCATGAGGAAAATTTGGGAAAATAGATCTAACTTCCGGACCACCTAGGTTACCGGTTGAAGTAGCGGTTGTAGCAACCGTACTGCCTGTGCTCATGGCTGGCAAAGTGTTGACCATGACAGGACTTCCACCCTGTCCTCGTGGGGCACCAACGAATGGCGGCCTCACTCTGGGTGTTCCGGTTGGGGCACGGAAGCCCGCAACTTGGTGTTGTTCCAGCAACTGTGTCCTAGGAAAGGATGTTCTACCAAATGGTCCTAGACTCAATGTGCGTGGAATAAAAGGCGGTGGCCGGGGCAGGAGCCTACCTGGTTCAATACCAGCAGACACCGAGTGTGTCGCCAATAGCAGTTGAGCTTGATCCCCTGTGGAAAATGAAACATCGGCAAATTAAGATGCCGATGAGTGGCTGAGTGGGGCTGTGCTTTGCATGGCTGGGCGGACCACGACTTGTTCAATACGCAACGACGACGTACGCTCGTTGGTAGAAGATGTGGCTAACCGGCTCAGATCGGTGTGGGGAGAGTCAGTAGTTTAAACTTTATCTGACTCTATCACAGCTTCACTCATTTCTTTTCTCCCCTCATTCTCACCACTAACTACCTTTTCTACTTCTTCGTTCACAGATGAAGGACCCGCAGCATCAGTAGTAGTGTCGAGAAGCTCGGTGTTCTGAGTGGAATCAGCATCCGAACTCACAACACGTGGTCTCTTTCCCATATGTCTAGGAATCAAATTCACCAAAGGGTCATGACCTGAGTCATCATCGTCATCATCATCGTCAAAGGCAGGAAAGAAGGGTTCTATCTCATCGTCTTGATGAACTGCATCATCATCAGGAGATGATGCAGCGGTATAAGCTTCATCCCATGAGACATCATCATCAAAGATCTGGATAGGAGGTCGAGGCGGTGGTTGAGCTGGTTGCGAGGAAGATGCTTGGCCAACAGTCCGTAATCTTCTCTCAACTCTCTTTCTTTTCGTTCTCCTCACCTCTCGTTGTTCAGGAACATCCCCCTGTTCCTGAACCCCCTCGACATGGACTTCCTCACCACCTAAAGGATTAGCATCGTGGGGAGGTCCATCCGGTTCTGGATTGACCATCAATGCATTATCTATCCTATATTGCCTAACTACCCTGGACTGTTGGTCAGCATAAGCGAGCAGATCTTCACGTAGAACGGCGATGTGTGCAAAGTTGATCTGCTTGGGCATTCTTAGATAGTGCATGTACTGGTTTGGGCCTCTGGGGTGATTCTCTCGTCTTGGAATCTGATCGTTGTCTACCATAGCTTGATGAATCAAGATCTGGAAGAAACGCCGAAATGGTACGAAGTTTCGTCTCATCTTTGGTTTTAACTGATCCGCGACAAGCTCAACGATCTCATTCCATATCAAGACGGCATAGTTAATGTTGTGGTTATAAACGAATGCATGAAACATGCTCAATGTGGATAGGTTTGTCTTGTCTAGTCCAGTATGCTTTGAGGTCATGCAACGGTTGAAGATTGAGCATATGGAGTAGTATATTCTCGGTAGGTAGTTCCGTCTGAAGGTGGATGAGCCAGTAAGTGGGGCATTCTCTGGAGGTTGATAACCCAAACTTCGGATGTCAGCATAGAGCTGTGATTCAGGAACCGGATCCTGAAGATTCTCACTCGGGAGGTGTAGTGATCGGCTGAGTCCCCTTAGAGTGAATCGGACATCGAAGTGGTCAAGTTTGGCAGTAAAGTGTGGTACTCTGGCGGTTGGATGGTATTTTAGTGTACTCCAGAATTGTTTAAGGTAGATTGCGGGCACGAGCTCAACTCTGGTCAATGCAGTCAGTAAAGGGTGACCGCGAAGAATCTCGAGAATGACTCCGTAGTCAAAAGGAACCGCGAAATCTAGGTGATGGTTGTTGTGCAGAAATTGCACCGCATTAGTACTCGGAAAGATTTCTTCGTCTATATCATGTGCATTGACTGACGGATGTGGTGAATGATGTGAACGGATGATGGTGTTGTCATCCGAGACATTTCCATCATGATCAACCATCTGGAACAGTACACAGTTAAGAAACAAATCTGCCTTACAATTTTATTTTATTTTTCAAAAAAAATCCTAAGTGTTGGGAAAGTCGCAGCCAACAAGAAAGAGTATGTCGCAGGCCATTGCGATGTCGCAATGCAAAGCTAAGATATGGTGAAGTCGCAACACAAGGTTGCGATTTGGTCCATGTCGCAACAAGCCATTGCGACATGGTTGAATGTATGACCACTGCGACATGTTTGAAGGTTTGAAGTTTAGTGGGTTGCGACTTGTATGAACACCGAAGTATTCCTAAGTGCTCAGGCCCAAGATTCTAATTTTTCGCCCAAAAAGTGTTAAAACCTACACTACTAGGCTCGCAATACCACCGAGAATAAACCCTAATCATCTAAACTAACCTAAACACACAAACAGATCGATTTACGCAGATTCAAATAAAAACGAACCTAAAAACAACAGTAGCATGCGTTTTAATGGTTGAAATCGAGTGAGATTTGAAGGAACGTACCACGATGATGATCTGAATGGAACTCACGGAATAGAAATCACAAAAAAAAATCTGAATCGAAAAGGCAGTTGAGAGAGTTTTTGAAAGGGTTTAAGGGTTTTGAGTTGAGATAAGGTTAAAAAGTCAAAAACCTTATTTTATACGATTTTGAAACTGAGGGACACGTGGCACAACATGATTGGTCCAAGGTTTGACCTGCCACGTGTCATCAAGTCGCAATGAACAAACCGCGAGTTGACAAAATGATCATGTCGCAACAGAAGGTTGCGACATGGTACTGTTCACAAGGTCATGTCGCATTACACAGTTGCGACATGGCACTGTTCACAATTGCATGTCGCAGTGCACGGTTACGACATGACACTGTTCACATGGTCATGTCACAGTGCATGGTTGCGACATGACACTGTTCATTGAGATATCGCAATAGAAGGTTGCGATATCTCACTGTTCATCTGTGAAATCGCAAGTGTGGGTTGTGATATTGATAGCACTTAGACATTTTTTAAGTTAAAAAAAATTTTGAAAAAATTTATCACATTGGAAGATGTCCAACTTCCAATTGATTAAGCACGTAAGGTATTAAAACATTTCCACTCCCCCTTAAATGATGCAAGTAAGTTTTAGAAAATTGATTTTTATCATCTAAGAGTTTGTGGTTGAAAAACAGATTAGAGAACATACCTTGTGATCTTTAAGTAAGGAGCACATGAATTCAACACTTACAATCTTAGTCAGAAATGCACACTCCCCCTATTCTTGTGCATACTACTTAGTTTGTACTCCTCCTAAGACTATGAACACACCTCATGCAGGCATAGATATCATAACAAGAAATATAAAGTAACAAAGAGAATAAACAATGAACAACAACAAAGACATGAGAATAAAATATTTTAGATTGAGAACAGAATGCGATGAAAATTTGTATGTATCAATCTAGATAGAGATAACTAGATTGAACTACACATATTTCCATCCATTAAATGATCAATATAGAATATTAAACTTTCATGTTCAACATGCCGAGCTTGGATACTAAGAAATTAAATCGTTTTTCATCCAAGGCTTTCGTAAAGAGATCGGCAAGTTGACACTCAGTTGTGATAAAGTATAATTCAATCGTACCTTTTTCAACATGATCTTTAATAAAATGATACCTGATGTCTATGTGTTTGGTCTTTGTATGTTGGACCGGGTTAACTGATATTGCATTTGCACTCTTGCTATCACAGTATATGGGGTTCTTCTCATACTTGAAATCATAGTCAACCAGTTGAGTCTTCATCCACAGAACCTGTGAACAACAACTGGCAGCGGCCACATATTCTGCCTCCGCAGTTGATGTTGAAACACAGTTCTGTTTCCTCGAGGACCAACTTACTAGTTTATCACCCAAAAACTGGACATGACCAGATGTGCTCTTCCGGTCTAGCATACTACCTCCATGATCTGCATCAGAATATGCAGTGAGTTCAAATCTCGTTCCCTTCGGGTACCACAGACCAAGGTACGGTGTCCCCTTCAAATATCGAAAGATTCTTTTAACAGCACTCCGATGTGATTCATTTGGTTGTGCCTGAAATCTTGCACAGAGACATGTCGAAAACATTATATCTGGACTACTTGCCGTCAGGTACATTAATGAGCCTATCATACCTCGGTAATTCTTAACATCTACATCTACACCATGTGGATCCAGACCAATTTTAGATCCAGGAGCCATAGGTGTACCAATTGAGGTACAGTTTTCCATCTTAAATTTCTTCAAGATGTCGAACACATACTTCGACTGGTTGATGAAGATACCTGTTGAGAATTGTTTGACTTGTAATCCAAGAAAGAAATTAATCTCTCCCATCATACTCATCTGGAATCTGGTCATCATTATACCCGAGAACCAAGTACACAATCCAGGGTTAGTTGAACCAAATATAATATCATCAATGTAAATTTGTACTAGAAGGATCTCACAATTTTAACAAGGCAACGATTCATATATTGTAGAGATTGGTAACAAGAAGATAGATAATAGAATAAATGGTGTTTTATTGAAGATGAAAACAACCTAGAGAGAGAATGGATCTCTCTCTAGAACACACACAAACACCTTGGAGGCTACATTGAAATGGTCACACACTAAACCCTAATTACACACACTAAACATTATATACCCCCTTGTTACACTATTAAGCCCAAGCCCTTATAACATAACCCAAGCCCATATTACAATTAATACCCCTTTACAAAACTATCTTATAATTAGGACATTTTGTGTCCTAACAATCTCCCCCTATAGTTTTGTAAAGGAATCACCCGTCTCGAAAGATCTTCAGTTCTTCTCCCCCTTGATTTCTTTAGAAAACCGTAGTGATGCAATTCTTCAAAAGTAGTATAGGCTCCCCCTTGAAATATGCTCTTACTCTTTATATTTCAACCTTGACAAATCGGATTCAATGCCTCGACCGAGTGCACGAAAAGCATCTTCATAAATGTGGAAACTCAAGCTCGTGCCGATAATCTCACAAGAAAGATAACGAGCGAGTTGTTGCGTGATAAACCAAATGCAATCTCAGTCTATAACACCAAATCCGTCGATAAGCCGCGAGTTGATTAGGAATTCAGCTTAAGAGCGTGATTCGGATTTGCTCGAAGAGGAAACATAATCAAGCATACACTATAAGGTAGGGTTTAGAAGAACTCCACAAGTTGCATTGTTCATCAACTGTAGAATAATGTTCATCCCGAAAATATCAGAATACTGACTGATGAAAATCCATAACTTCAATCTTCAAGAAATAGCTGAATGATTATAAGCACTCAAGAGTCTGAATCACAACCAAAGAACCAGAACAACGATTGCAAGCACTCACAATTCTGATTGATCAGGTCAGAAGAGCACTCAACGGTCTAGCATCGTCAACAAAACTCCAGAATAATGATTGCAAATGCTCAAACGTCTAATCCAATTCAACTAAAGACTGAATTCCAACACCCGTCTCCTGAAAATCTTGGCAAACTTGAGCTCCTTTAAGCATTGACAGTTGCAATATGTATGTGACAACCTAAATATGGGAATGATGTCACACGCGCTTTATGCTAAACACCGTGAACAATGCCACCCTCCTGAGACTAAGCACGGGGGTTCCGCTAACCGGTTAGCTGATTTTTTTTACTTATTGAAAGGGTGATTACTTGGGCGAGGATACCATCTGGATCTCCAGAAACAGTCACGATTACACATTTTTAACCCTTTGTTGCAACACAAACCTTGTCGCAAACACACACAAGTCGCAACCCAAATAATGTCGCAACCCCATACAATGTCGCACCATAAGACTTGTCGCAACCCAGAGTCGCAATGCACTGAAGTCGCAATAGGTAAAAGTTCACCCGAGTCGCAACTGAAGGTTGCAATTTGGTACTGTTCATGTCAAGTGGGTTGCGATATCGCAAGCATGTCGCAAAGGACAATTGCGATTTACTATTGTTCATGGGCTGGAGGTTGCGATATGTATGAATATATGAATGCATGTTGGTTGCGACATGGATGAAGATTCAAATAATCTGAAGTCTAATCCTCAAAAATGATCTGTTTGGGCTGAAAATTGGTACGTAGATGCGCGAGGGTATTCTGGACAACATTAATACTTCGAGTTTTGTCCAAAAACCAACAGAAATGTGTTTTTCAATCCCAAAACTATGTGTAAAACAAAAAAATCCAAAAAAATGACCGTTTCATACCGAGATGGGGCTGTTGATGATGAATCCTTGCAGAATGATCGTATCGATGATTGATTCCTTCGATTTTGGCTCTGATACCACTTGTGATCCCAGAACAAGTAATCAATCAATGTAAACAATAAAGGAAGCCATCTCTATATTCAATAAGATCAAAGTAGCTCAATGCAATGCTAATACTAGTGTGTGTGGCTACTATGTGTGATGAAATGACCTAATTTCCCATAAGGGAAAATAGAAAACTATATATACCTAGGGTATAGAATAGCCCTATTACAAAAATAGTCACTTTACATTTTAGATGACTCTCATTAGCATGTGTGTGTTTTTGTGTGTGTTACTTCAAAATGACCTAATGAAAAATGGAACCCTAAAATCCTTTAGGCCATGAGTACCTGTACCCTTTGAACCCTTTGAACCCACTTGCCACCTCAGTGCCACATCAACTTTTCTCTCTTATCCAATCCTTACCCAAAAGTGGAGTACCAGTACCCTTTGAACCCACTTGCCACCTCATCCTTTTTAATTCTTTTATTTATACATTTAATTATTTTACAAAATAAAAATATTTATATATTTTTTAATAAATAAAAATAAGATAAATAATAAAAATAAAAATTCATATCATATCATTCATTAAAAAATTAAAAATTACAAAATACAAAACACTAAAAAAATAAAAATTACAAAATACAAAATTACCCAAAATTATGATGTTTTCTAATTTTATCTTTTCTCGCTAAAGTAGTCATCAAAACGTCTCCCGAAAGGTGATCATGCGGGGATATGAAAAAGTCGAAGTCTTGTTGATATCGCTTTTCTTGTTCGAGTTCCAACTGTTCTCGTTGAACCTGCAACTGTTGTTGTTCGAGTTCAAGTTTTTTCATTTTGTACTCCATTGTACCCTCAATCTGCTCGTTGAACGAGCCTATGGTCGTCAACAACTGAGTAACACTTTCGTTAGTATTCGACCCGCTCGTATTACTCGTTGATGTTTTTTTGCCTTGTTTCTCCCAATGGGTCGTTGAAGTTGCTCGACCTCGTCGACCCGAACATCTTCATCGTCATCATCGGAAGGTTTGGTACGTTTTGAACCCCGAGATGAATTTGTCGACATCGTTGGAACCGTTGCCTATTTTGGACATTTTTTGAGGGCATCCCAAGCTTGTTCATGGGTGAAAGCAACCCCAAATTCCGCTTGGTACCGGTGGTGTGCCATTCGTAAAGTATCGGCTTCACTCATTCCGCTTGATCTATTATAGAACAAGTTGTTGTAGATGCCGGCAAAAAAGTTATTCTCTTGTTGAGGTCTCTCTACTTGGTGTTCAGTTGATGCAATGATCTATAATCTTGGCGACCCATAGAATCATAGAACACCTTCGAGATTCGGTTCAAAAAACTGTCTACATTTATATAAATTCAAGTATAAGAATAATAACAAGAATATTAATAATAATAATAATAATAATAATAATAATAATAATAATAATAATAATAATAATATTACCACAGGTTTGTGCGTTTCCGACAACGGGGTCCTCCGAAACGTCAACCCACGCCGACACTAACGCCACTTCCTCCTCTTTAGTCCACACCTGTCGTTTTTGCCTTGTTTCAATTTTTTTCTTTTTTCCTTTTTGCGTTGGTGTCGGGTTTGATGGTTCTGGGATTGATTGTTGTGTGGAGATCGATTGTGGTGTCTGCGGTTGTTGGGTTTCAGGAACAAAGTCGTCGTCGAGATTGATTGTGGGTTGAGGAAGTTGGTAATTGGCGGGAGTAAAACCTTGTTGAAGCAAACCAGGACGTGTAAATTGATAAGGATTATAACCTTGTTGAGAAAACCCTTGTTGCGGAACATAACCTTGTTGAGAAAACTGTTGTTGCGGAACATAACCTTGTTGAGAAAACGCTTGTTGCGGAACATAACCTCGTTGAGAAAACGGTTGGAAGCCAAGCTCCGGGTCTTGTTGTGGTGTATCCGATCGGTTACGACGGGATGTAGGTGTGATGTTTGGATTCATGATGAAATTTGAGAGAAATGGAAGAAGGTATTGAATTTGAGAGAATTTGGTGTGAAAAAATAAGATGTTTGGATTAATATATATAGTGTGATTAATTTGAAAAAAAAAATTAAAAAAAAATATATTTTTTAAACAAACTAGCCGTTCAACGGCATTTTTTTTCAAAAAATTTAAAAAAAAATAAAATGGCAACGGGTATGCGGGTTAGGGAACCCGGTAGCTGAACCCGGTAGCTTACCCCCCCCCCCCCCCCCGCGTATCGGAAGCCGCTCGCTACCCGCTCTCGGGTAAGCGTCTGGTACGCATGGCCTTATAAAGGGTCCATTTACAAGATAAAAAAGAGCTAAGCCTATATAACTAGCTAAAAGCCCATAAGCTAATTATAAGCCCTATTACAATAATTTTTTTTATAAAACATTCAATTACATTAGGGGCTAATATAATCTAACAATCTTCCCCTAATGTTTTATAAAGAAAGCATCATCTTCTAGTCTCCCCCTTACTTTCTTTAAAAACTTTGGCGTTCCGTTCTTCAAGTCTTCAAGCATCACGAGCTCCCCCTCAAATGTAGACTCATCTTCTTGAAAGACCAAGACAAATAACCCCATTTTGTCCAGCTTTCATAACTCAACTTCACCGCTGTTTTGAACCATCAAGGAACCTTTTTGAGAGAAAACACAAAACATGCACATTGAACTCCAGCCTCTTATCTTTCCAATGAGCTATAATTCATCCATTTTGAATGAAAAACGAGTGAGTTGTGTAAGTTTTCCCACAGCTGCGCAGAACGGTCGTCAAAACAGAAAATTTGACTCTTAAGATCCCGTTGAGTAAGCATTTAGCACCGAGCTTTAAACATGAATAGCTGAGTAGTTAGTGACAATCAATATATCACAATAGCAGCATGAAACCGTGAAGAACCTTCGAGAGAACACCGTTCTTGAAATCGGAAAGAGCACGAGTGAAATGCAATGCTTTCGGTCCAGCAAGAGTCCATTGACTTTGACACAGATTCTGACCATTAAGAACACTGATTCAGACCACACTCAAAACATGAAAAAGTTTAATCTGTGTCTTAGGAATTCAACGCAACTGGACTCATGCGAATCGGAGCACCGAGTAAAACGTTGTGCCCGTTTTTATGAAACAACGCAAAGCTGTCAGAGAGATCTGAAAAATTTGGGCTTTGGGCTTTTGGCTTATTGCGAACAGAGGCTCTGCACATCAGTACAGAGGCTCTGGACAGCCTCTCAGAGGCTATGTGAATTTTCCTCTGATAATTCTCTTTGAACACCATCAAAATGCATCATATATGCATCATTTGTAGATGCACATCTTCTGGATAAGATCAACCTTGTACGTGCCAACCTCTGTGGTCTGCCTCTGCACATGGCAGCAACTTCTGTAATCTGGATCATACATTCTGCATCTTTGTTAACCACTTTGAATTTGCTGTTGCATCTTATCTGGACAGCCTATGCTCTGTAGAAGCAGCTCTGATCTGTTGCACTACTTTTGATCGAGCGCAAAGGCTCTATACAGTCTTAGAGAAGCTCTACACATCCTCTGCGTGTTTGACAACAACTATTCTGTTGTTTTGATCTGCACGTGTACAATCTGAAACAATGACTAGAAGCCTCTGTATAGTTTGATCAGAGCCTCTGGACTGTTATGAACATGCTATGCAGAGTATCCTCTGCACATTCTTTGGTTAGGCTCTGCAGTAAACATATATTGAATTTTGCTTTTTAATCTTCTGCACGTATGCATTCTGCCCTTAACAGATTATCACGGTTGCAGGTCCTAGACAACGCATAATCTGGACAACTACAGAAGCGTTGCAGTTTTCTATTTCAAATTTGAGGTCTGATTCCATTCATGCAATTCTGAAATTGGGACTTTGTATTCTGCGTGCAACCTTGTTTTGATCAACAGAACTTCTGAACCTTTCAGAGGCTATGTGATCTGTATTTTCTCTGCTTGATCACATAACACGTCTGGATCATTTTGCAAGTAAACACTACACGACCCTTTGCAACTTTCTGCTGTGCGGAGCAGCAAATAGTCAGCTCTAATACCACTTGCTAGTCCCATTTTAACAAGACAACGATTCATATATTATAGAGATTGGTAACAAGAAGATAGATAATAGAATAAATGGTGTTTTATTGAAGATGAAAGCAACCTAGAGAGAGAATGGATCTCTCTCTAGAATACACACAAACACCTTGGAGGCTACATTGCAATGGTCACACACTAAACCCTAATTACACACACTAAACATTGTATACCCCCTTTGTTAGTGTTATATTTGTTGTACCATGTAGATACTAAGTAGAGGGACCATTTATGTCAAATGTTCCATACTTATCCTAGTATATAATGTTTGCTTATTCCCTTGTTAGGGTTAAGCCTCTCATAACACACATAGTAGCCACACACACATACACAAGTATTTGCTTTGCATTTCATCATATTGTGGTTTACTTTGATCTTCATGAATATAGAGATGGCTCCCTTTGTTGTTAATATTGTTTGATTACTTGTTCTGGGATCACAATTGGTATCAGAGCGGCGTAAGCTGGGATACCTTGAATATCTGGTAAGCGTCTGTTCGGTCTTCTGAGGTTCACATTGGCTTGAAAAGATTCCAAGCCCATTTGAAAGTCAGTGAGGTATGAGAACTTCAGGATGTTCTTCATAAACTTTCTCACACTTTGGTAAGCAGCGCTGTAGGATATTCTCTTTTCTGGAACATTCTTCTCTGGATGGACATCAAGTAGGTTGAAAAGACTCAGAAGATCATTCAGCTTCAGACTCTTGAAATCAGCTTCAGAAAATACGCATTCAGACCCATCTGATCTCAAGACAGTGAACTCAGGATAGAAGACGTCAAACAACTTTTGAGATTCAACTTTCAGCACCTTCATAATCATGTTATCTGATTTGACGGATTCCGATCCTTTGTCTTTGTTCTTTATAACGTATAGAAACTCGATCTTCTTCAGTGATGGCCAATTCTCAATCCCATATACCTTCTCCAAGTTGATCTTCTGAACATTCTGTACATATAGTTCTTTCCTCAAGGTCTCTAGATAAGGAGTATGTATTGTTACTCTTTGTCCAGTGGCCACATACCTTGGTTCAGCATCAACAACATCTTGGAAGACTTGGAGTTCTGCCTCAAGTACTTTATCTCTGATCTTACCATCCGGTATAAATGGCACTTGTGGAGCTGAAGTACTTGAGGTTGGACCTGCAGTTTCTATCAGTGGAGGAGCATCATCTTCAGATTCAATTTCCATAGCCTGATCCCAGTAGTATCAAGTTCAGCACCTAGAGCATCAACCATTTCTTCCTTTATCTTGTGGCTTAACTGCTCTGGCTCTTCCTCTGAATCAATTTGGATTATATCAATAAGCATATCGTCGGCGAATCGCTCATCTGTCATTCTATTGTCACTAGCCGAAGGCTTTTCAACCTCAGCTATGACATCAGCTAGAACGTTCACATCTTCGTCCTGAACCATCTCAGTATCTGTTGCACATGTACCCGTATTACCCTCAGTACCTGTACCAGTTGTTTTCTCTGTTGCGCTTTCCACTACATTTCCAGCAGAAGTACCTGTACCGGTTCCAACATCCCCTGATCTCCTCTCCCCCTCAGGGTGATCAGAATCATCCTGATCATCATGTCTTCGTTTCTGGGAGGTTTCAGTTTGCACACCACACGCTTGTTCGACCACTGTAACCCGCTTGACTATAGACTGATATCCAGTAAGTAGGGCATTGGTCATATCGGTGATCGAGTCGGTTAGCTTCTGATATTGTGATGTGAGAAGTGCATCTGTGGATGTTGAAGCTTCAGGTTGGGATGGAGGTTGAGTTTGCTAACGTAGAAGTGTAACTAAATCTATCTCTTCAGCTGTGTGTGAATCAGATCTGGCTAACATTCTGGATAGCAACTCTGATTTGAGTTGGTCTTCTGGTATGAGATGTAATGGTACTGATGGTGGCACTTGTTGATCGGTTTCAGCTCTGGATGGTTGAGTTATAGGTGGAGATGATGTTGATTCAGCCGTTCCTTTTCCTTTCACGGCTCTACTCACTTCTTGAGATAACCTTCTCATCTCTTCTTTCATTTCAGCAACATGGGCTTTATACGAGTTGCTCAAAGATTTAACAGCTAATTCTAGTAGCTTCACCGACACAAAGTTATGTGGAGGAGGACCAACCATCGACTGTACCTGTTCAACTTGAAATAGACTAACACCCAGACCACTTAGGTTACTGGTTGACATAACAGTCGAAGAGACAGTGTGGCCTATGTTCAATGTTGGCATAGGGTTAAGATTGATAGGTCTTCCGCCCGGTCCTCGTGAAGCACCAACGAATGGCGGCGACACTCTGGGCGTTCCGGTTGGGGCACGAAAGCCCTCAACTTGGTGTTGTACCGTCATCGGTGTCCTAGGAAAAGGTAAGTGTCCAAGTGGTCCTAGACTCTGTGTGCTCTGAAAGAAAGGCGGTGGCTGGGGCAGAGGCCTACCTGCTTCAATACCAGCAAACACCGAATGTGTTGCCGATAGAGTTTATGCTAAATCCCCTGTGCTGAATGAAACACCGGCCTGTTGAGAGACCGATGAGTGGCTTGGTGGGGCTGTGCTATGCATGGCTGGGTTCGCCATGTCTGATTCAATGCGCAACGGCGACGAACGCTCGTTGGCAGATGATTCGGTTACCCGGATGCGATCGGTTTGGGGAGAGTCGGTAGTTAAAACTTTGTCCGACTCTATCACATATTCACTCATTTCTTTTCTCCCTTGTACCTCGCCACTAACTACAGTTTCTACTTCTGCTTCTTCTTCTTCGTTTCTATTGGATGGACCTTCGGCAGTTGTAGCATTGTCTTGGAGTTCGACGTTCCGAGTGGAATCAGTATCATAACTCTCAAACCGTTGCCTCTTTCCCATATGTCTCAGAATTAAATGGGCCATAGCATCGTGATCTGAGTCATCATCATCATCATAGTCAACAAGAGAAAAGAAAGGGGCTTCCTCTTCGTCTCTATCAGCTCCAAGGGGTAACAGAGAAGCTGCATCAATATCGGCAGATGATGCATTAGAAGCCGCAGTTGTAACTGGTGGACGCCGAGTTCTAGGTGGTCGTTGAGCAGGGCGCGAAGAGGATGCATGACCAGCAGTCCGTGTACTTCTCCCAACTCTCTTTCTTACATTTCTCCTCACCTCTCGTTGTTCAAGAACCCCTTGTTCCTGAACCCCCTCGACATTTGGACCCTCACTTCCTAATGGGTTTGCATCTTGGGCAGGTCCAGCCGGATCTGGCTGGTCCACTAATGCATTCTCTATCCTATACTGCCTAACTACCCAGGACTCCTGGTCAGCAAAGGCAAGGACGTCTTCCCGAATGATGGCGATGTGAGCAAAGGGGTTGTGATTTGGCATTACTAGGTGGTGCATCCACTGACTCGGGCCTCGTAGATGATCTTCTATTCTAGGTATATCCCGTTGGTCTTCCATGGCCTGATGGATCAGAATCTGAAAGAATCTCTGAAAGGGCACGAAGTTACGATCTTTCTTTGGACGGGCCTTGTCCGTGACTAGGTCGATCATTTCATTCCAAATAATGATGGTGTAGTCTATGTGGCGGTTAAAAGTGAATGCATGGAACATCCGAAGTATTGGCAGGTTCGTCTTGTCTATGCCTGTATGCTTCGATGTCATGCAGCGATTAAGGATAGAACATAAGGTATACCAAATCGGTGGTAGATGCTTGCGTCGAAATTGGGATGAGCCGGTTAGAACTGGAATATTCGGATCTTGATATCCGAGACTGCGGATATCTTCAAAAAGTTGAACATCAGGAGCCGGATCTTCGAAGTTCTCAAAGTATGGGAGGTTTAGCGCACGACGTATTCCACGTAGGGTGATTCTTGCATCAAAATGATCTATTCTTGCTGTGAACCGAGGTGGTCGAGTTGTAGGATGGAACTGAAGTGTATGCCAAAATTGTTGCAGGTAGAGGGCAGGCACTAGTTCAACTCGAGTAAGTGCAGTGCATATAGGGTGGCCGCGGATGATTTCTATGATAATGCGGTGATCGAAAGGACTCTCGAGGTCTAGATGATGGTTGTTGTCACGAAATTCCCGAAATAAGGCTCTCGGCATGATTTCTTCATCCAGGTCACGGGCATTAACGGACGGATGAGACGATCTTTGCGAACGGATGATGCTATTGTCATCCGAAGCATTTCCATCGTGTTGATCAGCCATCTGCATCACCTTACAGTTTAGAACACTTTGCAAAAAGAAATTTTCTAAAAAAATCCAAAAAATTGCCAAGTGTTGAGATTGTCGCAACCTACACACTGACCTTATCGCAATCAACAGAGTATCGCAAGTGACACAAGAGTATCGCAAGTGACACAAGTGTATCGCAAGAAAGGTAGTATCGCAACCAACAGTTGCGATAGTTATGAGTCTTAGTTGTTTGCGATAGAGATGAATCCCGTGAGTCTTAGTTGTTTGCGATAGAGATGATGAACATTCAAAATAACCTAAGTCTATAAACCCATATTTGCGATTTTAGATCGATCCATGTTAAAACCTATACTAACAGACTCGTTTACATCCTGTGAGTAAACCCTAACCACTTAACCATCCTAACACACAACATATATACGAATTTAAAGGCATACAATTCAAATACCATAAAACCCTTAAACCCTAAATATCTGAAATCGAGTGTAGCAGTTGATATACTGGATCAAATCGAGTGAAAATGGAGAATCGTTACCTTTGTGATGATCTGAATGCACTTTACGGAATGGAATCGCGAAAAAACAACTCCAAAATCGAATGAGGTAGTGGCAGTTTGCGAGAGAGAGGAAAGGTTTGTGTTGAGATATTTTTTTTTTTTTTTTTGAAAAAACAAAACCCTCTTTTTATATGAGTTTGAAATCTGTGACACGAGTCAACACGTGGTTGGTCCACGTGTCTTTATCGCAAAGAACAAGTTGCGATAGAGTTTGAATGTCTATCGCAACAGATGGTTGCGATAGCAACTGTTCATCGAACATTATCGCAAAGCACTATTGCGATAGCAATTCCTATCGCAACAGAAGATTGCGATAGTCACTGTTCATGTGACCTTATCGCAATAGAAGGTTGCGATAGAAACTGTTCATCGCAATAGAAGGTTGCGATAAACATGATACTTGGACATTTTTCAGATCAAATTTTGACAGATTTTACCACATTGGAAGATGTCCAACTTCCAATTGATTAGGCACTCATGGTTTTCGAAATATTTTCACTCTCCCTCAAATGATGCACACTATTAGAAGAGTTTGTGAAAAATACAAATTAGAAAACTTACCTCGTGATCTTCAAGTAGTAGGCGCATGGAATGAACACTTACAAGCGTTGTCGGATATGCACACTCCCCCTCTTCTTGTGCATACTTTTTATTCTTTACTCCCCCTGAGACTATGAATACACCTTATGCAAACACCAATATCATAACGCGAATGTAAAGTGACAATAGAATAAACAATGAAAGACAACAAATACATGAAAATAAAATATCTTATATTGAGAATAGAATGTGATGGAAATTTAAATGTATCGGTCTAGATAATAATAACTGGATTGAATTACACATATTTCCACCCATTAAATGATCAATATAGAATATTAGACTTTCATGTTCAACATGCCTAGCTTGGATACTAAGAAATTAAATCGTTTTTCATCCAAGGCTTTTGTAAAGAGATCGGCAAGTTGATACTCAGTTGTGACAAAGTATAATTAAATTGTACCTTTTTCGACATGATCTTTAATGAAATGATACCTTATGTCAATGTGTTTGGTCTTTGTATGTTGGACCGGGTTAGCTGATATGGAAATTGCACTATTACTGCCACAGTAGATGGGGATCTTTTCGTATTTGAAGCCGTAGTCCATTAGTTGAGTCTTCATCCACAGAACTTGTGAACAACAACTGGCTGCGGCAACATATTCTGCCTCCGCAGTTGATGTGGAAACACAGTTCTGTTTCCTCGAAGACCAACTAACTAGCTTATCACTCAAAAACTGTACATGTCCGGATGTGCTCTTCCGATCTAGCATACTCCCTCCATGATCCGCATCAGAATATGCAGTGAGTTCGAATCCTGTTCCCTTTGGATACCACAGACCAAGGTACGGTGTCCCCTTCAAATATCGAAAGATTCTTTTAACAGCACTCTGATGTGATACCTTTGGTTGTGCCTGAAATCTTGCACAGAGACATGTTGCAAACATTATATCTGGCCGACTCGCAGTAAGGTACATCAATGAGCCTATCATCCCTCGAAAATTTTTAACATCTACATCTTCACCAAGTGGATCCGGACCTATTTTAGATCCAGGAGCAATAGGTGTACCAATTGAGGTACAGTTTTCCATCTCGAATTTCTTCAAGATGTCAAACACATACTTTGACTGGTTGATGAAGATACCTGTTGAGAATTGCTTGACTTGTAATCCGAGAAAGAAATTAATCTTTCCCATCATACTCATCTGGAATCTAGTCTTCATAATGCCCGAAAACCAATTACATAAACCAGGGTCAGTCGAACCAAAAATAATATCATCAACGTAAATTTGTACCAGAAGAATCTCACCATGTTCACGCAGAGTAAAGAGAGTTGTGTCGATTTTACCTTTCGAAAAGCCTTTACCGAGTAGGAAGGTAGATAAAACTTCGTACCAGGCACGAGGGGCTTGCTTGAGGCCATAGAGAGATTTGTCAAGAATATAGACATGATCTGGTTTATCCTTGTCCACAAATCCCTCTGGTTGAGAAACGTAGACCTCTTCTTTCAATACGCCGTTCAAGAACGCAGTCTTCACGTCCATTTGATAAACGGTGAAGTTTCTGTAAGCGGCATATGACAGAAACATCCGGATTGCCTCTAAGCGAGCTACCGGTGCATACGTCTCATCGTAGTCAATTCCCTCTTGTTGCATGTACCCTTTTGCTACTAGGCGTGCTTTGTTTCGCACAACAATCCCGTCTTGATCTTTCTTTTTCTTCAGGACCCACTTGGTACCAATTATTGTTTTACCCTTGGGTCTTGGAACTAACCTCCAAACATTCAACGCTTTAAAGGAGTTTAACTCATCTTGCATTGCAATTATCCAATCCGGATCTTCTAAGGCTTGTTGAACTGATGTAGGCTCAACTTGACTTAGAAAGAGCACGTAAAGGACTTCATTAGCCGTTGCAGATCTTGTCTTGACAGGTTCGGAGACGTCACCAATAACTTGTTCAATGGGGTGACTCTGAGTCCATTTTGTGGAGTGTGGGAGTAGAGATATAGCATCTTCATTGGGATCCACTAAGGTGGGATCTTTATCAAAGTTCAATTCTATTGTCAAGATGGGTTCCGATCTTTTGGCTGGTTCATTGACAGAAGTGTCAACAGGAACTGCCTCCGGTTCCGCTTCAGAAGATGACTCCGGTATGTTAGCAGACTCATCATCATTGACGTTAGAAGTTGTACCTGACGAAGAAGCACCATTCGTAGATTCACGTTGTGTTTCTTGTGGAGATGCCATATGCATGTTACTTGAAGATGTTGCAGGAGTTGTTGCACCAGTTGTGGGAGTAGTCATTACCAGTGAAGGACCTGACATTGTAGCTTGAGCTGGTGGTGTTGCAACTTGACTCCTGTTATTGATAGATGATAAAGATTTGTCATTACCAAAATAATCATCATAAAAGTGTTCAAACAATAAATCAAGATCATTAGAATTTGAGTTAGAAGTTGAAGCTTGATTCTTGTTTGACGTCCTAGTCACCATTGGACGAATTTGCCCGGATGCTAGGATTCCAGATATTACGAGTTCTGTACTGTTTTGCACAGAAGCCATCTCTTCAGTTCGTCGAATATGACGTTTACGCTTTCCTTCACAGTTCTGGAAGACTTGAAATAGATTCTGTATGCTTTGGCCATGAGCGAGTATCCGATAAAAACGCCCTCGATTCCCTTAGGACTGAATTTATTCAAGTTGTCCTTATCGTTCAGCATAACGCACCTGCATCCAAAAACACGAAAGTAGTGTATTACAGGTTTTCTATTGTTAATCAATTCATATGGGGTTTTGCCAAACCGTCGATGGATGATTGAACGGTTTTGTGTATAGCATGCCGTCGATACAGCTTCGGCCCACAGAAACAGAGGTAGATCAGCATAAGTCAGCATCGTTCTGGCGGCTTCAACAAGTGTGCGGTTGCGTCTTTCAACGACTCCGTTCTGCTGAGGTGTTCTTGCCGCAGAATATTGATGAGATATTCCTAATGACGTAAAGAAGTCATCAAGAGTCTTGTTTTTGAACCCTTGTTACACTATTAAGCCCAAGTCCTTATAACATAACCTAAGCCCATATTACAATTAATATCCCTTTACAAAACTATCTTATAATTAGGACATTTTGTGTCCTAACAAAAGGTTTGGAATAGCGTCGGCAGATGGTGGCGGAGAAATTTTGATGGGTTGCAATCACTCCAAGAGGTTCTAGAAGAAAACGACCAAATGGGTAAAAAATCGATCGAGTGGAGCGGGGTGAAATGGGTTTTCTTGTACCTCATTTGGACACATAGAAACAAAGTGGTTTTCAAAAATGAAAAGAGAAAGGTCGGCGACTTCATTCTTGATTTTCAAAGAATTACGTTCGAATGGCTCAAGAGTAGGGAACCGAAGTTGGCATTGGATTGGACAAGGTGGTTGACGGATCCTAAGGCGTGACGTAACAAGACCTGATCGTGTTGGGTGTTACGATCTGCAGGTGGTGGGCGATGAAGAGGGGCTATTTTGAGCCTCGCAAAACGGTGCCGAAGTCCTCATCCGTGAGCAGATCTGCAGTTTTAAGCACCCTTTCTAAGTCTAATTTTAGTTTGTTGGTTCTGTGTTTTGTTTCGTCTGTGCATGTGGCTTTAATTCTAGTAGCTGCAGTGCTGTTTCGATATTGTCCAGGCCCTTTTGGGTACTATTTGTTGTAATATTTTGATGGTTTTTTAATATAGTGGCTGCCGAATCAAAAAAAAATGTCGAAGAGAAGGTAAGAAATTAATGGACAAAAATAGTTATTAAAGGGAAATATAAACTCTAACATTAATCACTTGGTTTGATTTTAATTATTGAACTTATAATAATCTTTACTATATCAAGCATCTACCTCATGTTCTTAAATTTAAGTTACAATTTCTTAATGTATATGTATTTATGTATAATTACTTAAGATCCAGGTTTAAACTTCATAAAATTAGTTGGTAACTATTTGATAAACATATTTGTTAGAAAAGATGTGTGAATTAATCGATGAGAGGATGAACGTGTTGAGAGCGATAGGGCTGGAATGTCAGCAACTTTTCATATATTGTGAGAATACGATTACAGGAACATTTACCTAATAATGATACAAAGAAACCTATATATACTAGATAAGTTACAGGTAATTACAGAACAACCCTTGGACTTTACATATGTACGATAATAACTCTAACACCCCCCCCCCCCCTCAAACTCAAGTAGGGGAAGAATGAGCTAAATTGAGTTTGGAAACAAGATCCCGATAATGTCCTGAAAGATGAGCTTTGGGATGATGTCTGCGGTCTGATCAATGGTTGAGATTGGAAGAAGTTGAACCGTCTTGCGAAGAACATGTTGACGAGTAAAATGACAGTCAATATCTATGTGCTTTGTACGCTCATGAAAGACATCATTGTGAGTAATCTGAATAGCACTGTTGTTATCACACCACAATGGTGTTGGAGAAATCTGATGAGCACCCATATCAGATAGTAACCAGCGTAGCCATACAAGTTCTTGCGTAGTGTCAGCTAAGCTCGATACTCAGCTTCAGTACTAGACCGAGCTGTCAGAGATTGTTTCTTGTTGCGCCATGAAATAAGAGAGCCCCCAAGGAAGAAGCAATATCCGGTGGTCGAACGACGATATGTTATGTCTCCATCCCAGTCAGCATCTGAGAATGCACGAAGAGTTAAAGACGATTTGGATGAGAAGTGAAGCCCATGAAACATTGTCCCTTTTAGGTATCGAAGGATACGAAGAACCGCGACATAGTGATCAGAGCACGGATCAGACATGAACAGGCTGACTATATGAATTGCATATGCAAGATCCGGTCGAGTAACAGTCATGTATACCAAAGATCCAACTAGCTGACGGTACCGTGTAGGGTCCCGCAGAGGGGTTCCGGCTTTGGGAGCAAGATGCAGATTTTGTTGTAGGTTCCGGAAGTGAGTTTCGGAATTATGCGAAGAAATCAGTACCGGAAATGGATTAAAAGCAATTCCGGAATTTAAGGTTCCGAAGTGAGAGAAAAGCAGTACCGGAAGTGGACTGTTCCGAAAATAAAATTAAAAGCAGTACCGGAATTGAGATGTTCCGGAAATGAAAGAAAGCAAAGCAATACCGGAATTGAAACTGTTCCGGAAATGAAAGAAAACAGTACCTGAGTTTAGAGTTCCGGAAGGGCGATAGGGATCCGGAATTTGGACAGTTCCGGACTAGGGCGATTTTGCAGCGAATAGATAAAGACCAAGCAGAAAACTTCGAATAGTAAAACGAAGTCGAAATCGATAGAACAGAAGAATAGATAATACGTACCTACAGCTCTGATACCATGTTAGAAAAGATGTGTGAATCAATCGATGAGAGGATGAACGTGTTGAGAGCGATAGGGCTGGAATGTCAGCAGTTTTTCATATATTGTGATAATACGATTACAGGAACATTTACCTAATAATGATACAAAGAAACCTATATATACTAGATAAGTTACAGATAATTACAGAACAGCCCTTGGACTTTACATATGTACGATAATAACTCTAACAATATGTAAATATAAGATAAATGTTGAGTTTTACCAAAATACATAATATTTTAAAGAAATTGAATTTTCCTTTTTAATGATGAATTGAATTAATTTTATATTTTCAAATTATAAAAAAGTATATACCACTCCATTACTCTCAAAATACATCTCGAGGCTCGAGAGTGGCAGCCTCGACCTGCATTGAAGTGCGATGTGTTTGGAAACTCGGGATCGTAAATGGATTCAAGTACCATTTTGAACACTTTTTTCATGGTCTTTTTTATAGGTAGAACTAATGTGAGCGGTCTACACTCCATTCTAAATAAACAACAATTTTCATTAAGTCTTTGATTATTTTAAAAATAAAAACATCTCTTATTTGACAACTAATTTTTCCATATCTGCTCTCTAATTATAGTTAACTGATAAATTAAAAAGTACTTTTTATCTTATTTTATTCTTTTATAGATGTAATTTAAACATCTAATCATTAGTTAATTATTTATATACTGTATATTGAATTACACACTATATCTTTTAAATAAATAAAATATGAAATTAATACGGCAATTCATTTTTTCTAATAATGATGCGAATTAACAAATTCAGTCATAAATATAACATTAATAAATTGAATATATTATTAACATAAATATAACATTAATAAATTGAATATATTATTAACATAAATATAACATTAATAAATTGAATATATTATTAACATGTATCTTTTAGAATATTGTTAAAGTATTATTGTACCATGAAATCTATGTAAAAAGCAAGCTAATATTCCGATAAAAGAATTCACGATGAGACATACCTATACTAAGGGTCGTTTATCAAACACTTAATCGGATAAACGATTATCAAGTCACATTATCTATCGGATTGATATGACAAAAATCAAAAACCTTATCCGGTAAGAGCGAAAAAGCGAATGCAAGATCGAGAGCCTTACCGGTAGATAACTCTTACCACGGTTAGCGCTTACCGGGTGAATTGTCGCATACAAAACCGATTTGACAGACTAAAATCTTACCCGATAAGTAAGTGATAGTGTAAATTTGTCTGATAAGTGTTTACCCGTGCGAGTAAGCGTTTGATAAACAACCACTTAGTCTTTAAATAATAAACTTGATTTGCATACATAAAAATTGCAATATATTTCTATCGTTACATTTTTGTAATATTTAATTATTGCATATCTAGGCATAAGGCTCGTGATCTATTGCCATTACATATTTATCTATCATGGAAGACTGCTAGTAACTGGGTGGGTTTAATTTATTTGATCTAGCCACCTTCACGGTAAAAAAACCCAAACCTTCGTAGCAAAACTCTAAATCTTTACAGAATCAAATATTCACAGTAAAAATTAACACACCAAACCTTCACGCACAACACACCTCAAACCTTTACGATATGTATCCGAACCTTTACAGTCTGTGTCACGAAGAAGTGTCTAGTCTATATATATACACGCACAAAATCACACATTTCCTTACTAAAACCTAGCCTAAACCACGTTTCAAACCATAAGCACAACTGTAAAGCTACCCTTGAGCATTTCAGATAGAAAGAGGTGAGATAGAGTTTGTGTTTTATGCATATAAACAAAATTTAAGTTGTTGTCTTTTGTTTTAAATCAAGTAATGGCCAAGGGGTTGTGATTGTACTTCTTGCTCAAAGAAAAACATCCTTCCAATATCCTTTCATCTCTCTTCGCCTACCACCACACTACCATTAAAAATAACCTTTTAATTCGTCATCTTCTTTGATACACCTTTAATTTCCAAGTTCCTTAATATATATATATATATATATAAAGATAGATTTTAACATGGCTGAAGAGGCTGGCCAAGAAGGGTTCTTTTGGGATACTTCTCCGTGGGTTATGGCCGACAAATCTGGTGGTGGTTCTGGTGAAGAAAAATCTACAGGTGATAAGAAGCCATTGATTAATTCAAATGTAATTCATGATCATAATAAGATGAAGCAACAGGAGATGGGTGTTATCGGGGGTTTAAATGGTGGTCATAACCAAGAAATGGTAACAACAATAGTCGATGGTGGTGGTGGTGGTGGTAGCGAGTTGAGAAATGAGATGAAAAATGAGGACAACAATAAGGTGAGTCATGATAGTGATAAGGGAAAAGGAGATCCAGACTCAAGTGATCATGATTTGCATATATGGACTGAGAGAGAAAGGAGAAAGAAGATGAGGAACATGTTCCATCAACTTCATGCCTTGCTACCTCAACTCCCCCCCAAGGTATGAATACCATTTTTAATTCAGTGTCTATTTCTTTAATTACGATTTATTTTTAATGGTCGCGATGAACTCAGATGGGAGTTTCGAATTTTTAAAGTGTATATACATTTTCTTTAATCTTTGGGTTCAATGTAATTGAAATTTGAAACTTGAAATTATATATATATATATATATATATCAAATAAATCATGTTTTTACCATATGTAGAAAAGAGATATTTTAACATTATCTGGATTACAGCTGAATCTATTCCATCTATAGATCCATTTGTGTACTTTCGAATCTACTATCAATTCAAAATTGATGTTCATATTTTGATATCATTAGATCGCTAAGATTTGGTTGTCACGAAAAGAAGAAAGAAAAAGAATCGTCGATCCACATTCATATGAAATTGATGATGAAAACTTTTATTCATCGCCTTCATCTGCTAAGGAGATATCTAATCAGAACTTGAAGTCTTTAATTATCCATATCCTAGAAGGTGGTTCAATCTCTATAGAAATTTTCATTTAAAGATCCAAACTTTAATGTTGTTCGACCTTATAATTGTTCATCATTTTGTAATTGAGTATCAATCTATATATATATTTTTTCTTGAAATGACACAATTAAATATATGAATTTGGTTCTTCAGTTAAATTGCAGTAATAATTTTCTAATCTTGTTATTGATCCATACATAAATTAAGTAAATATTTATATATTACAGGCAGACAAAGCTACAATAGTTGATGAGGCAGTAATCCACATCAAAACCTTGCAACAAACCCTCCAAAAGCTTCATACACAAAAGCTAGAGAGACTCTATGGTCTATCATCCAACACCACTATTTCTCCCTTAATTCAACCACAAAGACTACCCCTTAACACCAGGGAATCCTTTTTGGCCGAAAACGGTTCCTCAACTGGCCCTGTTGGCATCATCTCTTCTTCTAGCTCAACCTCATTTTCGTTCCCAATATTTTCACCAACGGCTTTCCAAACATGGACTTCTGCTAATGTCACTTTAAATGTGTGCGGCCTCGATGCACATATTAGCATTTGCTCTTCGCGGAAGCCTGGCCTACTTACTACAATTTGCTTCGTGTTGGAGAAGCACAAATTGGAGATCATTTCTGCTCAGATTTCTTCAGATCAATCGACAAGCTTGTTTATGATTCATGCCCGTGTAAGTAATGTTTCATTTATCTTTGTTTGATGATGTATTTACTGTTGAATTTTTATGTGTTTTTTCATTACCCCATATGTCCTTAAAAACCTGTTTCACTGTTTCTTTTACACAAGAAAAGTAATACAGGATTAATCCAAAATGGAGACATTGGTGTTATTAGAAACTTGAAAGAACACCCTTTTATGGTTTTGCAATTTGTTTTTCTGTTTTCCAAATCAACCTCATATGTGATTTGCAAGTAGATCTTTGTCTTTGGGGTAATCTTTGCACGATGTTCGGGTTTTGATCTCACAATCCCTTAGGAAACTAAGATAAGGTTATCGAGTTCATAACATCAAGTGAGTTATTGTTTATGTGTTGACACCTTGTTAGCCTGTTAGGTAGTGCAAGGATATATTAGGGTTTTGAGATGGCTCATATTTGTACACTCACACATTTGAACCAAAAATTACTTATCCCATCAAACAAAATGAATCAAAAATTACTTAAACCCTTAAGAACCATAGAATTCGGATGGTTCCTTTTTTTTTTTGAAACAGCAGCAATAGCATTAAAGCTAGCAAGCAGCAAACAGAGGCATTACAAGGCCCTAACACAATCGATCGGGTAACATCTCCAAACAATCATATTTTTCCTACTCCCCTTACACCTAGCCAAAACCTAACAAAACGACTTCTCCACAATTTGATCTAGAATAGAATCTTTCCGAGAAGGGTGAATATCAAAGACACACTTGTTACGAGAACACCACAACACATTGAAAGGTTTTGAGCAAACTTACAACCACATGATATAGGCAACGGAAGCATATTTAAAATATCATCTATGGCAATACAAACTAACAACCCATAAGGATACATATGTTCTAGATAATTAACTACAAAAGAATGAACTAAGAATAGTTACTTGTTTATTGTGATTGTCGAAAACCACAATGATGAATCAAACCTTTGATCTCGCTTCTTGGATGTCAAGGACCAATATTATGAATCCCTCTAGTGGCTCACACTTAAGAACACCAAATGCCAACAATCAAGAAGAGGCTTAAACCCTAAACCCTTATTAGGGTTTACGATTTGGGAGAGAGAGAGAGAGAGAGGAGGTCGACGGCCACCCGAGAGAGATCGAAAAAACCAACTAGGGTTTGACCCTTAGCAGTTTATTTATAACCCCTCTTCTCCTTCTCGACCAAGTTATCTCTATTTTACAACTAGCCCCCTTGAACCGATAAGCTTGTTAAAACTATTTTAACCAATTATCATTTAGTCCATGTACTTTATATAATTAATCTAATTAATTATATTGTAGCTTATAATTAATTTATCATCAAATGACAAATTAATAAACTAATTGCTTTAACTCCCTTTTATTCTTCTGATTGTTTATTTGGGTCTTAAGGGCAACCCAAAAGGACCCTGCTATTATTAGAAATATTACCAATAGTTAATGACTCTGGACACTATATCCAACAGTCTCCCACTTGGACAAGTTATTAACTCTATTTGGTTCAACACTTTCAAATAATCAGCAGAGAGTAAGCCATCCAATGCAGATGCCGAACTCTGATAAAGATTCGGTCCTAAAATAAGTGATTTAATGTTCCTTTGTTCTACAAGATATCATATGAACCTGAGACATGGATAAATGTCTATCTCATGGATCAATATTATGTTTCCCGATTTCCTATATGTGTTGAATTCATCAGACTACTCAATTGGACACATCAATTCTAGTCAGGGTTTGGCCAAACACTTAATGTCAACACCAAATCATCGAGGGGCCCATGGATATCGCTTCTCCTGTTTAGACAGAAGGAACAAATAAAATTTGACTACACAGTTCATTTCTACTCATCATATTATACATGGACATACCCTGTATAGCTGCCAGTTACGGTCAGCGTTGGAGCACACCAAAGCATAACAGAATCCTAGAGCAAAACTCTTTGTATCTCCGTTTGAAGAACATAAAATATTATCATCTCAAAATTACTCTGACTTAATCCATGAAGTAAACTTTTGAGTGCGGGTTGTTCCAATACCCAAATCACCATTAAGTACTCATGAGTGTTAGTTGCATTCTCTATGCTTCTAACACTCCATGACAGTCTTGAATCACTACTTACTTCCAGGAGTATGACTGACTGTGGAGGTTTAAGTAAATTAATACTCAGGAAGTTGGTTCTAAACATGCAAAACGAAACACGATAATAAATTAAATGTAAATGGATGCAATCCAGCATATATTATAATCTCCAAATCAAATACAATTTATTACATTTTTAATACATCAAACTAACAACTAAAACATTCAAGGTATATTGATAATTTTAATACCTATGGCTTCAGTATGATACTCATGTTTGGGTCGAGTTAATGCTTTCGTGAAAGGATCCGCCAGATTCTCTTCAGTCGGCACTCTACTCACCATGATCTGGTTTTTCGCTACCTTGTGTCGCACAAAGTGATACTTCCTCTCTATGTGCTTTGACTTCCCATGGTCTTTAGATTCTTTAGTCAATGCGACTGCACCTTCGTTATCACAGAAGATTTCAATGGGTTCACTGATGCTTGGTACAACGCCCAGATCACCTATGAAATTCTTCAACCATGCAGCCTCTTTCGCTGCTTCACTAGCTGCGATATATTCTGATTCACACGTGGAATCAGCCACGGTGTCCTGTTTGGAACTTTTCCAAGTCATGGCCCCACCATTCAACAAGAACACCCATCCTGACTGCGAGCGGGAATCATCTCGATCTGTCTGGAAACTCGCATCAGTATAACCTGTTACTCATGATTCATCTTTTCCACCATAGACTAAGAACACATCTTTAGTCCTCCGAAGATACTTAAGAATGTTCTTTACAGCCGTCCAATGACTTTCGTCTGGGTTCCCTTGATATCTACTCACCATGCTTAAAGCAAATGAGACATCAGGTCTAGTACATGTCATGGCATACATGATCGATCCTATAGCAGATGCATATGGAATTCGACTCATTCTGTCCAGTTCTTTACTAGTGTTGGGACATTGATCATTACTCAATCTTATGCCATGTTGCATGGGCAAATACCCTTTCTTGGATTCACTCATATTGAATTTCTTCAATATCTTATCCAAGTATGTACTTTGGCTAAGTCCAATTAAACGCTTGGTTCTATCTCGATAAATTCTTATTCCAAGTATGTATGCTGCATTTCCCAAATCTTTCATAGCGACACATTTCCCGAGCCAGACCTTTACATCTTGCAACATCGGAATATCGTTTCCTATGAGTAGTATGTCATCAACATACAAGACTAGAAATACAACATTACTCCCACTAGCCTTAACATATACGCAGGACTCATCTTCGCTTCGAGAAAATCCAAACTCCTTGACCTTTTCATGAAAACAAAGATTCCAGCTACGAGACGCTTGTTTAAGTCCATAAATGGATCTTTCAAGCTTACACACCTTATCTGGATACTCGGTATGTACAAAACCTTCAGGTTGTGCCATATACACATCCTCATCAAGTTTCCCATTGAGGAAAGCGGTTTTTACATTCATTTGTCATACTTCATAGTCATGAAATGCAGCTATGGCAAGCAATATCCTGATAGACTTAATATTTGCTACTGGTGAGAAGGTTTCATCATAATCAATCTCTTGAGTTTGAGTGTAACCTTTCGCAACCAGTCTAGCCTTGAATGTGTGCACATTCCCATCCATGTCGGTCTTCTTTTTGATGATCCACTTACACCCAACTGTCTTGCGACGTGGTGTATGATCAACCAATTTCAAAACTTGGTTATCGTACATAGATTGAATCTCGCTCTCCATTGCCTCTTTCCACTTGGCAGCCTCAGGGCATGCCATTGCTTCCTTGTAGTTGGATGGCTCATCCGCACTATCAAATGTTTTATCATTGACTAGTGTATCTCCTTCCTTTGTAATATGAAAACCATAATAAAACTCAGGAGGTCGATTAACTCTACTAACTCTACTAGTTCTGCGAAGAGGTGGTGGAGGTATGTTAGTTTCTCAACAGGTGGTTCAACCTCATGTTGAGGGCTAGTGTCAACTATATGTAACAACCCAAACAAAATATAGACAAACATGCCATTCATAGATAAAATAACATCTGCCAAAACCTGGCTACACCAAAATTTAATAATATTCAACGAGGGTTTATGCGGAAAATAACCCTATTACAGCTGAGAATAATTCTAAGTTGCCAAAAATGGAGGTCTTCTACACCTAAGATGCAAGCTCCAGCTCACCCCTTCCCTTTCCCTTTGCCCGAGCCTTCCAACTGATTTCCTGAAAGATTTTTAGTTTTGAAAGCGAGGGTTAGACCATGAGGTCTAGTGAGTTCCCTCAAAAGCCACACCACAAAATAGTACAGTTTATGTAAAAACTTTCAGTAAAGGTAATTGCACAAGATATTTGTTATGAATACACATAATGGCCAGCACACTATGACAAGCTAATAGGTCACACTAAGGTCACACACACTGTGACAATGAACAAGGGCACACACCGCCCATATATGAAACACATTCATATATCCACACATATGGGACACACCCCCATCTCACACCATTGTCATAGCTCGTCCACACGTAATTAACTTTCCATCCACACAATTTAAATCACACTTTTCGTACATGAACATTTGATAAAACGAACACTTACCATTTAATTATGCATATGGTTCCACACTTTAAAAGGAGTTAGGATTAGAAAAACTCACCTGACGTCCCGCTTAATCCTCTCACTATAAGAGCTCTCCCTCCAACTGCACCTATAAGGGTACATACTACCACGATAAGCCACTTGATGGAATTACACACTCACACAGTTTGCCCCTCGGACTATCAGCATGCACTACTATGTCACACCACACTTTCCGGACACTGTATCCGGATAGTCAAACTATCCGGACAACCAGAGATATCCGGACATCCTACCCGGACACCCAAGACTATCCGGACTCTCAAGGGTTTCCGGTTAACTACCAGAAACTACAAGCGCATAACTACCCGGACATAACTATCATCCGGACACCTCAAATCGTCCGGACACTACCCTATATTGGAGGTTTCCGGACGCTACGAGAAAACTCAAAAACGCAGGGAAGGATTATGCCTCTTATCCTAATTCCCTCAACACCTCCAGATTAGCAATATGGGTCGATAAATACACATTCTCCCAAACTACAACACCTCTTAATCAGATTTAATTAGGGACACAATAAACCCACAAAATCCATGTTTCTTCTCCAAATACTCACAAAACACACACACTTGAAGAGGGATAGGATTGGTTTTACCTGGATGATTGATGATTCATGAGTCCTTCCCAAAACCCAGCGGAAATCGTCACTCTTCTTCCTCAAATGCCAAAATCCCTTTCTTGCTCTTTCTCCCAACCACACACACAACACACACTAGACAAATGCTTAAATGAGAAATTAGGGTTTTTCTTATTCTTTATATACTTTCCTAAAAAACACAAAGCTTTCAATTCTTCCCACTTGGACCACATAACTTTCCTAAACTTCGAATTTCATCCCAGATTTCCCAATTAACGGTTAAATGAAACCCGGTTATTACACTATAGGTTCATCATTGGTTGTTTCTTGAATTTCTTCAAGATCAATACTGCTCCCACTATCCTCTTTGGAAATGAGCTCCCTTTCTTGGAAGACTCCCCTTCTAGCTACAAACACTTTGTTCTCAGAAGGTTTGTAAAATATATATCCAAAGGATTTGTAGGGATAACCAATGAACCAACACTTCTCTGCTCTAGGTTCTAGCTTGTCGTTAGTTTCGCGCCGAACGAAGACTTCACAACCCTAGACCTTTATATGTGCTAACGAGGGACGAGTCCCAGTCCACATTTCAGAGGGTGTCTTTGCAACCTTCTTAGTTGGAACGAGGTTTAAGATATGAGCTGCAGTTTCTAAGGCATAGCCCCAGAACGATATTGGAAGGGTAGCACGACTCATCATGGACCGAACCATATCAAGTAGCGTTCGATTTCTTCTCTCAGCAACACCATTGAGTTGTGGTGTTCTGGGAGGAGATAATTGCGAAACTATTCCACAATCCCTTAGATAGTCGTAGAATTCATGACTCAAGTTTTCTCCACCCCTGTCGGACTGGAGCATCTTGATCTTCTTGCCCAGTTGGTTTTCTACTTCGTTTTTGAATCCTTTGAACACTTCAAAGGTGTCTGATTTATTTTTCATCAAATAGATAAATCCATATCTACAGAAATCGTCAGTAAAGGTAACAAAGTATCTCTCACCGTTTCTCGTGGCAGATCTGAACGGTCCACATACATCTGTGTGAATTAAGTCCAACAGATCCTTGCCCCTTTCCATTTTTCCTTTGAAAGGTGTTTTTGTCATCTTGCCTAGTAAGCAAGATTCGCATTCTTCATCCGACTTTAAGCCAAATGGTTCCAAGATCCCGTCCGATTGGAGCTTGGCGATGCGTTTCTTGTTTATGTGGCCAAGACGATGATGCCATAACGACGATTTCTCCAATTCACTATTGGAGGAACCAACATTTAGAGTTAAGTTATTATTATTTCTACCAACACAAATCACACTTTCATACACGCCATTACAAGGAGAGGCTTTAAAATAAAAACAACCATGTTTATAAACCAAAATGCAACCATTATTATTATCAAATTGAAATTCAAAACCATCCTTGTACAATGCATGAAAAGAAATAATGTTTCGAGCCATTTTCGGCGAGTAGCAACAATCTAATAACTTTATTGAAAAACCACTACTAAGCACGAGCTTAAAATCTCCAATATTGGTAACAGCGGCAGTCATCCTGTTTCCCATGATCAGATTCAGCTCCCCATGCTTCATCGTCCTACTTCCCTTTAGTCCCTGGAAATTAGAGCAAATGTGAGTACCACATCCCGTATCAAGGACCCAAGAGTTAGAAATCGAAGTACTATGGAGTTCAATTGTAAAAATACCTGAGGTGCCACACCCTTTGACCTTGTTCATTTTCAAGTCCTCTAGATATTTTGGGCAGCTTCTCTTCCAATGGCCCCTTTCTTGACAGTAAAAGCATATGGCCTCTGTATGGTCACTTATGGGCGGTATGTCAGAAGAATCATTTTTTCTCTTAAGGCCTTTGTTGCGAGGAACAACTTTAGCCTTTCCCTTCCCTTTGGGATGAGAAACTTTCTTCTTCTTACAGCCACCTTCCCTAATGGCCAGGACGGGAGCAGTTGAGTGAGCACTTTGGGTCTTACCTATACTTGCTTCAGCAGATCTCAACATGCCATGGAGCTCCATCAAGGTCTTGTCCATATTGTTCATATTGAAGTTCACTATGAACTGTTTATATGCCCCACTAAGAGAGTTTAGCACCATGTCAATGGCAAGCTCTCTTGGGAAATCGACACCTAGATTGCCTAACCTATCAATGTACGCTTTCATCTTTTGCACATGCGCACATACAGGGGCACCGTCCTGTTGCTTACATTCCACAAGCGATTTTACGACTTGGAACCTTTCTTGCCTCGCTTGCTCCTGAAACATTTCATGAAGCTGCTCATTTAGTTCAAACGCCCCCATGTTCTCGAAACTCTTTTGAAGTTCCGGGGACATGGACGCCAACATGAGACACACGACTTTTGTGGATTCCGCAAATTGCTTGTTATATTCAGTTACTGCTTCAGGGCTTGCATCATCATTAAGTATAGGAAGATCCTCGTCAAGCAAATATTCTTTGTCTTCGTACCTTAAGGCAATTCTCAAGGCACGAATCCAATCCAAGTAGTTTGGCCCAGTCAGCTTATCTTTACTTAGGATAGAGAGTAACGTAAGGTTGGATGTTGAGTGAGTAGGAGGAGGAGGAGGAATATTTTCAGCCATCTGTAGATATAGTTTTTTTTAGTTAGTTTGATATTTAACCCTTAAAAAATAATTATCCAAAAATATTTAACAAGGCTAAGATCCATATTTTACTCTATGATGCGAAAAGGGATGCCGTAATCACATCACAAGGTTATTTAGGTAAACAAATGCTATTTGTTAATTTCATTCACTATGAAACTCCTAGGTCTTTTGAGATTCACTGACTTATGTCAATGGCATGTTAATCTCGATTATGCTTATCTTCTATTTGTGACTGGGATGCCGAGGATCACAAACTAGATGGTGAATCGACCATGCAAAAAACACATGGACCCCTCGGCTCAAGTACGCTTGAGAATCACGAGCGCCACATCATTTTCGACTATAGTTTCACATTAACGTGCCGGCAAACCGCACACGCTCCGTTAACAAACTATAAGAATATGTGTGTTCTTCTCATGGGTAGCATAAGACTTTCACATTTCTTAGTATATCTAAAACAGGATTTTGGTTTTATACTTCATAGTTAATACTTTTAACTTGTCACATTGACCTATCAAACCTTTTCGGTAATTCCACTAGTCCACACAAGAGGCGGTGAGTATGGTAACGCAGGGCGTTTTAAAAACCATTGACTCATTCGGCAACCATATTATGGGTAACCTCCTTAAACCCCCTTAGAGTGCTTATAGTGAGTACGCCTAGTCTCGGTTTGACTATCAATGTATAATTTAATTTTATATATATAATTAAGGTCTAATATATATATAAATTGAATGGAATTTTAAACAATTTAAAATTATGATTATCTAATTAATTCTAATTAACTATGTGAGGACACATTTAATAATTAATATAATCGTTTCCATAATTAATTCCAATTAAACATGTAAAGACACATGCTAATAATTAATGTAAATATTTGACATGCAATTTATATTCACTATATAAATAATGTTAATATTTATCTTACAATATTATTCAAACTTTAAATGTATCTATATAAGGTAAGAGAATATGTAAGATTATTTATTCAATATTTGCCAAAACTCAATATTTTGTGTGTTTTTTTAGGCAAGTTAGGAAACTAGCCAAAAACAATTAGGGTATAACATTGCATAAAAAACGACTACCCTATACCCTTTAGGGATTTCGATAAAACTTAATCGCTAATAATACAACACTTTTTATGCAAGTAAAAAATTTTAGTTTCCAAAAAAATTAGGTTTTGAGGTTATGACCATGAAACCCTAACTTAGGGATTAAGCAATCCAATGGCCGCAAAAAAAATTGAAATCGATTTTGTAACCTCAAACCCTAAATTTCGAAAACCCTAAACCAACACAAACAGTTTTGCAAATCAAATTGAAACTACTTTTGAGCTAATATCTAAGAACTATGGCTCTGATACTACTGAAAGGTTTTGAGCAAACTTACAACCACATGATATAGGCAACGGAAGCATATTTAAAATATCATCTATGGCAATACAAACTAACAACCTATAAGGATACATATGTTCTAGATAATTAACTACAAAAGAATGAACCAAGAATACTTACTTGTTTATTGTGATTGTCGAAAACCACAATGATGAATCAAACCTTTGATCTCGCTTCTTGGATGTCAAGGACCAATAGTATGAATCCTCTAGTGGCTCACACTTAAGAACACCAAATGCCAACAATCAAGAAGAGGTTTAAACCCTAAACCCTTAGGGTTTACGATTTGGGAGAGAGAGGGAGGTCGACGGCCACCCGAGAGAGATCGAAAAAACCAACTAGGGTTTGACCCTTAGCAGTTTATTTATAACCCCTCTTCTGCTTCTCGACCAAGTTATCTCTATTTTACAACTAGCCCCCTTGAACCGATAAGCTTGTTAAAACTATTTTAACCAATTATCATTTAGTCCATGTACTTTATATAATTAATCTAATTAATTATATTGTAGCTTATAATTAATTTATTATCAAATGACAAATTAATAAACTAATTGCTTTAACTCCCTTTATTCTTCTGATTGTTTATTTGGGTCTTAAGGGCAACCCAAAAGGACCCTGCTATTATTAGAAATATTACCAATAGTTAATGACTCTGGACACTATATCCAACACACATAACAACCGGTGAAAAACACCGCTTCCACCGTCTTCCTAAGAGAGCTGTCACCGAAAGTGGACTTTCCTTGATTAAAAGACATGATACTTTTAGGGTTAGTTCCAGGATTTGGTAAAGAATACCCCCAATTTGGCAGTTTCTAAACTTTAATTTGAATATTTGATATATATTCTATAGATATATGATAACTATTTGTATGGGTTGATCTATATTCATGCTATATATATTGATCATCAGGCAAGTGGTCGTGACCAGTTTCTGGAGACGTTTCCTTATGAAGAGGTATACAAGCAGGCTGCAACAGAGATAATGCTTTGGGTTAACTCTAAATAATCATAATCTTCTCAAGTGTGTGAAGAGAAGAGAAGAGAAAGGATATGGTGTTATTTTCCTATTGAAGTTGATTTAATTGCTCTTATGGTTTGTGTAAGCTTTGAACCTTTTACAAGTCTGTTATATATCTTTCCAGAATGCAAGTGATCTATGTGTTAAGTTATAATTTGCCAAGACAATTCAATGTTTTTCTTTGGTTATTTATACTTTTAGAAGTTTTTGTTTGCCTCTAATTATTCCCCTCTCATTCTTAATTAACTATATATATATATATATATACAACCTCATAACACTATGGTACATCAAAATGAAACATAGTTTGTTTTGTTTTGTATTTTGGGAACGTATTTAAATATCAAAAGATCCGTTTTCGTGGGAAATCTGTCGCTAAAGCGTGATTCGTCACAAAATCGGTAGGTGATTTTTTGGTGGGTAATGCATATCAGTGACAGATTACACAGGGATTCTCTGGGTGATCCATGTGTGTTTTCTCGAAAAACATTGGATTCTACCGAACCATTGATTTTTCCTGGGTGATCCCTGGATAATTAACGACAGAAATTTCCCTAAGTAAATTTTGTAGGTAAAAGTCATTTGTTTTATATAATTAAAGAAACATGTTATAACTTTTGAAAAACATAAAATGATTTGTAAGCAAAAAGTTCTTATTTTTTTAATTGAATAATATGAAAGTTTTTAAAAGTATGTTCCAAAAATTATGAACAATGACAAAGTATGTTCTTGAAATATTGGCAAACTGGTGTTATCCCAAATTACAATTGTTCTTTTTGATGCATTGGTAGGCTCAACATTTATCATTTATTTCAATGTGTTTTTCAGTTGTTTTTAAAAGAGTTCAAGCATGGAGTTTTAATAGTTGTGTCTATGCAATACTAAATTATAAACTTAAGTTTTAAGATATTTATAATCAATTTTTTTAAAGGCGTATTTTATTAAGAAATAAGGAAACAACAAAACAAAAGAAACGCCAAGGGGTCCGCGAGAGACAGAAAAAACCCCCAAGACCCACAAAAACGGAAACAAAAGAGCACTAGCTAGGGAAATATAAAACCCAACATGTTACAACAAAACTAAACGAAAACTCGAGTCGGAAGAAGAAAGCTCAAATGACCACGCATAAGGAGTGCGGAACCAAGAAATCCGAGAGATAGATAAAGACTTGCACCTCGAGGAAATCCAATTGAAAGACTGAAATTGGATGTCACCTAAGAGATCAATGCTTAAATCGACCCCTTTAAAACCCTTAGAGTTTCTAAATCTCGAAATAAAGTAAGATGCAATCCAAATTACCGCTTGCAACAATACATAATTTTAAAAAAGTTGTTTTCCTCTTGTCGTCGACATTATTCATCTACTACACTTCATCCATCGATGTTGATCAACTTTATTCTCTTTGCATTGGAGGAGTTGGACATCGACTTCCTTTTCTAAGACGGAAAGTTGCTTTTGGAGGGCGAGTTGGGATGGGGGGTTTCCATCTAGGTTTTTTCTATGCATTACGCACTTGCACATATGTATACTAAAACTGTACAATAAAAATATAAAAAAGAGAGTAAATTAAAATGACGAAATTACTCTTGTATATTGTGCATGTGGGCTTACTTAATGGAAAACGTGGACGAAGATCAAGGACCAATTCCAAAACAAAATGCAAACGTTGAGAGTTTATTGTAATAATTGAAATTTAGGGGTGAATTTCTAAATGATAATTTGATTGGATCGGTTTGGTTATTGTTAAATTGTGACAACATATCCACATAGATACAGAGCGAGACTTATTTTTGTTTTTGGAATTTCAATGAAATCCAGATGTTTCATATCCAAAGTATCCTTCAAAACAAACATAGGATTAAAAATGCAATTCAATTCCAGAATTTTCCAAATCTAATCTAATCTCGCAAACCAAACGGACCTTAATATATAAACTTGTGGCTAAAATCAAATAGAAGTGTTTTTAACATGTTTGTGAGATTTTATAAAAAAAGCATGGGATTCCAACCCCGAACATTCCTTTAAATCAAACACATGATTGAAATGGAAGCCAACCCTAAACCCTAAACCCTAAAATTCCACAAACCAAATGCACCCTCCAAGATTTTAGTCTACTATTTTTTACTCCAACATAGGGATGATAAAAAAACAGTTGAACCGCTCAAACTGGTCAAAGTAAGTCAAATTTGACCATTTTTGACGATTTGAGCAGCCTGACGATCTAGCCTGGTTGAAAATTTGCCAAATTGTTTGATCTAAGCCGGTACATTTGCAGTAGACTCAACTTGTATAGTTAACTAAAAAATCAATCTAGGACATTAAGCTTTTAGTTTTCATTTCTTAATTATCTGTGTTTTCTAAATAGGCAAAAGTCTGAGATCCATCAAAAATCAAAATCCAAAATTCTAAATTATTCTTCGACTTGTTCAATGTTTGTCAAAAATTTCAACCGTTGTTGGGGACTTGTTTATCTTTTTCTTTCAACTTGCTTAATATATATATATATATATATATATATATATTAATTTTGTAGATACATGTTACGTTTTTCTAAGTTTATATCCCTATTTAAATCAGTCAGACCAAACCGTATTTTGTTGTCCAGTTTGGCCACTTGTTGTCAAACCATTCGGTTTCGAAAATAAGTTTTGTTTATGGTTTGCGAGCTTAAATCGCTCACACTTGACCGCAAACGTCCATACTCCAACAAATTTTTCTAAAACATTTCTAAAAATAAGTAAATAGGAAAAAGAAACTTAAAAATCTCCAATTTTGAAGAACTCTTCAAAAAGGATTACTATGTTTTTTAGCCGTTTCCAACGATGGTGTTAATTAGATGTTACTCAATAGATGAATGCTTAAATCGTCTCCTAAAATGACCCAAGAGTTACTAATTAAATTTCCAAATAAAATAATTTTGATGACCTTAATCACGTTTTAAATTATAATGACACATTTATAAAAGTTTACCATATAATTTAATTTGTAACATGTAATCATTACAATAAATATGTAACGCTCGTCCGCTACGTCTCTAAGGCCATCAGTACCCCATGGAGGGCATCTTTCAAAGATTCCACTCCACATCAGCGCCACATCAGCTTTTCTTCCATCCCTCACTCGATCCCTCACGATCCCTAAACACCCGTACCCCATTCCCTCAAACCTTTTTGCCACCTCATTTATTTTAATTCTTTTATTTATACATTTAATTATTTAACAAAATAAAAATATTTATATATTTTTTAATAAATAAAAATAAGATAAATAATAAAAATAAAAATTCATATCATTCATGTCGAAAAATTTCCCTTTGTAGATTCAACAACTCGTCGGTGTCTACGGATGATGATGCGGTTGGTGAACCGGGTTGTGGCGAATCCATATTGTTTAATATATAGAGGTTGAGAAAATTTGAGAGAGTTTGAGAGATGTGAGAAATAAGAGGTTGAGAGAATAAGAGGTTGAGAGGTGTGAGAAATAAGAGGTTGAGAGGTGTGAGAAATAAGAGGTTGAGGGTTAAATATATAGTGGGATTAAATTGAGAATTTTTTTTTTTAATAATAGAGCCGTTCAACGGTTATATATTTTTAAAAATTTAATTAAAATTTTTTTTTTTTAAAAAACCTTCGGGATGATCCGGGATCCCATCCCCGGATTCATCCCCGCCCCGCTCATCCCGCTCTCGCCGTAGCCCACCCCGCTCGACCCCGCAGCCCATCCCGCCCTCCATCCCGCTGGGCTACGGATGGCCTAATAATGAGTACATTCTTATTTATCATGACAAAATAAAATATATAAAGACAAAAGAGAATATATTCTTTAATGCATGATGAGATTAGGGATGTACGCAGGTTGTAGGTTAGACGGTTTTTGATATTTTTACAACTCAACCAAATTACGGTGGATTGAAATTCTCAACCCAATACAACACATTCAAAAGTGTAATCCAACCTAACCCAACCCTTGCGGGTTAGGCGGGTTGAGTTAAGTTGGCGGGTTAGAAATATATATAAAGTTGACGAATTAAATACAATAGATAATAATAAAAATATACTTAACAAAGTTATTAGTTATTACAATCATCCAAATATTAAAATCCTTAAGTCTTAGAATTAAACTTCAAAAGTTTGAATAATAACATCTTATTCAAATCATCAATCAAATGCGATCGTGTTGGATCTCCTCGACTCCAATTAGTTGTTGAACATATTCTTTGTTTGACCTTTGTTAACTCTTTCTTCAATTTAATTCTCTCATCACAAAACAACCGATAAATATCTCTAGCAACAACACTCTACTAGGGACATCAAATATCTTTGTTTGACCTTTGTTCATCCTTAGCCACGACATTTCTCTTTTTTAAATGACACCTCAAATTATCTAATTAGCAGGTTGGCGGGTTAGCGGGGTGGCGGGGTGGCGGGTTGGGTTTAATTGGGTTGTTAACGGGTTAGATTATTGGACGGGTTTTGTAGGTTGACGGTTTTTTATACACCCCTAGATGAGATGGAGTATAGTATTTATATTGTTTACACTCTCTCATAGCATGATATCATGTATAGGCCTTTTGTAGAAAATTTTAATTTGTATACGCATGTAATCTAATATAAATCATACTTTATTATTGAATTAAGAACTAAATTAGAAAATAAATAATTTTAGTAATTAAATTTATTAATTTAACTCCATATATATAATTTTTAAATGAAGTTTGTAACAACCCACACTAAACAATCATGTCAAAAGCTACATCTTTTATTCAAAACGTCAAAAATTGCTCAACATATTCACACTATCAAGATTATAAAACTGGGTTCGCGGAATTAACCCTAATTACAGCTGAGAACATAACTACAAAATAAAAAGGGAAAGTCTTCTAATCCTTCTATACGCAAACTCCAACTCACGTCTTGCCATTTCCTCTAAACGAGCTCTCGGCTACCTGCTTACCTGAAAAGGTTTTAGTTTTGAAAAGCAAGTGTTAGACCATGAGTTCTAGTGAGATCCCTCTTGTTACCAACACTACGCCACAATTATCACTAAAGAGAGTTTATAAGCATTTATAAACAGTTATACCTTTGTCAGTTTAAGTACACACACAACACATAATAACGGCTCGCACTTAGTCACGTACACACCTGTGACAACGTGATAGGGCACACACTCGCCCTTAGTGATCATATGAAACAAATTCATATATCATGCATGGGACACACTCCCCATATATCCATATTACATTCTCACATGTCTCGCACATATTCATAAAATAATTCACACGCTTTGATCATGCATATTTAAAACAACGTAAATCATGCAATTCAATATATCGGTACACGTAATAAATTTGAGTATCGATAAAGCTTCAGTTTAGAAAGACTCACCTGATGTCCACGCTAAGCGTTCTCACTTGAAACTGCTACTCCTATCCGCGCCTACATTTCACCTAATCACACGAGAGTGAATTAATCGTCCAACAACCAAGAGGCCCTCAAGACACTCCCTAACAAAAGCTATTGCCAACAAAAGTCCCAGACACAGACAAATCCGGATTCCGGGTACCACCTTCCAAACTCCTCTTGATTTCAACCTTTTCCGGACTCACACAATCCGGACTCTTCTCGATTCCGGCACAATCCGGACTCTTTCGGTTTCTGGCACAATCCGGACTCTTCCGGATTCCGGTGCATTCCGGTCTTCCGGATCCTACTCCGGATTCCTCGACCTTTCCGGAAAACCTCTTCCGGACTCCCAGAAATTTCCGGATAAAGCGACTTCCGGACTACTAGGGTTTTATCGATCGATCCCATTCCAGTTACCTTAACTGCTACCACAACACAACTCGATGCTAGGTGTTAATCCATAAAAGCAACGAGATAACATTTCTAAACGATTAACAACTAAACCCTCAACATTCCCAAACCGATTGGGTTGGGACAAAACACTCTGCATTCTCACATTCATATGAAGAGACACCATCAACAACAATGGAAGCACACATTTCAAGAGAGGATGATTACCTTGATGAAGAAGATACTTCACACACTGAAATTTCGAATGCCTTGATTTCTCGATGATCCTTGCAAGAGGTCTCCAATTGTTAGTACACAATGTATCCAAGATTTAGGGTAATTGTAATTAGTCAATTATAGTCAAAGTCAAGATAATTAGCTAGTCATGGTCAAAGGTATAAATACCCTATTTGTAGGCTTTGTGAGGAGAGGTCATTTGAGAATAGCATACCAATCATAGTGTGTGTGTGTGTGTGTGTGTGTGTGTGTGTGTGTGTGTTTTAGAGGGATGGCCTCCATGAGAGAGAAATAAAGTTACATTCATCATCTTCTACATTTCTCATCTCAATCTATTGAAATTTAGTGTTTAATCTTGTTATCTGAAAACTCTCAATTGGTATCAAAGCCTAGCAGATCTGAATTTGTGCATCATTCATTGTTTTTTATCAATTTTTGAGAAATTGAAAAGTTTTTGGGTTTTTGAAATTTTTCTTAGATATTCTCGGTGATTTGAAGTTTTTGGTTGTATTTGTGTTCAATCTGATGAATTAATCGTCACTCATTTTATATCGAATTCATCAAAAGATTTCAGCGTTTGATTCGATTTTTGATTAAAATTCGAAGTGATTTTGTGAAAATCGTGACATTTTGGTTAGATTTTGGAATTTTAACTGTGTTTTTGATTGTTTGAATTCACATATCATTGTTGTTGATGATTTGGAATAGTTTGCAATACTCAGGTTTGAAAAGAACAAAGAATTATGAGTGCTTGAATTCTGAAAATTCGACAGTTCAGTGTTCATCGAAGCTTCACTAGAACTTGATAATCGATTTTGAAAATTTTGTGTGTTTTTAATCGATCTAAGGTTCTCAGATCGGTGTTTCTAGTGTTTTAGAGCGGATTACAAGTTTTTTCTTCCACTGATAGTGTTCTTGAAGTTTCAGATCTGGTTCCACAAAGTGTTCATCGAAGGTTCATAGAGTTATAATCGATCTCGATTTTTGATGGCTCTTAATTGAAGTTTATGCTTCAAATCAATTTGCCTTGATATTTCTAGCATCCTACAAGTTTTAGAATCGAAAAATATGCAGAAATCAACGAGATATATGTGTTGAAAGTGTCGCCGGTTTCTGGGTTGTTTCACCGGAAAAACGAGAAAAACTGTCGGAGTTCATAACTATCGCAAGTCTCGTTTTCTTATCGCAACCCAAATCATATCGCAACTCAACTTTTTTGTCGCAAGTAAAAGTTTGTCGCAACCTCATTTTTTTGTCGCAACTGCAGACTTGCGATAACTATTGTCGCAACTGATATCTTCGCCGGAAAGTCGCAATTCGCTGGAGAAACATTTGTCATCGACGGAGACAACTTTTTGGCATGCATGATCTCGTTTTTAAAGTGGAAATCGATTTTGTCGTGACTTAAGAACTTAAAGAAAGCAAAAGAATAAGTTTTGAACGTGAATCTGTGAAGGAAAAGGAAGCTTGAAAAACTCAAATTACGTTCTTGAGGTTGATGATGAACAGTGAATTAACGGACTTCCGTTAAGTCACCGTTAAATCTGTTACTTTTTTGGTCCTTTTTCCATTAGTTTCTTTGTTAAGTCAGTTAGATAGTTTTTCAGTTCTGGTCCCTGGACTTATAAGTTTCAGATTGTGTCGGTTTTAGTCCCTGTACTTAAACTTTCAGTTTCTAACACTTTGAGTCCTTGTAGTTTGCTTTTCAATTTTTGTCAAGTTTAGTCCCTGGAGTCTTAACTTTAGGTTTTGTCACTTTTAGCCCTTATACTTCATTATTTTTCATTTTGTGTCGATTTTATCGGTTTTTGCCTGCAATCAATCGTAACTGATATATCTTTCTCGTGTTTTGCAGGTTTGACGATTTAAAGTCCAGGTTTCCGCATTAATTTTTCGGAATTAATTTTTGGAGACAAATTTACAATTTGTTTTTCAAATTTAATTTCTGAAAAAATTTCTGACTTTAATCGTGTTTTCTCTGATCGTACAAGCGCACAAATTCTACTTCTCACGAAGTATCTGTTAACGATTTGTCATTCTTCATTTTTCGGGTAACAATGTCTATGTGTCCAGATTGGTGTAGAAATTTAAGAGGATACCAATTTTAGAAGACGAAATTAGAGCAGTTAAGTATAATCTTTTTCATGAAAAAACAACAGTTGGAAGGTATTACAGAGAACTTCAAGAACAGAAATTACTGACATCTGAATGTTCTGAGAAACTCAATGAGATTGAAGAAAAAGCAAAGATCTTGGAAACTGAAAACACTGAGCTGAAAAAGAAGATTTCTGAGTTGACATCAAAAGACGACATCAATGAGATTTAGGAAAAAGCAAAGGCTTTGGAAACTGAAAATGTTGATCTAAAGCATAAGAATTCTGAGTTTGTAAATAAAATTTCCAATTTACAAATAGAGATTGCAAAAGAGAGAAAATAACTAGAAAAAGAAAGAGAATCTTTTGCAAATGAAAAAACCAGCTTTGGAAAGAAATTTTCTGATTTTTCAAAGAAATGTTTTGACGAAAAGAAAGCTATTGAGCTAAAATGTATCAAACTTTCAAAACAAATTTCTGATTTTAAGAAAGTTTTGATTCTTGAGCGTGAATAGTTTGAGAAAGAGAAAGTTATTTTTGAAACTGAACGTAAATCTTTTAAAGCAAAGAATAGTGAGTTTTCCATGAAATTTTCTGAAATGGAAAAGTTTTAGAAAAAGAGAGAACAGAGTTCGTTAAAAAACAGAATGTTTTTGAACAAGAAAAGCAAAGCTTTCAAAAGAAGAATATGAAAATTTTTAAAGACATATCTGAGAAAAGTTTTGATGAAGAAAGAAACATCTTTAAGGCTGAAATCTCAAAGTTAACAAGGAAGTTGTCTGCTTTAGCAACGGAAGCTATGAAAGAGCAGAAGATCAAATCTGATCTACAGAGGAAGCTTGATTTGATTTCTCAAGAAAGGAATGTTATGTTCGACAAGGTTCAAAAATTGGAAGCAATTAACTTCAAAGTTGAATTATCTAAACAATTTAGTGCCGATACTGTTGTTCAATCGCCATATGATGATTCAACTGCTTTGGAATGTTCATTTAAGACTGCTTCGGGTTCAGTTCATGAACATCTTTCTTCGGCAAAGTCCGTCAAATCAAGCACTCCTTCAAAGGATCAGATGCGCCTTTCTAATCTTTTCTATAACCATACTGCTACAAGTTCAGATACTCCTATCTTTAAGCCTGTTAAGATGGTTTGGAAAGTGAAAGGATCTTTACCTGAAAAAGATGCCCCAAAGTCATCTGTTCCTCCCCCGAAGGTGAACAAGAAGAACAACGCTCCAAAAGGTAAGTCTTTTGTTAAACCTAATCTTGTTTATTCTGCAAATCATTTGATTAGGTTGGCACAAAAGCAAATTTGTTGTTCTTATTGTGGAACGCATGATTTTGTCAAGAAAGAAAATGTTCAGTACTGGTATGGTACTTATAATATTTCTTCAAATCGAACTGCACATAACAAGCCAGGACCCAAGTTCCGTTGGGTACCAAAATCAACATAATCTGTTTTGCAGGTTTAGCATGTGTAGTGTTGAATGCCCAATTACTACCAAACACATGACTGGAAAACAGAAGAGAAGTTTGCAATTTGAAGAAGACTACCTGTGCTGAAACCATATGTATAATTTCAGGGGGAGAAATTCTTAAACTTTTGATATACTTGAGCTTATTGTCATATCTTTTTATGTTTCTTTGTAGGGGGGCATACACATTGATGGTTTCTAAACACATCAGTTTAGAACCCGGATTTCAATGAGTTAATGGCTTCTGAATAATTCAGTTCAGAACCCGTACTTCAAAGAGTAATGGTTTCTAAACACATCAGTTTAGAACCCGGATTTCAAAGAGATTATGGCTTCTAAACACTTCAGTTTAGAACCCGAGCTTTCAATGTGTTTGACTTCTGATCATACTGTTGGGTTTTGTTCAAAACATGATTTCTAAAATCATAATATTTGCAACGGAAGCTTAAAATGAACAACATTAAAAAAACATTTTAATACCCACCAAGGATCCATTTGCATGAACATGAAAGATTAAAAAAACATACATAGGGGGTTTGTAGAAATTACAACCTTTGTAGTCCCTTGAACAAGTCTTCTTGTATGAGGAGATGAAGATGTCAAGAACTCAAGAAGGGTTCCTCTAGAGAAGTCCACCAACAATCTCCAACACCTTGATGTATGCTAGTACTTTCTTGATGTTTGATGCAAAGAGAACTCCATAAACAACTCTACAATAGACTTGATTAATAAAGAACAAAAACACACACATTATGTGTGTGTTTCGGCCGAAGTCAAGGAGAGGGAGAGAGGAAAAATGTTAACCCTAATTTTGAAAGTATACTTGCATTTATAAAAGGTAGACAAGAGACAAGGTGTGCACACAAGGCTTTTTCTATTGGACCAAAAAAGGGTCCAATGAGGTTTGAGCCTCCCATGCATATTATCACTTTCAACCCTCCTAGTTTAAAATGGTTAAAATCACTATTTTAACTATTTTAAACTTTATCATTAAAGTCCCTCCTTTTATTTCTAGTTACATATGAGCCAATCATATTAATTAATAAACTAGAAACTTTCATTTGCATCTAATATTATGAATTATATTCTATAATATAATTAATAATATTTTTCAAGAAATAATAATATTTATCAAGAATCAAATCCTTATAAATATTAATCCGGTGTCTACTTGTTGTTCGGTGTGACCCTATAGAATCATATATTACCAGTAATATTATTTTATAATCATTCTTGAGCATATAGAACCAACAATCTCCCACTTGCTCAAGATTGTATTATAGAATGATATAGACAGTGGTGGACGTCTAGCAACATCTCACTGCCCCCAGCAATATATGACTGTAAGTGTCATTCAACAACATCCAATTCCCATAAGCTCATAGCTTCAATTGACGTATAAGGTGTGGTATCAGTTATCCCTTTGTTTGGACATCATGTTGAACATGAGACATGGATCACTATCATTCTCATCTATTGTTCAACTTTTGGTAAGGCGCCTTAGATGTCTCACTCTTAACATATTTAGAGAAACAAATCCCATCTTGACTACATACGCCTCTCATGCAGTTCATGCCATGTCCAATAATGCCCTTTATAGCTGTCTTTTTCAAGAACAACGGTTAACCATATCAAAGCATAACACTCCCTACACTTGAGTCCCAAATATGCATCTCAGGTCGAGGGATACAAAGATACTACCTTAATTCAAGACTCACTTATGATGACGATCTATGAGGTGATTCTTGAAGCGGGCCAGGTCCAATACTTGCTCCTTAACAAGTACCTATGAACTTGGTTGCAACACTTTGCCACTTTTACTCTTAAAAGTCAACCAATCCAATTCATATTAGTCTTACTTCATAGTTGCTCCCACAACTATGATCGACTATGGACATTTAGAATAACTAATTTATTCAAGGATTTAAACATGCTAATATAGAACACAACGAGTATGAAAAGATCATATCCTATATATCTAACTAAATACTATACTTGTTGCTTTACTTGTTCCAATATCCAAATACTAAATTCAAATCAAATCCCATCTCTAAAATAACGAAGTCCTATAGCTCAAACATGACCCTTTAAGTTTAGCTTATGAAAGGAGCTTCGTGAATGGGTTCATCCAGAAACTTGATTTGTGTAAACTTTGTGAATACTAATATCTCCATCTTTAACTTTATTTCTGAATATAGTTAAATGTTTGGAGTAGATGCTTGGTACTCTATTGTGACATAGGGTCCTTTAGCTTGCATAATGGCACCTACATTCTCATAAAGGATTTCTAGTTGATCCTGAATGGGAGGCATCTACCTAGCTTTTCAATGAACTCTTTCATCCAAGCATCTTTCTTTTGCAGCTTCTAAAGCAGCAGTGTAATCTTATTTTGTAGTGTATTATGCAATTTTACCTTCGCTTGGAACCTTTTCAACGAACTAGTTCTTCATTCACAATGAAGACATTTCCCTTTTGTGGTCGAGAACTTTCTCGATTTTTGTGGAAACTATCATCAGTGTAACATTTTACTATGATCTTCTTCCAACCCTAAGTTAAAGAACACTTCCTTGGTTCTTCATAAGTACCTTAAATTGTTCTATGCAATCATCCAATGACCTTCCCTCGTATTTCGTTGGTATCTCCTTCTAATACTCTAAAGCATTATGATACACTCGATCTAGTGCATGTCATGACATATATGATAGATCCAATTGCCGAAGCATATGGAATACCAATCATTTTATCTAGCTCAGTCTTCGTGCTAGAACATGAGACATGTTCAAAATGATTTTATATCATACTTGCAAGAAACTACCTTTAGAGCCTTGCATCTTGAACCTTTCAAGATGATGTCAACATATGCACTTTGACTTAAACCTATAAGTTGTCTTGATCCAACTTTAAAGATCTATATTTCAAGAACAAATTTGCCTTTTCTAAGTCTTTTATTGAGGAAATACTGTCCGAGCCAAAACATGATGTTTTGCTAAGTCGGAAAGTTAATTTCCAAATACTAGTATGTCTTGCACATACAACATTAGGAATTTTACTGCGCTCCCACTAGCTTCTTAGTAAATGCAGGAGTCGTCTTTTATTTTGGTGAAAATTAAACTTTTAATTTTCCTGTCAAAATGAAGATTCCAGCTTTGTAATACTTGTACTGATCCATGAATGGATTGTATCTTAGTGTTCATGACTCTAAGCCACTCATCAGATTCAGAATCTGACATAGCACTTTAGTAGTTGATGGGCTTATTAGAAACCTATCATACATAATTCTTCATAAGTCATGAGAAATCGATATTTCTCAGATTTCTGAATGATTCTACTAGATTTGCGAACACTTGGTGTTTTTACTAAGTTTTGATCAATCAAATTGTTCAGTTTCAACAACCTTTGTTTGATAACTAGTGTCAACCAATAAGTGCATTAGGTTATGAGGTTCTTGATTCCCTTCAAGTTCCTTAAATCTCCCACTTGCCTTGCCCATTAAAAACTTGCTTTCTAAGAACTTGGCTTTGGGACAATAAACAATTTTATTGTTTGTGGGATTGTAGAATCGGTATATAAAACAATTTATAGTATATTCTACAATATATGCATTTGGTAGATTTTGGGTCGAGTTTACTTGAAGCTTATTGTCTTACATGAGCTTCATAAACCCACACCTTCAACTAAGACTAAGAATGAATAACTTTCATACGAAATCTTATAAGGTGTCTTGTCTACCGATTGGTTGGTGTCATAAAGTACAGTTTACTTTATCTAGGGCAGAATTCCGAATTGATATAGGAATAGTACTTCTACTCATAGAGCAACCCATATTTAATAAGGTTCGGTTCATAATTTCGGATGTACACAATTTCTATGATGATCCAAGAGTTCTTGGTTTAGTTACTATCCTCATATATCATAAAAGACTTTAATGGTCCTGCTGAGTTGTTTTCTTAATCTTCACTTGAAACAACTTGAATCATATCAAAAGCTTCATGCTTATGTTTCATAAACATAACTTCAACGTTTGAAATCGTCAGTGAAGATATTGTATTACCTATCACCATATCTAGACTTGGTTTTGAAAAACCACATACATCAGCATGTATTAGTTCAAACAAAACCTTTTCTTCTTTTCTATGACCAGAGAAATGGGCTATATTCAACTTATCAAGATCGCATATTTCAAAAGAAAAACATTTTCATTTGTCTTTAAAATACCACACTTTTGAAGTTGAGATATGCGTTTAATATTTACTTGATTAAGTTGACTATTTTATGTTTAGATTTGATTCAAATCATATTTGAGTCTTATGGTGTTTATATAGAACTATGTTTTAGAAAGCTCTTGATATTCACTTTATTATTCAATTAAGAGGATTAGTTCTCGAAATGGAATAATTCATTTTTGAATATGAATATAATCGTTTCCAAAACGGTTAAGTGAATTTCACTCAATCAATAAACATGTGACTGAATAATAATTTAGTCAAACTAAATTCAAATATTGTTCGAAGCAAACATTGTTTAATAATACAAGCCAAATGGTTTCAAAATAAAATCTCTTATAAGCTTGGTATGCAATCTTGCTTCCTTGCTTATATGGATCACCATTTTGCTTCTCATTCAGTCACTTACCTTTCTTGATCATCTGTAACATATTACAAAAGTGAGTTCTACACTTAGTATCAAATACACAAGTGTAAGATAGAAAGGTAAAAGTTCTATTTAAACATAGATACCTGAAGGACTCTCCTTCGTTAGACAACTTTCATCTCATAAAGGACAATCTCTTCCTCCATGACCAATGTTGCCACATCTACCATCTGTAACTGTTACCATGGGAAGATTTCTCTCAAAAGTCACTAGCATCGCATGAATTTCTGAGACTGAAATCTTCTCGAGGTCTATATTCAGATTCTCAACAAAAACATCAAATGCTTTGGTCAGAGATTTGAGGATCACATCTACGGCTCTCCCATTGGAATAAGGATAACCAAGTCTATCCAAATAGTCAAGGTGTGTCCTCATTTTGTGAATATGAGAGCTTACGTTTTGGCCTTCCTCCATGTGTATCGAAGCGTTCACAGACCATATACATTTGGTAATAGACCTTTAATGGGTTTACCATGTCAAATGCCCTCAGTGGAAACATTTCCATTCTTTCTAGTAAGGATGGAACCATGGTTTCAAGCATAAGACGTGATACATTGATTGAATCATCATTATGTTTCAATCAAGTATCATGAGCTTCTATGGAGGTAAGAGGAGGTTCTTGAAGACGAGGGACGATGAGTGCGTATGATTTGTTTTCACGTCTGAGAACGTGTCTCAATTTTGTGAAACCAAATCGGGAAGTTTTGAGTTGTTACTTTTCTATGTTAAGAAAAGCTCGCAGGGGTGTGTCAATCGTAATGTTTGCATTTTGGGCCATCTACAAAAATTTAACAAAGTTAATATAGTATTTTCAATATTAATTATTAAGCAAATTAATTACCCTTTCGTTTTTTAAAAACATTAATTTGCATAAAATCTAGGATCCAACGTTGCAAAACAAATGAAACGGTTAGGTGACCTTTATTCCGTCCATTTAATCCAACAAGGTAGATAACGTTTATCGATTACATCGAATGTAATTCCTAGCGTTATGGGATCCTTAACAACGTTTGTTAATTGACATGTTTGATCCCATCTATGCCTTGGGTTTCTAATGCTTAGGTGACCTTTATCACAAAAGATTCCCAATCAAGTCATCCTACATGAAACAAAATGTGAAACTCGCATCCATGTGGTTAGGTGACCTTTATCCCACAAAGACATAAGAATCACCTCATCCATCTCAAGACAATCCAAGTGGTTAGGTGACATTTATCCCACAAGGGTGTCATAGTGACGTAGTGAGTGTTTCTCAAAAGGACGTCATAGACTTGCATTTTAAAGGGATTTATATGTTTTACAATTCTAGTTTTGAAAACATTTTAGTATCATGTGTTTTGTAAGCATTCAATAATACATGATACCCTTTTAATTTGAAACTTACTTCTCATTAAATGGTTCATATTAGTTTAAATAAAATCTCAATTTTATCAACTAATTATATGTCATCAATTACTAATATCATATATTAATATTTGAGTTTGATTACTTTAAGAACCATTTATAGTCTCATAATAAACATTTTTATTAATTTAGACTATGAGTTTGAATGAGTTTTAAAATCTCCATTTAAAATCTCAATTTATTTTTAAACTCTTAGTACCATATTATTGCATGCATCCAATATCACATGGTACTTATTGTTTAAAAATCATATTTTTCTTTTATTGGTTCTTATAGTTTAAAATAAAATCTCCATTTTATTAACTAATTCGTTGCGGTCAATTTTAAACTAATATCCTATATTAATGTTTGAGTTTGAGCGCAATAGAACCAATTTTAGTCCTTTTAATAAAATAACCTTTTATTATTTAGACATGGAGTTTGGATGAGTTTTAAAAAAAACATTTAACTCATTTTACCATTTCAAATTTTTTGAAGAGTTTTAGAATAAAACTTCTTTTATTTTAAAACCTCAATTTTATCATTTTACATTAAAATGTTATTTTAAAAGGCCAAACTCCAAAAGATGATTTTCCTTTTATGTTCAAAATATTATCTAGCATGCAAAATCCTATTTCAACCACACATGATAATATCAACATAAACATAATCAACATAATGCAAAAAGTGTATAAACCAAGCCAAAAATTCTAGTGACAATTCTTGTGAACCAAACAAGAATGTCAAGTCCATTTCTAAGGGACAAAGAACCAAAACTCCAAATGAGGTCTTCAAGCTCCCACTTGCCAAAACAACCATTGCAGTAAATCTTCTAGGAACTCCATGGTGTGTGTGTTTGCTCCTTGAAAGTCTCCAAATGGTCTTCATTCTTCAAACTTGTTACATTTTTATATATAAATAAATTAATCTAACATTAATCTATCTAATACAAAAATTAACAAAATGAAAAAACCATATTTACTATTACATATTTTATGAATAAATAAATATTACAACCAAATGAATAAACAACACAACCAACATCACAAGGGTCTTGGCTTGTTTATACACATCATATACTTACAACAAAAATAAACAAACACTTTGTTTTTCTAAGGCAACTTTTATGACCAAAAATGCATGTAAGTTTTGGTCATATAAAATAACAATTATAGACACAAAAAAAATTGCCAAAGATGTCATGTATGAACTTCTTCATACAAAATGAAAAAACACCCATTGCTTCCAAAAACCAAGTATTTTTCATACAAAGAAAAATCTTAACATGCATGCAAAAGTGGCTCTGATACCACTTGTTGGGTTTTGTTCAAAACATGATTTCTAAAATCATAATATTTGCAACGGAAGCTTAAAATGAACAACATTAAAAAAACATTTTAATACCCACCAAGGATCCATTTGCATGAACATGAAAGATTAAAAAAACATACATAGGGGGTTTGTAGAAATTACAACCTTTGTAGTCCCTTGAACAAGTCTTATTGTATGAGGAGATGAAGATGGCAAGAACTCAAGAAGGGTTCCTCTAGAGAAGTCCACCAACAAGCTCCAACACCTTGATGTATGCTAGTACTTTCTTGATGTTTGATGCAAAGAGAACTCCATAAACAACTTTACAATAGACTTGATTAATGAAGAACAAAAACACACACACTATGTGTGTGTTTCGGCCGAAGTCAAGGAGAGGGAGAGAGGAAAAATGTTAACCCTAATTTTGAAAGTATACTTGCATTTATAAAAGGTAGACAACAGACAAGGTGTGCACACAAGGCTTTTTCTATTGGACCATAAAAGGGTCCAATGAGGTTTGAGCCTCCCATGCATATTATCACTTTCAACCCTCCTAGTTTAAAATGGTTAAAATCACAATTTTAACTATTTTAAACTTTATCATTAAAGTCCCTCCTTTTATTTCTAGTTACATATGAGTCAATCATATTAATTAATAAACTAGAAACTTTCATTTGCATCTAATATTATGAATTATATTCTATAATATAATTAATAATATTTGTCAAAAATAATAATATTTATCAAGAATCAAATCCTTATAAATATTAATCCGGTGTCTACTTGTTGTTCGGTGTGACCCTATAGGATCATATATTACCGGTAATATTATTTTATAATCATTTTTGAGCATATAGAACCAACACATACCAGATCAGGACTCGTTCTTAATCCTTAAAAAAATAGACTTTGATTGTTACATCTACTAATTTTGTTTCGTTAAGACTTTTTGCAGATTTTGAGAGGGAGCTTATCCGATTTTTAATCAGTCGGTCATAATTTGAGGGGGGGCTTAAACATTCGACTGTAAGTATCTTCTGAACTCAATATGAGATTGTTTCAAAGAAGAACGACTTTCAAGCATGAAAAACCTGTTCTTAAATGTTCAAACCACTTCTCTAATTCAATCAGATTTTATAAATCTAGAAGTGTGGTTTTTAAATGATTTTCATGTATATCTCGGATTCCATCATTGTTTCTGACCGTGTGTTTCTAAAGATTAATACTTGCGTATTATCTTTTCTATACTTTCAAGTACTCATACACACCGGTTCAGCTTCTTTTTGACTTTGTTATTACCATGTCTCAAAACGAAACAATTTTTCGATGGTAATACTCCCGTTTGAATTTCCAATTTTGTTGAGCATCATACATTCATTCAGCGTGAGAACTTAAACATTTCATTCAAAGATTGTTTATATTTGTTCATATAAACAAACGATCCAATTCTTTGATACCCTAATCTTACATGATCATCCTTCATATTTGATCTGATTGATACATTGTCAGATTCTCAAACAAGTCTTTCGAATTCATTTCATTTCATTATATATCCTTGTTTTGAGAAATCTTCAACGTTCAAATGCTCAAATATTTCATGAATATTTTTTAGGAGTATACATTCTGATGACAATGCTATTCAAATGCTAAATATTCTTATTTGTTCAAGCTAAACTGTTGAACAACAAATCTTTTAGGACAAAATTTCATGGGATCAGTGTGCGAGATTAACTGTACTTCTATGGATTCACGTTAACCAGTGTTTCCTACCTAAGAAGTTACCCTTGAGTGATTGAGGGGTGAAGGGTCGAAATCAAAGAGTGGGGGAGGAAGTTCATCCGGTTGAACAACCTCATTGTGTTGAGCGGTAAAATGTAAAAGAGAATTTGGTTAGAAGTGAGCTGATTAAAAACAGAAAGAGGGTGTCAGAACAGAGTTAAAAGAATACGAGAACTCTACACCAGCCAATTTCTGAGCCGGGCAGCCACATTACTGATTGGTTCACATTTTTTGGTGACCATCATTGAAACAGGAAGATACCCATGCCAACTCTTGCATTAAACCCCACCAGCTACTCATTTCTTTCTTAACAAAGAAATGTTTCAATTTTCTTGGGGATGCAGCATATTATCTATCCAATCTTCACTCGGAAGGTTTGGATATTGAAAAGAAGGAAGTTTGCCCCACCTTCGCACTTCAATCATGCACATTGAGTCTGTGGAAAACTTGTTGTTGTCTCAACAGTTTACACAATTTGAGCCTAACTATTATCAAGCATAAGTTGCTTCAATCATTTCTACACTTGCACTTACACACAAGGAATAAGTTTTCTTGTCATAACGTTCATAGAAATTCCTTAGTGTTTTTCAATGATTGAATGGAAGCCCTTGAGGAGTGAACATCAAAAAGCTCTTTTCCAAAGTACATCTGTTGTACTAAGTGGCTTTGTGCAACTTACAGGCACTTTAACTGATTCATCCGTTGTTTCAGGGTTACCACTTTTATATTATCTGAATTTGAAAAGATTCGGATAAACATTTTTGGAATTGACGGTTATACAGATCAAAATGAGGAGATTGTTTCTGGTATTCAAAGACTGCTGAAATTGAAAAGAATTTTGATGATCATGATGCTCACAATCATCAAAAAGGGGGAGAAATATCAAACGGAATAAAAGAGGGAGATAATTCGATATCTCAATCTCCAAGAGTCAAAGAGATATATGTCAAAGAAGAAGAAGTTCAACTCAAGATGCTTCAATGTTCAGAGATTATTATTGTTCAGATGTGAAGGTACAAAGACTGTTCGTGCTTAAAGATTATTCAAGAATGTCTAAAAGCTCAAAGCCCGTTAAACCTCAAATTCCGTTCATAATTCAAAGACTGAAGAATTTTCCAAAAGTCAAAGCTGCAAAGATCAGTGATTCGAAGATATAAAGAGTTTGTTTTGAAGAATTTGATCAACGCTACACAGATTTCAAGTTCGTGTTTCAAGACTTGTTGACTATTTGACTTTAAAGAGCTTAAATGAAGATTAAAGCCGCCAAAGTGGATTCTTGAAGATAAAGCCTATCTGAAGATTAATTAAGAGCTGAAGACTATCGTCATAATTTTTTAAATCTTGAATCCATATGGGGAGACTGTTAGTACACAATGTATCCAAGATTTAGGGTAATTGTAATTAGTCAATTATAGTCAAAGTCAAGATAATTAGCTAGTCATGGTCAAAGGTATAAATACCCTATTTGTAGGGTTTGTGAGGAGAGGTCATTTGAGAATAGCATACTAATCATAGTGTGTGTGTGTGTGTGTGTGTGTGTGTGTGTGTGTGTGTGTGTTTTAGAGGGATGGCCTCCATGAGAGATAAATAGAGTTACATTCATCATCTTCTACATTTCTCATCTCAATCTATTGAAATTTAGTGTTTAATCTTGTTATCTGAAAACACTCACCAATCCTTGCACACACCAGTCGCACCCTAGCCGCACACGGTGGTTTTTGATGAAATTAGGGTAAATAGGGTTTTACTCTTATTTATACCCATCACACATGAACACTAAACTTTAGATTATCACACTTTGACCAATGAACTTCATTTTATTTCATACACCCTAAACTGGGTTATTACAACATCATCCCCTCAAATGAATTCCGTCCCCGGAATTCCATCTTCGAACAAATGGGGGAAACGGGTCTTCATATCTGATTCTACTTCCCAAGTTGCTTCTTGCCCCCTTATGGAAACACCACTGAACTTTCACAAGAGAAATCTCTTTAGCTTCCCACTTTCTGATGTTGCGATCCACGATCGCCAACGACTCCTCAACATACTTTAACCTCTCGTCCACACGAATATCTTTAAACGGTACTGCCGTTTTTTCTCGGCCAAGCACTTCCTTAGAATTCGACGCGTGAAATGTCGAATGAACTCCCCGAACTTCCTTAGGCATCTCCAACTTATACGCCACCTCACCCACACGTTTTGTGATGACAGACGACCCGACATACCTAGGCCTTAGTTCCCCTTTCTTTCCAAAGCGCACAACGCCTTTCCACGACAAAACTTTAAGCATCACTTTGTCACCCGGTAGGAATTCAATCGATTTCCTCCCTATGCTCACCTACATCCTTTGGCGGTCCAGAGCCACCCTTAACTTCTCGCGAATCTGGTTGACTTAACGGTGGTCGACCACGCGACCTCCGGTCTCACCTAACGTCTCTTTCCCGCGGTACATCTTTACTCTTGGAAGATTCACATATAGCAACACATGCCAACATCTTTGCTTCTCTAAGATTCTCTTGCTTCGAATTTGCATGACCCTTCAACAACAGGGTGTATGCCAACAAATTCTCACACTTTCGGCTAACTACAACTCTTACCCCAGGTAATTCGTGTACCACAACTATGACGCCTCATGCCAACAGTACACAATACCGTCCACACACCTAGACGCACGGTTGCAACGAATTAAGATTTTCACTCACAACTTCACTTTCCGCGACAGAACAAATTTACAAAGGTTAACGCCACAACAACATGAATTCCTTAACGAACATTCAATTCACCAACTTAGCACAAGATCAACCTCGAGTATCACCTTAACTCATAGTTATGATCCTCTTCAACAGATAACACCCAATTCTACAATCACTTTCCTCAACACAATATACGTCCAAGGCAGATAACATTTTCTCACCCGAACTGTGTTGACTATGATCCATCGATAATAATCAATTCACACTCTTTCACCACAACATCACCCCCACAATATACAGAGCTAAAAGTAGGAAACCTCCACACTCTAACATCTGAAGTACCCACCAATCCAAACAGAACCAATCCTGAAGACACACATTCAAATTCTCCTTGCATCTGACAGCCGTCCATCCATATGTGAAATAATTCAAGTTTCACCCACTCAACAGAAAGGGTGTACATGCTCGCACAAACTATTCCCATCAGCTTAACTTCGAACGACAAGCTCACTTGGAATATTTCCCACACTATCACCAAGTCTAACCCAATGGCCCTTCATTCCGAGCACTACATTCAACTTCCTTGTTCCACTTCCTTCTCAAAACATAAAACATCTTTCCAAGGGACAGCTTACTAAAAGGTGCACACTTTTGACCAACCACGCAAACTAGCTTCCCTCGACCCTTGAATCATCACATACACGCAAATCCTCTTTCTTACACTCCTACTAGGAGTTCATGTATCCGATATTGACACTCTAAAAACGTTGCTTCCCATCTTCTGCGTCACTTGCCACACTTTCTACCTCCAGTTTACTCACTTAATTCAACATACCAGCCCCAATTCCTCAGGCTAGTGGGAAACATTTCTCGTCCAACATTGACCACTCCATACACGCAATTCAACGGTTACTATGCCTAACCAACAGTTTCACCACATCTCATACAAGAAATTCAACCAAGTCATTCCGAAATAACACCCAATGCTCGAAGCCACCACACACTTCTCGTTTCCCCGAACGAGATTAACCCACTCCTTTGAATTTCCTTTACATACAGGGATTAGCTCAACATTCCCAAAGAATTTCGTATCTACCACGAAACATCATAAACTAACCAATCCAACATCTTCACAAATATTTCAATGACACAAGGCAAACTCACTCATCAACTCATCAAAACCAAAGAGTACACAATTTCCTACTTAGCTAGCCACCAACTACCACCTCATTCTTTATTCTCAGCTGACAACACTACATGCCACTCAAACATCTATGCAACTCAACACACATAATTTACCACATTTGAATAACTTATTAGCAAATCCCGAGCAAAGATTTCCACTTACGCTCATCCCATAACGACACCAGCCCACCACTTAACCTCACAGCAACTCCTTACCACCAACGACTTGCATGCCCCCTTTGTATAAGTTACCACCAACTTATCCACACAACCACCATACACTAGAGGTACAAACCCCACGATCACTTGTACGCACACTAGGCCTTGCCTTCTCCATGCCAATCACAACATATATTTGAAATAATATTATCTCACGACTTTGCCTTTCTCCAATCTAGATGAACCACAAATTATAACCGTCTACTTCACTCGATCGGGTCTTTATCCCCATTCGACTCTTCGGAATCCACACGAGATACGCTCAAATAAATCAGACGATAAGGCACTCCGTTGCAGACCAACATAATCCACGTGTCCCACACGAGTTGTGCTAACTACCTCATCCATAAACGAAACATCAATCACATAGGGAAAAAATCACCTATCCAACTATCAATTCTCCACTTTCAGAACACTCACAAAAGGCGGTCCAACCTCTTGACAGATACACACCTTTCCAAAATCGACCTCTTATCTCCGCGTATAAACCCGATGAAATAATCACACCAGAGTTACCTTTTCCAATTCTAATCTCCCGACAACGATCTCAACAATCGTCGTTGACTTCAACATCAATGCCCGACATAAAGATAATGCTTCAATGGTGCCTCCGACAACGAGAACTTCCATCGAAATCCAATTCTTCCCACGCATCGTAACTAACTTTGTGCCCCACAACCCTCACATGCTTGAGCCACAAGACTTACCCGACAAATAGCCTAAATACTAGGCCACCTCAAGCTCTGGATCCACGCCGATACCATTTCATCAACATACCACAACGCTACCTTTCGAAGTATCTTGCCTACTTCGAAATCACCCGGGACACACACCCCGCCGTCAGCCACGCGTCAAATTACCAAACAAGAGCAAGGACTACCATAATACAAGCATCTCTAAAGTCAAAGACTGAGACTGCAGTTAAATGTCGCCCTCCCTAAAAGGAAACACCAAGGTCATGAATCGACCATCGACAACTCAACCACATTTTTCCACTCTCGGAACTTTGCACATCCTTAAGCGCGATATCTCTCACTACCTAGCGAGTTCATAGCCTTCATGCATTACAACACAATGATTTAAACCGTTTTACACACTTGAAATATACCGCGAATCAAGGTTTGATATGCATGACACGACGCCTCCATAAGGAATAGCCACACATACATCGATCTCGAGGATCGCTCACCCGCAACCCAGGATATCTCACAACCCTGTCTATCAATCGAAAGTGCATTCACTGAAACTCTTTTCGTGCAAAATTTTAAAATATGGCAAAATCACCCACACTGGGAGGGTCGGTCGACTCTCACACTCGCTGATATGACAACAACGTGTCCACACTAACTCCGCTTATAAAACCATGTGATCAAATGTTTTTATGATTTCTACAACAAAGGTTAACTCACTCGTAAAAGACGTGAAATAAGTCGCTATTTCCCCGAGTTCAAAATTTATCACACAACGTAAGTAAAAATGTATTTTCCCTCAAACACACACTTGCACGCGCCAACTCATTTTCAAATCCAGAAACTCACAAGGCACACACACATACGCACACACACATGTTTTTGACATGAAGGACTCGTGTAACTTGTTTGAAAATACATGCATGACTCACTTTACATTGAAGGCTATTCGCTCTAGAAAGGTCAACCGTTTGCAGTCACAACAAATCAACACTGGCGCCCTACTTTCGATCAAACCATCAGGTTCCTCCCATTTGCATCAACCTTCGGTACTGGTGCTTCCCCATACACTTGTATGCCCCAACTTCACCGTCACCACTTGACTATGGATTTGCAAAATATGCGGCTTCACTTCGACCCCAACTAGGTTAACCAACAATAGCTATTTTTCATTTGCCCCTTTTCGTCCTATCATCGCCTCATATTTCCAACCAACACGTCTACCATTTCCCAACCACCCTTGCCACTCTTCCACTGACTAGATAGTAAGAAAACACATCTCCACTTCCCGATTCTTGAGTTGAAACTCTCAAGATCCCAATTCATCGACATCTAAAACTCCCAGAATGAAGAATCATCAAAAATTAGGAGCTCACCTCCAATCAATTATTCTTCTCTTATGAACCCAAGAGATTCTACCTCACACGGCCACCCACAATTCAAACAACACTCCTTATAGATGGTGTCATCACTCACACCACTAAATCATTGCCATCATGGCAAGGTTAGAACTCTACACACTACCACCAATCTCTACATACTACCACCACTCTCTACACACTATCACCACTCTCTACACACTACCCCCTCCATCGATCATCTGAACAACAGTAATCGAGCACACCCATGCACCTGTAAATTCATAATGACATTGGCCAGATGTGATTTGAATTTACCTTACATAAGAGTCCTCACTACCATCGTCCCGAACTCTCGGTGATCAAGGCCTTTCCCTAAAGGCTTCCTATATCTCAGTTGCGTCCTCCTACTCCACGGTTTAAGTTTAGGCCCATCCGGTCACCTAAATCCCTTAAACTAGCGCTCTGATACCAACTGTAACAACCCACACCAAACAATCATGCCAAAAGCTACCTCTTTAACTCAAAACGCCAAAAATGGCTCAACATAGTCACGCTATCAAGATTACAAAATTGGGTTCACGGAATTAACCCTAACTACAGCTGAGAACATAACTACAAAATAAAAAGGGAAAGTCTTCTAATCCTTCTATACGCAAGCTCCAACTCATGTCTTGCCATTTCCTCTAAACGAGCTCTCGGCTACCTGCTTACCTGAAAAGGTTTTAGTTTTGAAAAGCGAGGGTTAGACCATGAGGTCTAGTGAGATCCCTCTTGTTACCAACACCACGCCACAATTATCACTAAAGAGAGTTTATAAGCATTTATAAACAGTTACACCTTTGTCAATTTAAGTACACACACAACACATAATAACGGCTCACACTTAGTCGCGTACACACCTGTGACAACGTGATAGGGCACACACCCGCCCTTAGTGATCATATGAAACAAATTCATATATCCTGCATGGGACACACTCCCCATATATCCATATTACATTCTCACATGTCTCGCACATATTCATAAAATAATTCACACGCTTTGATCATGCATATTTAAAACAACGTAAATCATGCAATTCAATATATCGATACACGTAATAAATTCGAGTATCGATAAAGCTTCAGTTTAGAAAGACTCACCTGATGTCCACGCTAAGCGTTCTCACTTGAAACGGCTACTCCTATCCGCGCCTACGTTTCACCCAATCACACGAGAGTGAATTAATCACCCAACAACCAAGAGGCCCTCGGGACACTCCCTAACAAAAGCTACTGCCAACAAAAGTCCCGGACACATGCAGATCCAGATTTCGGATACCACCTTCCGGAGTCCTCTTGATTTCAACCTTTTCCGGATTCACACAATTCGGACTCTTCCAGATTCCGGCACAATCCGGACTCTTCCGGTTTTCGGCACAATCCGGACATCTTCCGGATTCCGGTGCATTCCGGATCCTACTCCGGATTCCTCGACCTTTCCGGAAAACCTCTTCCGGACTCCCAGAAATTTCCGGATAAAGCGACTTCCGGACTACCGGGTTTTATCGATCGATCCCATTCCAGTTACCTTAACTGCTACCACAACACAACTCGATGCTAGGTGCTAATCCATAAAAGCAAGGAGATAACATTTCTAAACGATTAACAACTAAACCCTCGACATACCCAAACCGATTGGGTTGGGACAAAACACTCTGCATTCTCACATTCATATGAAGAGACACCATCAACAACTATGGAAGCACACATTTCAAGAGAGGATGATTACCTTGAAGAAGAAGATACCTCACACACTGAAATCTCGAATGCCTTGATTTCTCGATGATCCTTGCAAGAGGTCTCCAATCCTTGCACACACCAGTCGTACCCTAGCCGCACACAGTGGTTTTTGATGAAATTAGGGTAAATAGGGTTTTACTCTTATTTATACCCATCACACATGAACACTAAACTTTAGCTTATCACACTTTGACCACTGAACTTCATTTTATTTCATACACCCTAAACTGGGTTATTACAAAAATAAATTAATAATTATAATTTAAAATTATTAACATATAAAAACTTGTGTTAGGAAAAAAAATTAAAGTAAAAGACATAAGAAAAGATCTTGACATTTGATGACTTCTAATTAATCTCACATCCCCACGTACGAATTGCGTTTTAAAGGATAATTGATCTAATACATCTCATTAATTTTGATTTTTACTTATGATCGATCCAAGGGATCCAAATATGTTCTTACACTTTTCATCATAATTTCATTGTTTTCACTGGAACCCAACACTTGACATAAAAGCCTTTAATTCTTTTATTTTTTATTTTGAACAAAAATATGGGTATAATGAAAACCGGTTTATCGACAACAATACAAACTTGAGTTTTACACATGACAATAATTTATAATCTAAATAGAACAAACGTATTATGTATATTAGACATTGAAGGTTAATCCGGATGAACACCACTGGTGAAAAATCCAATAAATCGCCTTGGAACACTTTTGGAATTTTGCTCGTTATTATACAATATTTATGCTTAATCAGTTATTTAAGACTTATAAGAAATACCTTGTTAAATTTGCCAATTTAGTAGTATTAGAGTTGTAAACCTGATCATTTTCAAAACTGATGATTTAGATGTGTCGACGTTTATAAAGAGCAAGTATGCGATGAAATAATCACTTGGTGGTTTATTGTTTGTGGAAAAGGGGTTAATCTAACTGATAACACTTTGAGCCGCCCCACATATCATCCTGTCCTAAGAGCCAAGAGCATTATGTGAGAGACAAATTAGGTATACAACTAACGGCCTGCTAGCTAGATGGCTTACTTAAATCCAAGCCAATACCCACAAAAGCCGAATCTTTAAAGAAATTTGAACTTGAACACTACCATTATTGTCAGACTTAAATATTCGTCTATTTATACACTAGTGCAAGTAGCCAAGTATAGCAATCTCTATAACCAATTGTTATGATATTATTAATATTGATTTATTTCCAATATTTTTATTCTAAGTTCTATTTTCCACAACAATATAATTAACAAATGATTTTGGAACAAATTTTGAGATATATTGAAAGTATTGAATTTTGGGTCTAGAATAATAAATAACAAATACAAATGGACTTCAGATATACCATCTCTTAGTTTTCAATTTTCAAACTTAATTAAGTACTTCAAATTCTACCATATGTATACCATCGATTCCTTCTCTCTATATATATATGCTTTCAATTCCCACAAGAACCTTTATAACTAAGAAGATCTATTATATATGATTATTTGGAGGTGACCCAAAGCATTATCTCTAGTGCAGCAAGCTTGTATATCTCATCATAAGGAAATATCTTCATCAACTCATCACCAACATTCACCTGTTAATTCAACACACATAAATTTATATCATATATACACATATAATTAAGTAACAATCGAAACTTAAAGGAAATTATGTGCATAAATAAATAAAATGAACAATTACTACTATATACATTGAGTCGGGTTCAAACGAGAGAACAATACCTACTTAAAAGAACACGACGAGAACGAACAAAATCGTTAGTGATTTTACGTTAACGCACGAATAAATGACTTTGCGTGTTAATGTAAAATAACTAATGATTTTGTTTGTTCTCGTGTTCTTTTAAATAGTTATTGTTCTCGTTTAATCCCCGCTCTCTCTCTCTATATATATATATACTTACACGAACATGAATCATAAACATGCTTTTATATTGATCCGAAGAAATCTGAGCAGAAACGATCTCTAAGTTGTGCTTCTCCAAGACTAAGCAGATTGCAGTAAGCAGGCCAGGCTTCCGAGAAGAGCAAATGCTGATTTGAGCATCCGGACCGCACACATTCAAGGTGAGATTAGAAGAAGTCCATGTTTGAAAAACGAGTGGTGAAGGCCAAACTGCAGGGAAGATTTTGGAGAATGGGCGAGATATGATGTCAAAGTGTCTGCAGGTTGAGGAACCATGATCAGCTAAACAGGATTCCCTGGTGTTGTTCAGCCTCTCAAGCTTCTGCATCTCAAGATTTTTTAGGGTTTCTTGCAAGGTTTTGATGTAACTTATCGCCTCATCAACTATTGTGAACATTTCTGCCTGTGGGATACGATTTAAAACAGTTCACTTTTTGTTATAGAAAGATATCAATCTTAGAAAAACATTATATATATAGCGGTTAAATCAAAAGAGACCAACACATATATTGCAAACTCGTGAGAACCAATATAAAAATATTTTTTACATGATATTTGTTCATCAAATTTTGGGATTTAAGATATTTTGTTTCACATATATTTGTTTCATAATATGATAGTTTTACATGGTTTTGTTTCACCATGTGAATAATTTCTATGTGTGTATTTTTCATTTCATTAGGTGAATCAAAAAAAAAGATTCACATGTAATCTTTTCACAAGGTGAACACGAATTCGAATATATGTGAAACAATATCTTAAATCATAAGTTTTGATGGAAAAAAACATGTAAAGAAAATTAATATTGGTTCTCACGGGTTTGTAACATATTTGTGGTTCTCAATTAATTATCATTATATATATATATGGAGGTGTATATATATACCTTAGGAGGGAGTTGAGGGAGTAAAGCATGAAGATCATGGAACATGGTCCTCATCTTCTTTCTTCTTTGTCTTTCTGTCCATAAATGTGCAGCATGATCATCACTTGATTTGTTCTTCTGAGCATCAGCAGCTTCTATGTCATCTGAACCCATGTCATGAGGTTGATTCATGGGACTATGATCATCAGGCAACTTGTTAACAACTGTGGATTTGTCTTCACTACTTGCACCACTATTAGAGTTGTCAGTAGTAGCCCAGAAAAACCCAACCTCACCATCCCTTTCACCCATGTTAGATTTCATATATATATATATAGAGAGAGAGAGAGAGAGAGAGGAAGTAAGAAATAATGATTTGGTAAAGAACAGATAGCAAATCAAAGGGTTATTTATAAAGTGGTAAAGGGGCAAAAAACCACAAAATGGGGCCAGTGTAGCTAGCTTCAAAACAAAACTTGCAACTTAAATTTTGTTTATATGCAACATCATCTCTCTATGCTTAGGGCATATAATGAAAAAGAAATGCTTATTTTTCTAGTAAGTAACAAAATCTCACGCCAAGGTGATTTTTGTTTTTTAAGAGGTGTTGAAGTCTGAAATCTCACGTTAAGGTGATTTTTAAGCGGTGATGCTGAAATATGATATCTGAATCAATAAGAGTGTTTGTTTTTGTAAACTGACGAACGTTTGAAATATATATAATTATCTATTTTATCCCTAAAAAATTCAACTTAAGTATATCAATTGAAGTGAGCATCGATGATCAAATGACGAAACGAAAGAAAGAAAGAAAGAAAAAAATGATGTTAATTGGCAGATTTGCGAGGTTGTGGAATTTTAATCATATTTCACACACCGAAGCCCTGATTTAAGTGATTTAAGATGTTCCTGAAAGTCAAAACTGACGTTGAAATCGAAAAAATGGTGTTGGACGAAAATAAGAGAAGATTTAAGAGATAGGGTTATCACTTTTTTGTCCATGCCATATTAATTATTAAGAGATAAAAAACTCTAAAAATAATAATAAAACAGACGGTCTAAATTATAAAACGTCTGACTGAATCAGATATAAGTGGTGATTAAGAACTTAAATTTAAAAAACAAACAACGAATACTTTTTACTAACTCTTATCTTTAGAATCTTATAAGATTAGTTGATATATGTTATGTAATAAGTCGGTCTTAACATCTAAAGTTACAAAAAAAACTATATCTTATTCTTACAAATTAAGTGTGTATATCTATATACATATACTGTCTTATAAGACATATAGGTAAACTATTAAGAGCATTTTCAACATATTCTTTAAAATGGAGGCAATTGAGATTTTAGATATTTGTGACAACATTTTTTTGCTTTGACATATTTTCTAAAACTTTTCTTCAAAATAAAAAAAAGTAGGATATATAATGTGAAATTCTTCAAATTTGGAGAATCTTGAAAAAAAATGATTACAAGCGATGAACTTTCGCGTGAGGACTTTATTCATAATTTATTATATTTCCATTAATAAAAAATTTAAAATTAATTTCTTAAAAAAGAAAAAAATATTAAATTAAATATATAAAGTATTTTAATGCTATAAAATCTCTAAAATTAAAAAATGTTGAAATTGAACATAATATTTTTAGAGGTTTTAAATTTTGGTTCTTCGTTTAAAAAAAATATGTTAGAGATGTTCTTAAATTTTAGAGTAAATTACATATTTGGTCCCTGATGTTTGGTTGCTTTTTGGATTTGGTCCCTATTTCGAAAAAATTACATGGATCGTCCCTGAGGTTTGACAAAGCGTATGGATATGGTCCCTCCCTCTAAACGCCGTCTATATATCACCGTTAATGTCATAAGGGTCAATATTCAGTGGGGTAAAATTGTCTTTTCACATTTTATCAAACATGTAAATGATTTATTAATCAAATCTCTCTGTATTAATTCAACACAACGGTCTCATTCACTTCTTCACTCCTCTGTCGCTCACTCCCACAATGAAGAGATGCAGTTGTGGATCATATGCAGTTTTGAGAACTTCTTGGACCTCATCAAACCCAGGAAGACGTTTCTATTGTTGCTCAAGAAAGGTATTTCATTTTGTTCAGCTTTGTGAAACATGTATTGGATTTTCCCTGATTTCTCCATCTTCAATTTCCATGGTAAATAGGCAAGAAGCTGTGGTTTCATTGATTGGTATGACCCAGCTTTGTGTGATCGATCAAAGATGATTATTCCAGGGTTGTTAAAGTCGAAGAACAAGGTGGAACAACAAAATCTCAGAATGAAGCAGGTTTTGTGTCTGACATGGTTGGCGATTGGAGTGTTTTTTGTTTTTAGGTTGACCTAAATTGTTGTAATAGGACAAGTATTGGCTACTGTAAGTTTTTGTTGTTTTTGTTGTTGTTTAATGTAATCTCAGATTGGTTATTGTAAGATGAAGTGGTTTAATGGTATATATTTGATTTGTGTACAACCATGTTCAGATTGAGGAATGTATACTAATGCAAATTGCTTAATGTAATAAGTACAACCATGTTCATAGGCAACAATTGGCATAACCAAGAGCAATTTGCTTAATGTAATAAGCACAACCATGTTCATAGGCAACAAGTTCCATAAGCAACAATTGGCATAACTAATGCAAATTGCTTAATGTAATAAGTACAACCATGTTCAGATTGAGGAATGTATACTAATGCAACTTGCTTAATGTAATAAGTACAACCATGTTCATAGGCAACAATTGGCATAACCAAGAGGTTGCATAACCAAGTGGTTGCATAATCAACAGGTATGATTTTCACAGATTTGCATAACCAACAACTAGCAATTTCCATAACCAACAATTTACATGTACCATAACTAACCATTTCCATAACCAACCATTTACAGGTACCATAAATTGATCCCATTAGTTGTACATCCAAAAAACAGGGGATCCCATAAACTATAGTTACTTTGTCTACTATCCAAAAACAACCACCATCATTAAACAACTATTGTTTGCATCACTAATAACCAAAAGCTACTGCTAAGCATTAAATTACATAAGAACCACATCATGGGGCTTGTCCCTTGCAACTCCTAGAGTTATGACCTTGTTGCCTGCACTTCATACATCTTATTGTCTTTCCAACCTTCTTCAGCTTCCTTCCTGAATCAATCAGCTCTCCAACAGCCTTCTTCCTCTTCTTCTCTGGCCTACCAATTTGAGTGTGATGGGTGGGTGGAATCAAAGTGGTTGAGCAAGTAGACTTCACCCACAACATCCTTCCATTAATTGGTTCCAACTTAAAACTATACATATGTTTCCATGTATCCAACCAATAACTTTCATGCACCCACTTCTCAAGAACTTCAGCTTGTTCTCCATTGCTCTGCATATTCCATATACATGCAACAGCATGTTTGCATGGAATTCCAGTGAGCTCCCATTTCCTGCATGAACACCATTTTTCCCTTACATCTACAATGCATTGGTCCATCCATGGACCACTAACCTGGTATCTGCATTCACCATTCCATATGACTTGGTAATCCACAGCATCATTCTTGATCTGATCAAGTACTTTTGTCACATTTGGAGTGAGGGGACCTTGTGCTTTGTCAATTAGGGTCTGCACATTTGCTATTCTCTTCATGATGTATTGCCATATATACTCCAAGCAGGTGATAATGGGTTTGTCCCTTCCTTCCACTAATTGTTTGTTGAATACCTCACAGATGTTGTTCAACAACACATCTGTATGACTTCTTCCTGTTATTAACATGTGTTCACCAATTGTAAGTAACATGTGTTAATTTATAATCTTCATGTATGTAACATGTGTTAAATAAGCCCAAGTACCTGTAAAATGAGACCTGGCCCAATGATGAGGGGGTATCAGCTTCAACCAATTGAATGTTTGTTCATTCACCAACTTCAGATGCTCCATCTGACGATCAAACTCCTGGACAGTGGTTGCTGAGGCACACTTCCACAACAAATCCTTGAACAATTTACCTTTCCATGTCTTCTTCATATTTTCATGGATGTGCCTTAGGCAAAACCTGTGTTCTGCACAAGGGAATACTTGTGCAATTGCAGGTACTATTCCCTACAAGTCACACAAACATATATATATTTAACAATAACTAACAATAACTATCATAATAACTAACAGATGTATAGAATAGAAAAGTACCTTTTGTCTGTCAGTAATGAATGTGAAATTGGAATTTGTTGCCAGATCTAGATCATCCCCTAAGCAACTTAAAAACCACCTCCATGAATCTGTGTTTTCTGCCTCAACAATGGCGTATGCAAGGGGGTATGTGCCATTATTGGAATCAATTCCAACAGCTGTGAGAATCTGTCCAGGAAAAGGACCTTTCATGAAGGCTCCATCCAACCCTAAAAAATCTCTCATGCCAGCCTTGAAACCCCTTTTCAACACCCCAAGACACACGTACACCCTCTTTGTTGGACAACCTAAGGGGGGGGTAAGGTTGTAATTTAAATCTTTTACTTTCAAAAATTCTTTTATATATAAATACAGTACAGAAACAGTATAAATAAATCAGAGTATAGAAATAATAAATAAACAACAATTATATAAACAGATATAATTTAAATGCACAGCGGAAATGTAAATAGATAAGGGAAAGAGAATACTTGACAACGATATTTTTAAAGTGGTTCACCAAACACAAAGTTGGCTAGTCCACCTCGAGAAAATAACACTTCTCGGAGATCCAATACGAAAACGTGTTCTTTACGGTAGAAACACAAACCTTAGTACAACAAACGCGAATCACTCTACTTTGAGAGATTAATGTGGATCACTCACTCTTATTCAAACACTTACAAGAGGGTATAATTTTAATATGAATAATCACTCTTGAATAAGGTTTATCACTTGGATATTTTTAGAGAGTTTGATCACTTGAGTTGTGTTGCTGATTCAACTAATCGAGAGATTTTAATCTGCTATCAACTCAAGATTTCTTACTCAAAAAAAGTTTTATAATTTTAACAGTTTAAATATCAAGAGAAGAAGCTGCAGAGTCTTTATCAAATGCAGAGGAGTTAATGTAAATTCGTAGTCTTGAATGCTGGAGGTTGCAAGATATTTATACTGGATGAGCAACAGTCCATGGCATTTCGCGGTATACCGGCTATCTCCCGCGGTATACCGTGCAGAACAAAGAGTACTTGTCAGTTGTCAGAGAGAAGGTCAACCCTGCAAAGAACAAACGGTAATGGTACCCGCGGTATACCGCGTTGCTCACGGCGGTATACCGCCTGACAGAAGGTGGTCCAATCAATCAGAGAAACAGCATGCCGCCGCGGTATACCGGCTTTCCATCGCGGTATACCGCCCAGATAAAAGGTGCAGGAGGTAGTACGCATCGCAGATCTTCTAGACACAAAATCTTTCACATATTAAAAGATCAGCAAGATGATAAGAGATGTTGAGGAGAGCTGACTTGGTTTATTTTTTAAAAAACACAGTATTAGAAAAATCCAAGTGGTATATTATTTTAGGGTGATTTATCATTTTAAAATAAAATGACGCAAATCTTCAGACTTGGATTCTTCAGATAAAATTTATCGAGATCATTTAATAACTGCACACTCAGATAAAATATTAGATAACAAATAATGCGGTGTGTTTTGTAATCATCAAAATAAATATGGAGATGTGATTTTATGTGTACCAAAAAATATATCACAATATTTAAGGCTGGGTACACTTGCACCAACAATCTCCCCCTTTTTGATGATGACAAACACAACGCTAAACACGAGAGCATACTCGGTTTCTCTCCCCCTTTTGTCGAAGCAAAAAGGGTTTAAGAAAGTCGCTTATGCTCCCCCTCGAAAGATGCTCCCCCTCAAAATATGAAATATTTGAGAGTTAGTATTTTTAAGGGTTATACTCAAGCATGCCTAAACCAAGTCTTAATTTAAAGAACGCTTTTTTGTTAAGGGCTTTTGTAAAAATATCGGCCAAATTATCTTCCGAATCAACCTTTTCAAGCACGATTTTGCCTTTTTGAACATTATCTCGTAAAAAGTGATGTCTCAATTCAATATGTTTTGTACGAGAGTGTAAAACGGGATTTTTACTTAAGTTTATGGCACTTGAGTTATCACACATAATTGGAATTTTGGTTAGGTGTACCTCAAAATCGGTAAGTGTGTGTTTCATCCAAAGGACTTGAGCACACGCTCTTGCGGCGGCTACATATTCCGCTTCGGTTGTAGACAAAGCTACGGATTGTTGTTTCTTAGAGAACCAAGACACAAGTGAGAGACCTATAAAGGCACATACCCCACTAGTACTCTTTCGGTCAACAATAGATCCACCAAGATCGGAATCGGCGAAACACGTTACTTCTAACTCGGGTTTCTTTGCGTACCATAAGCCAAGATTAGTAGTACCTCGTAAATATCGAAAAATACGCTTGACAGCTTCATAGTGAGTTTGTTTAGGTGAAGATTGAAAGCGAGCACATAAACATACACTAAACATAATATCAGGTCTACTAGCAGTTAAATATAATAAACTACCAATCATACCACGATAAATCTTTTCATTAAAATCGTTTCCCTCCTCGTCACGAGATAATTGTAAGTTTGTGGTCATTGGAGTTTCAACGGGTTTGACATTTTCAAAGTTAAACTTTTTCAACATATCTTTACAATATTTAGATTGACTAATAAAAATACCAGTTTCACATTGTTTTATTTGCAATCCTAAGAAGTATTTTAACTCTCCCATCATGCTCATTTCAAACTCGCTTGTCATTTTCGCAGAAAATTCATTACACAGTTTTTCATTAGTGGAACCAAAAATAATATCATCAACATATACTTGCACAACCACAATATCATTTTGAACATATTTCACAAATAAAGTATTATCTATTTTACCCATAATATAACCACTAACAATTAAAAAGGTTTTTAATCTATCATACCACGCACGCGGAGCTTGCTTTAAACCATAAAGCGCCTTTTTCAATTTATAAACATGTGTCGGGTTTTCAAAACTTTCAAAACCGGGAGGTTGAGAAACGTATACCTCCTCATTTATAATACCATTTAAGAAAGCACTTTTAACATCCATTTGAAATAATTTAAAATCTTTAGCATTTGCAAAAGCGAGAAGCATTCGAATAGACTCCAACCTTGCAACCGGTGCAAAGGTTTCGTCATAATCTATACCTTCTTGTTGACTGTACCCCTTGGCAACTAAACGTGCCTTGTTCCGTGTGACTCCACCGTTCTCGTCTACCTTGTTACGGAAGACCCATCTTGTGCCAATAATGGTTTGACTACTAGGGCTAGGCACTAAGTCCCACACATCATTCCTAGTAAATTGGTTTAACTCTTCTTGCATGGCCAATATCCAATCCTCATCACCTAAAGCTTCATCTATGGTTTTAGGTTCTATGGTTGAGATAAAGGCATGGAAAGCACAATGGGTATGGATTTGTGATCTAGTTGTCCTTTGGTTTAGGTCACCTATAATTTGGTCTACGGGATGGCCTCGAGCGGTTCTAAGGTTAGGATCATCTACACCTTGTGGAATAAAACACGGAGGGGCATCACTAGATTCAATATTATTTGTGGAAGGTTGGGTACCTAAATCCAAGGTACTAAGTTGTTGGGCTAAGACATTTCCTTCACAAACATTGTCATTTGCTAAGGGTGCACTCGGTTTGGGAGGACTCTCGTCAAAGCTAACATTTAAGGATTCTTCTACTACCATGGTCTCCTTATTTAGGATTCTATAGGCTTTGCTATTCCAAGAGTAACCTAGGAACACTCCTTCATAGGCTTTAGGGTCAAATTTGGTTAAGTAGGATTTGGTGTTTAAAATGAAACATTTACAACCAAAAACTTTTAGGTGAGCTAGGGAAGGTTTTCTACCTCGGTAAAGTTCATAGGGTGTCTTATTTAGGATACCTCTAATTAGGACACGGTTAAGCACATAGGTCGCGGTAGCAACGGCATCACACCAAAACTTTTGGGGAACTTGATGCTCGTTTAGCATAGTTCTACTCATTTCTTGCAACGTTCGATTTTTCCTTTCAACAACCCCGTTTGACTGAGGAGTTCGAGGAGCCGAAAAGTTATGAGTTATACCATGTTTATCACAAAAGGCACCAAATTGTACATCATTATCGAATTCTCGTCCATGGTCCGTACGTATGGAAACAATCGTACAACCTTGTTGGTTTTGAATTCGTTTTCCCAAAATTTTAAACTTTTCAAAAGCCTCATTTTTATGTCTCAAAAATAAAGTCCAAGTATAACGGGAATAATCATCCACAATAACCAAAGTATAAAAATTTCCTCCAAAACTTTGAATAGCCATCGGGCCAAAAAGATCCATATGTAAAAGCTCTAAAACTCTTTGAGTAGAAATAACATTTTTAGATTTATGAGAAACGTGATGTTGTTTGCCGACACGACAAGCATCACAAAAATGATTATCAAACTTTAATTTTGGCAGGTCACTCACAAGCTCCTTATTTTTTAAGTTTTGCATTGATCTTAGATTAGCGTGACCTAAACGCCTATGCCATAAAGTAGAAACATCATTAATAGAAGATAAGCATACATTTTCAGATACAACAGTTTTACAAATATATAAATTTCCTTTTACAAAACCATTTAAAAGAACTTTGCCATTTTTTATGATTTTACAAGAATCTTCTTCGAAGACAACAGTTGTATTATTTTTACACAATTGGCGAACACTTAACAAATTAAAATGTAGATTGTCAACATGATTAACATTAAGAAATTGAACATTATTGCAAGAAACTGTACCTCTACCAATTATATTTCCTTTGGAGTTTCCTCCAAAAATTACCTGTCCACCATCACATGACTTATATGATGAAAAGAGATTATTGTTTCCGGTCATGTGACGTGTGCAACCACTATCGAGTATCCAGTCCATATCAAGGTCAATCTACAATAATGAAGATGTAACTTTTATGGTCCCCATTTCTCGTGGGTCCTTGACAATTAGTTTCAATGTCAACCAACATGCATATATATAAAGTCAAACAGAATATATATATATATAATACATTACACAATATTAATATATATATATAATACATCAAACCATATTAATATATATATATAACACATATCAAGTAAGACAAAATATATATAATATATTAAACAACTTTAATATATAATACATCAAACACAAATATATATATATAACATATTAAACAAACACCATATATATATATATATATATGTAATACGTATATATATATAAACAAACAGTACATAGTAATATATATTACTTATATATATAATATATACAACAAATTATATTTAAACTATATATATATAACATATATACATAACACATTTAAAACCATAAACGCATACCACCGGGATTATCATTACTAAACATTCCTTTTGGAATCCATTTATTTACCATTTTAATTTTGCGATTATATTTATCATACACATAAAAACAAGCATTTACATTCGCATTATTATTGGGTTTAGAATATTTATCATGATACATGCGAGCATACGGTTTTCTCGGTATATAATTTGCATTATTCATTTTACGCACATACGGAGGTTTTTGCACATATTGATTTCTTGTATTTACTTTAGGTGATTCATAAAATCTTTTGATGGGTTTACATGAACATTTATCAACACAAGTATTGGAACCAATGCCTTTTCTACATTTTATACGGTTAGGCATATTTAGCATGTTAAAGACTTTCTCATTACTACTTTGAAAAGTTTTTGCTAATAAATCATCCTTTTCATACGCATCACATTTTGCTTTTAAACATGCAATCTCATTCTCAAGAATATCACATTTTGTACAAATAATATTTTCATGTGATTTTTTATTTAAGCATGCAATTTCTTTATTTAAAGCATCACAAGATTTACAAAAATCTTTTTCTCCTAATTTAGTTTCTAATTTAGCAATTATATCCATATCATTTTCAGATTTTTGTTTAACATTATTTATTTCCTTTTTACATGCATTTACAGTTTCTTTTAACGTAGCATTCTCATCTTGGTAACGATTTGCAAGAGCGGCCATTTTATGAAAAGATTCATATAATTCTTCAAGATTATTTTCATTATCACTTTCATAATCACTATCGTAATTCGAGTAAGAAGATTTTACCTCGTCGTCGCTTTCGGCCATAAGACAAATGGCTTGATAGTCATCTTCTTCTTCACTCTCGCTCCACGCTCCTCCAATGAAGGCTTTCTCCTTCTTCTTTTGGAACTTGTTCTTTTTCGGACATTCATTGGCGTAGTGGTCTTTGTCACCACATGAGTAGCAAAAACCTCTCTTTGGCTTAGCTTTATCGTCTTCACTCGAGTCGCCATTTTTCTTAACTTTTTCGTCTCGTTTATGGAACTTACGACTTCGATTTTCACCACCACGACGGTAGTTACCGTTTCTTTGAAATCTGCCATTGTTAGAAAATTTATTATTATTATTAAGAAATTTGGAAAAGTTTCTTACCAACATGGCGACTTCATCGAGAGTTTCGGATGGATCTTTCGAGGAGCTAGCTTTCTCCTTTTTCTTCTCGACTTTTGGTGTTGAGGCATTGAGAGCGATTGACTTCTTTTTAACTTGCTCCCGATCTTTGTTTCTTTTAAGTGCAATTTCATGCACTTTAAGATTACCGATCAAGTCATCTATCTTCATTATGGAAAGGTCACGGGAGTCTTCTAAAGATGTTATCTTTTGCATCCACTCCGAAGGAAGGGCTCGTAGGATTTTCCTTATATAGTCCTCGTTAGGATAAGTGCGATCCAAACCTTTCAAAGTAGTCACAATAAGGTTAAATCTTTTAAACATTGAGTCAATTGACTCATCTTGTTTCATTTCGAATAGTTCATAATCGTGAACTAAAATATTCACTTTACTAGATTTAACCTCCGTGTTTCCACGATGAGTATTATTTAAACTTTCCCATATTTGATTTGCAGTTTTATATGTATATACTCTTTCAATTTCATCAGTTGTTAAAGCAGCATATAATATATTCTTAGCCTCAAAGTTTAAACAAAAATGAGTTTCATCAGAAGTAGTCCATTCATCTATAGGTTTATCAATATAAACATCATCTTTCACAATGGTGGGTTTAAAATTCCCTTTTTCTATAATATTCCAAATCTTTTGATTTTTGCCACGCACGTGACATTCAAATAGCTCGGCCCAAATGCCAAACTTTTCAGTATCTATCAAAGGAGGTTTTGAAAACACGATATTAGTTTGTTGAGCCATTTAGAAGAATAAGAGAAATTTATGCAGAATATTTTTGAAAGACCTGCTCTGATACCAAATGTTGGACAACCTAAGGGGGGGGTAAGGTTGTAATTTAAATCTTTTACTTTCAAAAATTCTTTTATATATAAATACAGTACAGAAACAGTATAAATAAATCAGAGTATAGAAATAATAAATAAACAACAATTATATAAACAGATATAATTTAAATGCACAGCGGAAATGTAAATAGATAAGGGAAAGAGAATACTTGACAACGATATTTTTAAAGTGGTTCACCAAACACAAAGTTGGCTAGTCCACCTCGAGAAAATAACACTTCTCGGAGATCCAATACGAAAACGTGTTCTTTACGGTAGAAACACAAACCTTAGTACAACAAACGCGAATCACTCTACTTTGAGAGATTAATGTGGATCACTCACTCTTATTCAAACACTTACAAGAGGGTATAATTTTAATATGAATAATCACTCTTGAATAAGGTTTATCACTTGGATATTTTTAGAGAGTTTGATCACTTGAGTTGTGTTGCTGATTCAACTAATCGAGAGATTTTAATCTGCTATCAACTCAAGATTTCTTACTCAAAAAAAGTTTTATAATTTTAACAGTTTAAATATCAAGAGAAGAAGCTGCAGAGTCTTTATCAAATGCAGAGGGGTTAATGTAAATTCGTAGTCTTGAATGCTGGAGGTTGCAAGATATTTATACTGGATGAGCAACAGTCCATGGCATTTCGCGGTATACCGGCTATCTCCCGCGGTATACCGTGCAGAACAAAGAGTACTTGTCAGTTGTCAGAGAGAAGGTCAACCCTGCAAAGAACAAACGGTAATGGTACCCGCGGTATACCGCGTTGCACACGGCGATATACCGCCTGACAGAAGGTGGTCCAATCAATCAGAGAAACAGCATGCCGCCGCGGTATACCGGCTTTCCATCGCGGTATACCGCCCAGATAAAAGGTGCAGGAGGTAGTACGCATCGCAGATCTTCTAGACACAAAATCTTTCACATATTAAAAGATCAGCAAGATGATAAGAGATGTTGAGGAGAGCTGACTTGGTTTATTTTTTAAAAAACACAGTATTAGAAAAATCCAAGTGGTATATTATTTTAGGGTGATTTATCATTTTAAAATAAAATGACGCAAATCTTCAGACTTGGATTCTTCAGATAAAATTTATCGAGATCATTTAATAACTGCACACTCAGATAAAATATTAGATAACAAATAATGCGGTGTGTTTTGTAATCATCAAAATAAATATGGAGATGTGATTTTATGTGTACCAAAAAATATATCACAATATTTAAGGCTGGGTACACTTGCACCAACACTCTTGAATCTTCTTGTTTGAATTGATGGGTTAGGGTCCACCTCAACCTCTAACTTCACAGTTGTGTCAGCGTTTGTTCTCTGAACTTCAGCAAGGTAGTCCCTCAAACTCTTGTACTGCTCACCATAGTCTCCACGAAGTTTATCCAAATCCAGTGCCTTTGCTCTATGTGATTTCATCCTTGAACAGTTTTGCTCAAACTTTCTCTGCATATCCATTTGAACAGCCTTGACAGGGATATCTGGATTGTGAATAAGGGTCTGAACTAGATTTTGGGATAGGAAAGAAGCAGTACACGCCTTCACAGATCTTGTTTGGAGACAATTATGGGTCTCCACGTATGTTTTGACCACCCAATTAACATCATTTTTCCCTTTGGAAACATGTAAGACCCAAGGACATGAGGGCCCACTTTTTGCTTCTTTTTTCCCTAAGCTTGGACCACATTGACTTTCTTTTCTAAAATCTGGTAGGGTGCCTTTACAAACAGCCCTTAGCCTCATTGAATCATTCTTAACTACCTGAATCTGCCTTCTAGTTAATATTGCATGCATATCAATCATTTTTTTAATGCCATCTTTGGTACCAAATACCTTACCAACATAAAAACTGGGAACCCCTTCTGTTTGTTCACCCACAGCCCTTTCCATCCTAATTTGTTTCAACTTTCTTTTCCTTTCCATCTCCAAATCTGACTCATTTGTGTTGCTTTCAAAATTATCATGATCCAATGCATCAACAACAATGTTGTTTTCATCTCCATCCACTTTTAACTCCCTCCTACCAATCCACTCTGCATCAACATCTGTGTGTATGTGAAAGTCCATGATATCTAAGTCTACTTTGTCAACTTCATCCACAATGTAATCAGTATCATCACTGTCATCACTCTTGCAGTCATCAGTCTGTACATTATTACTATCCTGATCACTTGCATATGCTCTATCAGTTCTATTGGAGTCAAATTGATAATCTCTGAAACCAAAATCTCTCAAATCATTAAATTCCAACACATTAAATTCCTGTGAAAACAGTCCTTGGCTTTCAAGTTTATCAAACAAATCATTGAAGTGCTCATCTTCCAAAACATCATTAGTAGGACCAATGTGTTGGAAATCCATTACATTGACATTCTCTTGGACTTGATCACCTATATCAGGGGCATTCTCTTGGACTTGATCACCTAAGTTAGTGGCAGTCTCTTGGACTTGATCACCTATCTCATTGGCATTTTGTTGGACTTGATCAATAGTGTCATGCCATTCAATGAAAAGTTTCTTCCTGCAAGAGATAGCAACTCCTTCTTGCACCTTTTTCTGTAGTCTACTAAACTCAGGTTCGTTATTTTCTTCAATCTCTTGTATAACAACATTAGTACCACTAGGACTAGCCAAATAAGTACCCACCCTACTTTTCCATTGTTCAGTGTATACTTCAAACACTCTGCATTCAGGAACATATTTCAACATGTTGATCACGTCCTGATCATTTCCCAAGGCTCTTAGACCAAAGTCCAAGTCCCAACCAGGGAGTCTAAAGTGATAATAAGTAGGGATTGGTTGTCTATACCCTATTTCTGTCATCATGGCATCCAACTCATGTACAGAGAACTCATCCATGTTTACTAAATCAACATAACTTAACTTACCTTGAACATAACTCCTATCAGGTTTCTTAGTGAAAAACCCTCCATGATGAATCTTGAACATAACCAACTGAGGGTAGCAATATGTGAAAAAAACGATTTTTTCATTAACAAATCCAACTAACAACTGCATGACACTAAAATTGAGGGATGATAAACTGTTAGCTGCAATACATACCATATACGTCAACGTACTCGTTGGTTGATGGGTTGATTCGAATCTGCCACAAAGGACCATCCATTTTGCACGAAGACGAACAATCTTGCTTTGATTTTCACATACACTAAGGTTTGATGAAGAAATGGGTTTTACAGAAGCAAAGAGAAGATGAAGATGGTGGCTTTGGTAATGATTAACATAAGAAAAGAAGGGTCAGCACCATAATTACATTCGGTAATACGTAAACGAGAGGAGAATAGTGAATTGATGATTTTACCCCTGTTAATTTGGACGCGGGAAGACATTAACGGTGATATATAGACGGCGTTTAGAGGGAGGGACCATATCCATACGCTTTGTCAAACCTCAGGGACGATCCATGTAATTTTTTCGAAATAGGGACCAAATCCAAAAAGCAACTAAACATCAGGGACCAAATATGTAATTTACTCTAAATTTTAAAATTACAAAAACAAATTTTGATCAATAACTTGTGATGTGGAATTATGAAGAACGGATAGCTTGCCCATTATATGTTGTATTTTAATTAGAATTTGAATTAATTTTCTATGTTCGAAATACAATAAGATCTTATATGAATTTTGTTTGTTAACAAACACGCGGTTAGTGTATATATATACACACACACACGTATATATATGTGTGTGTGTATGAGAGAGAGTGTGACATAAAATATATGTTGCATCTCATCATCCATTAGAAATATAATCTCTTTTTTGACTTTATATCTATTTTATGTTGTGACGATAGAAAAGAATATACTCATTATCACATATGTAACGGATAAACGTTACATCTTATTTGTAATGATTACATGTTACAGAATTTTATGGTAAAGTTTTATAAACATGTTATTTACTTATTTTAAGGTGATTTTAAGATAAAGGTCGTTGATTTTTGTTTTCAAAAATAAACTATAGACGAGCCTTGTATGGTACTAAAGTTATTGTACTACTAGTGTTTGGCATTGTGCGTTGCGCGATGACAATATTATGTTGTACTAAAAACAATACAAATCTATACATATAATAAATAAGTAACTACATTGTCACGTGTCGTCGTCTGGTGAGCCGACTTTATTGTTTTTCCGCCTAAACATGTATCTGGGCGCCTTTACATTATAGGTTCAGTTAACACACCCACATTCACTCCTCCTTAAATCTCTCATTAATTAAATTTTTAATATTTATACCTTACATTTACTACTCTTATAATTATCTATGTAGTTTACTTTTAATCCCTTACTTTTTTTATTTTTCGTTTTAGACTCTTATCATATAAATATAAATAATGTATATGAACTAAAATGCATTAAAAAAATATTTCTATTTTTTACAAATTATATCATTGTAATCGTTTCGTCAATACCTTCGAAATAAGCCCAATATTAAATATTTTTTGATATATACGTACATATCCATACTTATAATAAATTCAAAAAAATCTCCATTGTGTATAGTAATCCCAAAAATACGGTATATCAAAAAACTTCCAAACTTTATTTCAAACTAAAGTTAAAGTTAATGTTAAAAAAATCTTCATCGTGTATAGTAATCTAATTAATGTTAATTATTCATTCCTAATTCAAAAAACTTTACCTTTATTTTATCCCAAAAATAAATTTATTTTACCCATAATAGGCGTATATCTTTAGATACATACATGCATGTCCATACTTATAATAAATTCAAAAAAAAATCCGTAATCCAAAAAATACGGGATTTACTTCTAAGTTTAAATTCAAATTATTGATATAGTTTCATTTTTTTTAAATTCAATTTTATTATAGCGTTAACTTCATTTTGACTAATTAATGTTAATTATTCATTTCTAATTCAAAAAAATTTACCCTTATTTTATCCCAAAAATAAACTTATTTTACGCATAATAATCGTATATATCCAATTATGCCTTCGTTAATCTTAATTATCATCTATACATATAATAAATAAGTAACTAGCATACCACGTGTTGTCTTCTGGTGAGCCGACTTCAGTATTTTCCCGCCTAAACATGTATTTGAACGCAATTTACATTATAAGTTCAATTAGCACACCCACATTTACTCCTCCTTAAATCTCTCCTAAATTCAATTTTTTTAATTTATAAAATTCCATTTAGTACCCTTATAATTATGTAGGTAGTTTACTTTTAATCTCTTATTTGTTTATTTTTCATTTTATACTCGTATCATATAAACATAAATAATGTATATGAACTAAAATGCATTAAAATATTTCTATTTTTTACAAATTATACCATTGTAATTGCTTCGTCAATACCTTCGAAATGAGCCAAATATTGAATATTTTTGGATTTATTATATTATTAAATATCATAAATATATACGAATTAATGTGTCGTGATTAGTATGGAATTTGATGAAATTAGTATGGGATTTGATACAAATAATCACTAAATTGTTGTGATTTTCTTTTTGCAATTTCATATCAATTTTTACTTCAAAGTCGAATTCATTTGACGAATTACGATTCTATCAAATTTTATTCTGTCAACGAAACACCCTTAGAATTATCATAAGGGATTTAATTATTTGGAAAAAAGAAGATATCACTTATCAATTGACTTTTTGATTATGAGTTCGAACCTTTTAAAAAATATAAATATGCAATTATTGTGTATTCATTTGATAATATCATTTATTAACAACATTTATAATAGGTATCAAACTTAATAGACATATTTTTAACTTCAAGATAATATTCCTTATTTGTGGAATTTTTGTTTTCTTTTTATCAATTATTGTATGTGTCACAAAATTATTCAACAACTATTAAAAATCAAATAATTAACTTAAAACACAAATTTGATCGTCGCGCAACGGACGAGCCAAAGACTAGTCAATATATATATGTTGTATTAAAAAAATGATTGAAACTTGTGTGTGTATGGATTTAGTAAATATATTATTTTTTAATCAATATATGTAAAGAGTGTTATGTAAATTATATAATCGATAATCATCTTAAAGTATTATAAACGTCATCTTCATTTTATTTAATTATATTAGTTATATTAATTATAATCAATTTATTCTTAGACCATGAGTATCGCTTCCTATCTTACCCTCTGAATCTTGATGCCACCTCAGCGCCACATCAGCTTTTCTCTTTTCTACCCTCCTTACCCTAAAGTGGAGTACCGCTTCCTATTCGCACCCACCGAACCCACTCTTACCCGCCTTACCCTTGAATAGTTTAGCGTCTTTTAAATAAATAAATAAAACTAGGACCGGGTTCCCGAACCCACTCTTACCCGCACCCACCGAACCCGCGGTACCCGTACCGTGTACCCGGGCTACCCGCCCCAACCCGATGTGAACCCGATCGTGGTACCCGATGGCGGTACGCACGGCCTTATGTAGATACATAAACAATACACATATTATTATATGCTAATGTCTTGTAAATAAGATTCTACATGTTAATCATAATTTCATTTATATAAATGAGTTTTTAAACATAAAAATTACATATATTTATTAATATTATGTAAATAAAAATCTAAAGTCATGTGACATTATAAGAAAAAAAATTGAGTGTAACTCACGAAGATGAATAGTTAATTTATTGTTTGGTAATAAAATTATTTAATAATTGTTAGAAAGAAAAACCAAATTTAAAGGTTTTTACAAATCCCGATGAACATTTTGAAAAAAAAATTATTTTATTTAAGCTATGGAACCAAATTTGTAGTTTACCTAAAATTTTATTTGTAACTTGCAAGTGTGAATTGCACAAAAAAGAATTTATAGAAAGTTTGTAATGGTAAATTGAAAATATTATATCCACTAAAATTAAATATAATACATGTTTGACTAGCCAATATTTTCAGTACTTTATTGACAAGTGACAACTATAATAAATTAACAAAATATCGTTCCATCAACATATACATTTAAATGGTACAAAATTATCGATTTACTAAAATCAACATCATTTCTAATGTTTGGTAAAATAATTACATCAAGAACAAAAATTCAAAAAAGTATATAAAAATATACATATTATTATATTCAAGTCGCATGTATATAAATAAAAATATTCCTATTGTGATCGTATTTCATTTATGTAAATGAGTTTATAATTATTTTGGTTATATATATATATATATAAATGTATATATATTATGTAAATAAAAATATGAGTCATGTTAAATAAAAGAGTAAATTACATAAATCGTCCCTGATGTTTGGTCTCTTTTTGGATATGGTCCCTATTTCGAAAAAATTACACGGATCGTCCCTGTGGTTCGACAAACCGCACGGAATTGGTCCCTCCCTCTAACGGAATCTGTTAACCCAGTTAAGTCTAGGGGTATTTTGGTCTTTTTACATTTATTTTTGTCTTTATTCTAAAAGAAAAGTAAAAACAAATAATTAAATTAAATTAACCCCCCTGCACCCACTACCCCCCCCCCCCTCCTTCTTCTTCCTCACGACCCCGCACCTCCACCCACCACCTCCGGCCACCACATACAACTGCCCCTTCCTCACTCTATACATGTAAACCCCATGTATATATACATGTATATATACCTGTATATATACCTTTCTTCTTCCTCATCGCTCTTCATCTCCTTCATGAAAAAACTGCATGCCTAGCTGCCACTCCTAGTCGTCGTCATTTTTCAATGTTATGGTTTTTTCATGAAGGAGATGAAGAGCGGGCGGCCACCGGTCATAACTCCGGCGGTTGAAGTGGTGAAAAGGAAGAGAGGGCAGCCGTTTAAAGACCGTGGTCGTGTGGATACCGAAACCGAAGATGATTGTGTTGAGGTGGTGCAGAAAATACCATCAAATTCACCTCGTCAGAAATCTCTTCCGGCGACTGTCGAGAGGAAGAGAGGGCAGCCAGTGGAAGAGATTCCGGTGACTGTCGAGAGGAAGAGAGAGATGCCATCATGGTCTCTGTTACCCGTCTGCTCTTGTATGGCTTCGCTTCCGCCATCGAACGTATCGTTTCTGCTGCACATCTTGATTCCATTTATGCAATGATTGCCCACTTGGCAAGGATCGTTTCTTTGTGCATTTTGGTGGGATCTTTGGCATCCTTGTTTTATTTTGACACTTGATGTACCTTCTTTTGAAACTTGATACAATAAAAACCCTGTTTATAGTTGCATATAATTGCATAATTAAGTTCTACCTTTAGGTGCTAATGCTAGAACGACGTTAAAACTCTAATGTCTTCTTAAAAACATTCTGTTTTTTTGCACTTGGGTATTTTATTGATGATCTTAATTTAGTTGTTTTGTAGCTTAATTGGACTTATTTTGGTCCAGGGAGTTATGGAAACATTTATTGCCATGTGTATCGCCGGAAAAAAATGGTGTTGCCGGAAAATGGGGAAGAAAGGGAGGAAGGTCGGAGGATGTCGTGAGGAAGAAGAAGGAGGATGGGGGTGGGGGGAAGGGGGTAGGGGGTCCACTTTTTTTATTAACTTTTCTATTTTTATTATTTTCTTATTAGGAAAAGGACAAAATAGGAGGTAAAAAGACCAAAATACCCCTAGACTTAACTGGGTTAACAGATTCCGTTAGAGGGAGGGACCAATTCCGTGCGGTTTGTCAAACCACAGGGACGCTTAGTGTAATTTTTTCGAAATAGGGACCATATCCAAAAAGGGACCAAACATCAGGGACGATTTATGTAATTTACTCTAAATAAAATAATTAAAAAATTATTGGGTGTAACCAATAAAAATGAATAGTCTAATCAATTTAAGATTTTGATAATAGTTACATCAATAAAAAAGTTAAAATTTGACAACAAAGAAAATTGGGATTGAGATTCTTAGAAAACGTCACCTTATTGTCGGTGTTTTTTCTTATAAATATACAAATTGATAACCTATAAGAAACATAAAAGATAAAGATGAGAATCCACATTTAGTGTACTTGAACCGGACAACTTCCCCTCGAACTCCAACATATATTTAGTCCCGCGACCTATAAAGACAACAAAAACAAAATACAATTCAAAATTCTCACATAACTCTGAAGTCTCGATAGATCAATGCTCCAATTCCTTCTTATATATTATATTGATAAACACGTGTATAATGCCGTAATGAACAATTTGAGAGTTGTGCCGATTTACCCGATTGAACTCATGTATATGTATAATTCTCTTTGTGAGTGGGGGTAAATGGTAAGAAAATAGAGAGACATAGATTAAGGGTTGGAGAGATCGATAAGAATAAAAACAAACCAGAAATAAAATGAAAAAACTAAAGAGATAGAGAAGAAAAAAACCTGAATCAAAATGAAGAAATTAAGGGATGAAGATGGTAAAATGATGAGAGGTTTATGGATGGATTAAAAGATTGAGAAGGTAAAAAAAAGTGTTTAACTTACCTCTAGAAAGAATCATTTTATAGCAAATGTGTCACATCATTTATTGCAGGTTTTTATGTAATTAGTACATGGAAAGATGAAAGGGTATATAATGAATATCTCTAGGAAGTTATGTAAGTCAAAAGTTAAAGCTAATTATGTAGTGATAAGTTTTTTATTACAAAAATTCAAAACTATGAGAAAAAAGATAAATGAGAATGAAGTCTTCTCATTATGCCACCTAAGCAACTCTAGGTTTTACTTTTAAATATATATAGATTTATTGAATATACATATTAAAATACAACTGTAAAGTTTGAATTTAAACCTAGTATTCCTAAAAGATAGATCTTTTGAATTCAGCTTCTTATCTATCGTATAGTTAGGAGAGTCTGTTAGTTTTGTACTCATGGCTTCGCCCATACGCTTCTCATAAGCTTACCCCGCGATCTAAACCGTGTATTTTTCTTGGATACTCCTTATCACAAAGTGGGTACATCTGTTTTGAACCATCTACTAGAAAAGTATATGTGTCTCGACATGTTCAATTTGTTGAATTTGTCTTTCCCTATGTCTCTCTACACACTAATCTCTCACGTCCCACTTCCGCCACCATCGATACTTGGTTTCCACCTATCATTACCATTCCCATATCATCCCAGCAGACATCAAACACTCCATCTGCAGCAATCTCGAAAGAATTACCGCTTTCCGATACTCCGTCCCCACAACCGACCTCACCGGAAAGACAACCGTCCCCACAACCGACCTCACCGGAAAGACAACCGACCTCCATGGAGACATCAACTCAAACCGAGACTTTAGTCTAAGGAGACATCAATTCAAACCGGATCTTTAGTCTATTGTGACATCAACCCAAACCGAATCTTTAGTCAAGTAAGACATCAGTCCAAACTGGATCTCTAGCCTAGGGAGACATCAACCCAAACCGGATCTTTAGTCCACGGAGACATCAACCAAAACCGGATTTTTAGTCTATTGAGGCATCAACCCAAACCGGATCTCTAGCCTAAAACCACCAAGTTCAACCCAAACCGGATCTTTACATTGGAATCTCACCATCCAAAACAAGCTTGTTTAATTTAGAAAGGGAAATTAATTAAAATACCCAAAGTTTGACCAAAAAAAAAATTCATTTTGCAAAAATACCCAAAATACCCGCGATGGATCCCGCGATCGCGGGCTAGGGCTGACGTGGCACGTATTTTGGCCCCAAAATGCCCCGCGAAGCCCCTCAACTTTGGCCGCGGTGCACTTTTGGTCCCTGTCCGCGATCGCAGCCCGCGATGGACCAAAATTTTCACTTTTGGTCCCTGAAAATTTACACTTTTGGTCCCTGAAAATTTACACTTTCAGCCCCTGTACTTAGACGAATCTTGCATTCTTTTACTGTTTTTTTCCACAATTATTGTACTTTGAAGACCGATTTGTGGTTGAAATTCATTTGCATGTTTGAGATTTCATCCATAAATATCAGTAGTATGCAATTCACAATTCACACTTCCTCTTGCTTTCTTTCTTGATTTCTCTCTTGCTTTCTTTCTTTGAATTGATTTCTCTCTTCTCTAATTTCATCCACAAATGGCATCGTCATCAAACCCTAAGTCTACTCCTGAAAAAATGCCACCTCAAATCGAGGTCGCCATAGCAAAAAAGGAAAAGGAGATAGATGAACTAACAGAAGAGTGGAAAAAAATGATGGACAGGAAGGCAGTCCATTTGAGAAAGATCGAAGAGGAAGACAGGGAGATCAAAAGGATGAAAGGGGATATAAAAGCTCGGGAGGCTCGTGTTCGTCGAGAACAAGAAGCAATTCACCATATTCTGCAAGACTTCGCAATTATTCAAGCGAAGGTAAACGAGAAGCAAGCTTGGATTGATGAAACTAAATCAATTTTTAAGTAGGTGGTGGTTATATTTTTTTTTGTTTTGTATTTTTTTACTGTGTTGTTATTTGTATTTTTTTTACTGTGTTGTTGTTTTGTATTTTTTGTTGTTGTTAATTTCTCTGAAAAGTAGTTTTTAAGCCGCTGAACCACGGTTAGGTTGGATACATCATGCAAGGTCAAGTCAGAGGTTACCTCATTCGTGGGCCTACTCCTCTTGTAGAATATATGACAACCCTCAACTCATTTGCTAAAGTGTGTGCGGGTTGTGGTACACAATGGCCATACGTGGTTGCAAAAGCAGAAGCCGTTGAAGAAGGGTCAGAAAGATTGAAGATGAAGAGCTTGTTGAATGGAATACAAACTAGCTGTGTTATCAATGTTCATTTAGAAGCATATGTATGTGTGTGTATATATATAATATGAAATGGGGTTTTGACAAGTTGGTATCACTGGACTCATTTAAGAATTGTGAAAATGGGTATTTGACGAATGATGATTCATGTGTGTTTGGAGCTGAAGTGTTTTAAACACACATGAATCATCATTCGCCAAATACCCATTTTCACAATTCTTAAATGAGTCCAGTGATACCAACTTGTCAAAACCCTATTTATAAACAATTCTACCTTCTCCTATTGCCATTCACGATATCTATAAACACATTCAAATAATAATAATTTAAAACGATTTAATGAATTAGTTAATATATGATTATTATGTTAATGCGATAGGAGTGTAAAACAAAATTGAAAAAAAATATGAGATGTACCATAAATTAAATAATTAACTATAATGGTGTAATTTGTTAAAATTAAAACGTATCTAATATGAATATATAAACAGACATGTGTACTCAGAGTTAACATTCACTGCCATGGATGCAAGAACAAGGTCAAGAAAATACTAAGAAAAATTGAAGGTCTCCTATTTTCTTTATGTGTGTAAATATATAATACGAATATATATATATATATATATATATCATTTACAAACTAGCTGTGTTATCAATGTTCATTTAGAAGCATATGTATGTGTGTATATATATCATTTACAAATCAATGTTTAGATCAACAGTATCATAAGGGTTTGTTCCATATGGTTCAAGCTGTGACGGGCCCGGGGTGTGACTGACAGAATGTCTCCTTGGCACGGTTGAAGGGGCGGGATTTGGACACTCTCCACGAGTGTGTCCTACGCATTGGCACCGAGTACATCTTCGTTGTATCGAACTTTCACCACGTGATGGACGTCGGTCGTTCTTTCTCGGTCTCCCGGCCCTGTTCTTATCCATTAAAGGTGGATAGCATGGTGGAAGCGGGTCGGGTGGATACACCCATGCTGCAGGGGGTCCAGCTGGGTTTATTACCTCCACGTATGTTTTCCGGTAATATTCGGACGTGAAGAAAGGTACAGCCAAGTCGCTGCAATCTGTACGACCCATATATGTTGCTGCAGCGATGGCATGGCCGCACGGTAACCCAGATTTATCCCATTCGCGACACGGACAAAGGTGGTCTTCCATATTCACAATCGCGTGAATATAGTCATCATGCACCTCGTACTTCCCATACCCGATTGCTCTTACCGGCCATGTCGCCGCACGACGCGCCCTGTACTGAACGATATTCTCTGCCGTTGGTGCGAGTGCATTTTGTATCTTAGCTCCTTTTAGGCGTCGAATTTGGTACCACTCTTGTTGAAAGGCCCGAAAGTAGTCCATAAGATTAACAATCGGACATCTACGCGCAAAACGGGAGAGTGCATTCACAGACTCTGCACTATTCGAGGTCAGAATGTCATACCGTTGTCCAGGAAAATGGGCCGCGGACCACCTCTCCGGTCCAGCATCGTCAAAGACTTTGGCTGCTTCCTTGATACTGTATCGTAGCATATTCATGTACTTGTTAAACTCCCGATCCGTATATGCTCTGCATGCCGCCCAATAGACATCCTTGTAGGTGGTAATACGTTTGTCCTTGGATTTGGCGTTCATCTCCAAATGTCGACAACATATGGCGTGAGGGGCGTTTGGGTACATGGCAGAGATTGCGGCGCTTATGGAAGGAGCCCTGTCAGACATAAACACCAACCCTTGCGGGTCTCCGATAGCTTGTCTCAACATGGACAGAAACCAAGTCCACTCGTCCCCGGTTTCGGACTTGCCTACGCCGAAAGCTACTGGAACGATGGAGTTATCCCCGTCCATGGCAACCGCCAGGAACATCATACCCAAGTAACGGCCCTTTAAATGGGCTGCGTCTACTATCAGGACACGACGTAGATTTTCCAGAAATGTGCGGATCTGCAAAAACATAGGTTAAAATGTTATAGTTTATAATGTGTAAATGTTATAGTTTATAATGTGTAAAGATATGACGTGTTAAAATACGTACCGCGGGTCCAAGGGCCACGAAGCACATCTCAAACCGTCCACGTGAATCGGTCCGTAGCTGCGTGACAGTACCAGGGTTCTGCATCTGCAAATTATATAAATATGTCGGGAGTCGTTCATACGACTCCTCGAACGTGCCTCTCACCATAAACAGTGCATGGCAGCGCGCACGCCACGCTTGGTGGTAATCAATCGTGACGCCGAACTGCCGGTGAACGTCGTGGACGGTGTCCTTTGGACGCAATGACCTGCTAACATCAAGAAATTTGTTTTTTAGGATCGCACCCAAAGTCTTTTTGCCGGCTTGTTTGTGGTGGGGATTAAGTTGCGTCCTCGTACAAGTGTGTACGTCGTGCAACTTTCTAATCATTATCGCCCCTCCTTTGGGACCCGTGTGAATCGCGTACAACCTCCACTCACACTTTTCTCTAGCACATTCAACTACGTATTTGATTTTGTCAGATGCCCGCACGCGACTTTGGAAACCCTCTTCCAAGAACTTGAGTCCGATCTGACTTGCTAAGAGATCCTTCGAATCGAATACTTGACCTGCTGTTAAACTTTCGCTACGAATATAAGGTGTAGGTTTGTAGTTTTGTGTCTGGGTATGGGAGTCTGGAAGAATAGGGGGCATATCAAAAAAGTCATTTATCTGACTACATGATTTTCTACTAGGGGTATATTCTTCGTGATCATCATTATCGGTGTCTGATCTGTCTATTTCAGAATTACCCGTTCTGAAAACGTGGGTTTCGTCATCAGCAACTCCAGCAGTACGCCATTCGTGTGGTTGTGGTGATGGTGGTGGTGGTTGTTGTTGTTGAGAATCAGGCTGCTCTATTTGGAGGTCTTCGTCGTCGTCACCCTCCTCGTCACCGTCGTCGTCACCGTCGTCGTCGTCACCGTCGGATACGCCGGGATACACAAAGACTAATGAGGGTCTTTCTGAATCGACTGCAAGGTGCAGAAAAGTAGAGATATCCCCATCGTTGGATAAATCCACAAATGACCCATCGCCATTTTTAAACACTAACTTGCAAATATCAGAAGAGTTGATTCCACATTTTTGCATGGCGTATGCAACAAACTTCTGATAAGTATAGTTTACTAACACTTTAACACCATGCTTAGATTTATAAGCAAAATTCCACTCATTGTTATCTTGCACCCATTCACCATCAAAACAGAAATATAGCTTAGCTTTTGCAACAGATGAACTCATTTTTTCAGTAGTATCTCAAACACAAAATATTGCAGAAAGAAATATTGCAACAATGAAATCGTTGTGTGAGAATTATGGCTTGAATTTTACGTCTATTTATGAATGAAACAACCAACATATCAGAAAACCAATCTCTCATTTCATCCACAAACTGATATTCCAAAAACATTGATTTAACATTGATTGAAACATGCAATTGAATTTCAACCACAAATCGGTCTTTAAATTGCAATAATTGTGGAAAAAAACAGTAAAAGCATCAAGATTCGTCTAAGTATAGGGGCTGAAAGTGTAAATTTTCAGGGACCAAAAGTTGAAAATTTCAGGGACCAAAACTGTAAATTTTGGCCCATCGCGGGCCATCGTGGGCTGCGATCGCGGACATGGACCAAAAGTGCACTGCGGCCAAAGTTTAGGGGCTTCGCGGGGCATTTGTGCCCAAAATACGTGCCACGTCAGCGTATCCCGCGATCGCGGGACCCCATCGCGGGTATTTTGGGTATTTTTGCAAAATTAAATTTTTTTTGGGTATTTTGGTAACAGTTGGTTTGACTTTGGGTATTTTAATTAATTTTCCATTTAGAAATTTATACATGACTCCAAAAGAATAACCAACGCATTCAAATCATGTAATTCCCAAATAAGATGCAATACATACAAATCATAACCAAAGCCCTACATCGAGCTATCAAAATCGGACAAATGTCCTCAAGACCCAACAGAGTCAAAAACCTAGCCATAAGCTCAAAAGATCAAATGACCATTTGTTAAAACTCAACATATGCAAATGAAGTGTAACTAACTCACATTATGCAAATACATGCTCCAAGGCATGACTAGCTCAAAACCCCTTCATTGCCACTTTCCAATGAAGTCAAACCATATATACATATATACTAAATACTTTATAACTTGACAATGTATATAATTCGTAATGGTTTATAAAACCCAAAAAGTACCAAGAGTGCATAAATGTCAAATGGTATTCACTCGTGAGCAAAACACTCAAAAGGGCATATTCTCAAATAAAATGCAATTAAGTGCATAACACATCCAAAAGTCCATCTCGGGCTACTAAAACCCGCAAACACCCCAAAGACCCATTTGAGTAAAAATCAAGCCCTTATAGAAAAAATAAACGTTTGGCTAAATACGCGAGTCATCACAGTTACATAACCAAACTACATCGTTACCCAAAATCTTTGTCTCTTGACTCTCAATTGGTCTTCGGCCCATAATCAAAAGGTTTACAGTTCCCAAAATGTTCATAAGGTCGAGATTGACCAAAATCCACAACTCAAACGTTCACATTTTCAAAACGTAACATATCATAAACTTTGCATAATCTCCACAAACACTAAAAGTGTATTTTGATCAAACAACTTTATGTAAAAATTTATGTAGAACACATAAACACATAAACACTTTAAAATAAACCAAAATCCACAATTTTATGTAAAATGCATAAACACTTTAAAATAAACATTTTGGCATGTACAACGTTTTCACAACTCGCCTTGCTAGATTTAGGCTAAATCTAGATTTTACCCCAACAAGAGCTCCTTGAAGAAACTTGAATCCACAAACTATTCCTTCAAACCCTAGATTCAACCAAACATAAATATACATGTCCAGGCACTTAAAATCATTCCCCAAACATCTTATATCAAAATCTTCATTTTGACCAAAACTCCAATTTAACATACCTTCCCCAAAATCATCCAAACCGAAATTTGAGAAACATAAACACTAGAAAGTCATCAATGAAGCATTTATAACTCATATGAAAGTTTAAAAACTGGTAGAATGAACTCACCACTTAGGTTTTGATGAAAACTTAGAAAACCTTAATTTTCTTGAAGATGGAGGTGATGATGATGAACTCTTGATCTTTGCTTCCACTTCACCACCAAATACCCTTGGATATTCCCAAAACTAACACTCTATTCTCATAAAGCTCTCAAAAAATGAAACCGTGGCAATTTGAATTGTCAAAAACGAAGTAGAAATGAGATAAATATGGCCAAATGAAAAAAAATAGGCTCAAAATCGGATTTTATGCACTGCACCCGTCCGCGAGAGTGACATGCGAAAGTGACAGTGTCACTTTAGCATGTCACTTTCGCCCAAAATGTACCGAGGGCTAACTTTCCTCTGCGAAAGTGTCACTGGCACTTTAGCATGTCACTTTCGTCTAGAAGGTACCGAACACTGTTTTGGCCGTAACTTCTTCGTTTTAGCTCCGTTTTCGCTCCAGAAAGACTCGTTGCATTCGTATTTGAATTATCCATCCAACAAGATTATAAAATCTAGGATTCAATCCAAAATCCTATTTATTCTATTTCTCTTGAAAGATCGATTTCTACACTGACTTAGAATTATACTTACCCGAAAATTACGGGTGTTACATAGAGGAAGATGAAAAGACTCGTGGTTTACACCTAACGAAGATGAAAATGAGATTTTGGGTTTTTTAAATTACTTTTTACTTGATTTTTGGTTTTCTTAAAAGGGCTTTGGTATTCTTTTATCCATATTTTAAATAACATTTTGAATACATATACTTATACATAAACATTTGTATGTTAATGTTTTTAAATTAAAAACATGTAAAATGACCTAAATACTCTCACATGACTTGAACGTTAAATTCATTTAACGGCAATAACTAATGACCGTTAACCTCGACACCATAACCAAAAGAAAATGCAGACCATAGGGGCTAAATTATAAATAGTGAAGTTGAGAGACAAGAACCAGATTTTTAGTATACCACAGGGACAAAAATTGTATTCACTCTATTCTTTTCCATAACCTTAATTTTATACACAAAATATGATATTGGGCCAATACTAATTTGGGCTTCAAAGGTAGAGAGGCCCAATACCCATTTTCAAAACCCTAACTGCTCTTCTAATATATAAGCTTCTCTCACTTACAAGCCACCGCCTCCCATCTCCGATACCAGCAAAAGTAGGATCTCTCTCTCTCTCTCTCTCTCTCTGTGTGCAAACATGGCGGCAGCTCCACCAAATTCCGTCCAATGCTTCGGCAGAAAGAAGACGGCGGTAGCCGTCACTCACTGCAAGGCTGGCCGTGGCCTCATCAAGATCAACGGTGTTCCAATTGAACACGTTCAGCCGGAGATCCTCCGTTTCAAGGCATTCGAACCGATCCTCCTTCTCGGTCGCCACAAGTTTGCCGGCGTTGACATGAGGATTCGCGTCAAAGGTGGAGGCCATACCTCTCAGATCTACGCGATCCGTCAGAGCATTTCGAAGGCGCTCGTTGCGTATTACCAGAAGTTTGTTGATGAAGAGCAGAAGAAGGAGATTAAAGATATTCTTGTGAGGTATGATCGGACTCTGCTTGTTGCTGATCCAAGAAGGTGCGAGCCGAAGAAGTTTGGTGGTCGTGGTGCTCGTGCTAGGTTCCAGAAGTCATACCGTTAAACACAACAAAGTAATCTTACGACTTTTTTAAAATTACAGGAGGTTCATGTTACGTTTCGTTTTGAGACTATTCTAAGACTCGATATGAATTTTTCTCTATCATTTCTGATGAAAGTAGTTTAAGTTTTCGTGTTAGACTCTGTGTTAATGATGTATGGATTTCTTTTTTGGATATGAATTTCTACGAATTTTCCGTGATATGCAGACGCCATACTATCGCATTAAGAAGTTATGCTTAAACTGTTCGTGTTTGCAATTTGATTTAGGGGCCGTTTATCTAATCACTTATCCGGGTAGGTGCTTACCGGTAAAATTCAATACTGTCACTTGTAAGATTTTAGTCACCAAAAATTTAGTCGGTAAGCGCTAACCGGTCTTTGCTTCCGCTCTTACCGGGTAAGATTCTTAGTTCTTACCATATTCATCGGTAAGCTAATGTGACTTGGTAAGCACTTACCTGGATAAGTGTTTTGTAAACGACCCTTAATCTCTTGAAGTTGTTTGGTTTTCACCCTTTCACAACATTGTAGATTTTAGGTTTCAAGAACATGGTAAGCGGTCTATGATTGATTTCTTAGAGGGTGTTTGGGAGTGCTTTTGGCCAAAAGTGCTTATTGACTTGTTGCATTTGGAAAATGAGTTTTTAAAAAAGTGTTTGGATTAGCTTTTGAGATAGGAAAGTGTAAAATGACCAATAAGTCAGGAAAGTGTGACTTCTTGAAAATCACGTTTCCAAGGCAAACCAAAAAGTTGTTTTAAAAGTCCTTTTGCATTTGCCAAACAAGCTTTTTAACTTATTGACTTTTTGAAAAGTCAATAAGTCAATAAGCAGATTTAAAACACACTCCCAAACACCCTCTTAGTGTATTGTGTTTTGATTTGAATTGTGTTGCAGCTTTTTAACTTATTGACTTTTTGAAAAGTCAATAAGTCAATAAGCAGATTTAAAACACACTCCCAAACACCCTCTTAGTGTATTGTGTTTTGATTTGAATTGTGATGCAACACAATTGTTGATACTTGGAGTGATCTAATGCAATGCATGCTAGATATGCAATTGTTTCACTGATTATATATATTGTTCTTTTTGCCTCTAAAAGTGTATGGTTGACTTTTTTTTTCTATTGTTGACTGGCTTATTCTAGGTCTTTTTATGCTCTGCTAAAAAATGCTAAAAATGCACCTATGCCTAGGGGTGTTAACAAGTCGAGTAGAGTAGCAGGCTATTCTGGACTTGAAAAAATAGTATTAGGCTCGAGCTCGATGCTCGTTTAGGAGATCGAATTTGAGATCGATTAACTTGTTTATTTACTCAAGCACGATAATTTTTATATTTTGACTATACAGTTTGGAAACATATGAATATGTTTGGCTTGAAAAAAGTGTTGGCTCGACTCGACTCGTTAAGTGTAATCGAGTTTTCGAACGAGTCGAGTCGAACGAGTCGAGTCGAACATTGGTGTTACGGAGCTCGACTCGTTAAGTTAAACGAGCTTTATTTTGTGTTCGAGATCGACTCGAGCTCGATAATTATTAGGCTCAAGCTCGAGTAGCTCGTTAAAAGCTCGACTTGTGAACATCTCTACCTATGCCTATTTTTTTAAAACATGAGAATTTTTAAAGGGTTTGGAACCCATTTAAGCTAGATGGCTCATCCTAACGTTGACTTTTATTTATTATAATTGAAAAAATAGTAAGTGGGAACCAAAACCTCGAATTACAAAATATAGAATGATAAAAGAACACCTGAATAAGCTCGGCTTGAGTCGTTGAAATGTTGGGCGTTCACTGGTTCATGATGCGCATTCAGTTTAATCCCAAATTATTAAACCCAAAAGTAGTAATATATGACAACTTGATTATAATCAAACACCCATGGTTTGGTTAAATTGACTTCATTTACCCAAAAGGACTTCTTTGGGGGATCAGGGTTTTGGCCAACAGTGACACATTCTAGCTATGTATGCTAGTATAGTGGTTTTGATTGTTATGGTTTCTTTATTCTTTGAGACCGGCAATGTCATTTAATGGGGATGCTTTTTTTGTTAATCGTGTGCGTCCGAGCCAAACTTATGCGCACCTCAACTAAAATCTCTAGAGTCTTGGAGAACAGCCAGGAAAATCTCTAGTTGCCGAGACTCACCAGGGCTGGGCTATGAACACTACCTAAAGTAATAATAACATTGCCGAAATGGAATGCCTAAACGCAGTGCGATTTAAAATACGTTTTACATAGATCGCTTCATTAGGGTTTGTATTATAACTGTAGACTAACAGTAGTCTTTTTCAGTTCTGTCTATTCCAGTCCTGTTCAATCCTCAACTTGGTGTATAACAAAGGATTGCAAGGTCACTAAATTGATATAGCCAAACTCACAAAACACCCTCATTGAGGTCACTAAATAGACCAGCCTCAATGACATTCCATCTTTTATGCAGCAATTGTAAGCATCTTCTTCTTGCTTCCTCTCTTCTTTCTAAACAGAAGCTTCCTCAGCAGCTCGATACCATTACCACGCTTCTTACTTGGTACAATAGCCAAAGCCCCAGGTACTACATGTGACTTACAGCTGCCGACACGAACAACAGATGGGGGCGATTTTGTCTCTGTGGTGCTTATAATCTCTTTGGTCTTGGGGGAGCTTAGCATGTCACCGCCATCCTCCGCCACCATATGGTCCCGTAAACATGAATGCTGGCTTGATTTCTTTTCAGCTGCCGCCTCTGTTGGTGGCGCCAGTGCTTTCAACTGTCGGCCGATGCTGAATATGGTTTCTTGACACTCCGCCAGTTTCGCAGAAGCTGTTGTTATCTCCCACCCCTGCAAAAGTTCCTCAAACATAAAATCTCTTGATAATTGGAAAACTAACTGGTTAAATTAAAAAGCTAGTTGTTGGTAAAAATTAGTTGACAATGTAAAATGATCGAAAAAGAAAATACGAGGGGTATAATTGGAAAACTTTGAAGAAGAAAAAAACCTTAATATTTGAAGTAGTTTTCGTAAAGTCAGTTATTCCCGGATCAAACAAGGCTTTTTCAATAAGCTCAAAAAATAAGCTAGTAAAAAGTTACTTACAGTTCGAAGTAGCTTCTCCTCTTGCTTGACATCTACATTATCGGACCCGCTGCTGCACGATACATTTTTCAAAAATAAGAATCGATATCATTTTTGGCAAATTGTCAAAACCCGAAAGCGAAAAACACTACCTCGCCAGTTGGAGTTGTAGCTCGAGACAAGTTGATTCAAGTTCTTCGCAGCAGTGACATCTATCTTCTAGCTCCACTTTGAGAGTCGATATCTTTTGATTCCCTTCATTTATTTGAACTTTGGCAACCGAAAGATGATGATCAAGATCTTCATTGATCAATTTTTGGTTCTCTAATTGTTCTTCGATCATCGCCTTTGACTCCTTCAAGCTTTCCAGCTCCGTTTTGAGGCTCAAAATGTATTTTTCCAGTACAACATTCGCCTCGTTACATGTATTAACGGCATCACCTTGTCCCACTGGAACTAATTCTTTCCCGACAGAATCAAGATGAGTGGCGTCGACAGAAACTATCGCTAATCTCTCCATCTCGACAAAATCATCCATTAAACTCATATCCGAATCGCCAATCATTATGTGCCGACTTGTACTATTTCCATGGCTTTGAATTTGAGCGAATTCCGCTTGCAAAAGTTGGATTTCGTTGTCTCTTTTATGCAAACTTGCTTTGAGAATCTTGTTTTCTTCTTCGGCTTCACATAACCGATTAATCATGAAACTCATTCGTCTATCCAACCCTTCTGAATGACCGCTTTCCATTTCACGTTTCGTCTTAACTTGCACAGCAGACCCCATGATCATCGGCTTTTTCATCAACAGCCGAAGCTTGTTACATTCAGCATCTAGCTTTGCTGCTCGTTTCAAGCTTTCTTGGTGCTGCTGGTTTGCCACATCAGCACATCGGCTTTGTATCTCGAGCTCTCTCTCAAGAACACGATACTCGTATTTCAAGATACCGTTTTCCTTTTCAGCGGAATCTAATCTTGAAATCAGCTCGGTGAACCCCTCCGTTGCTTGAGACATTTGACCACTTACTTCTTCGATTAGTTCCTCTTTCATAGCGAGGGCCTTAGCAAGCTGAGCATTCTCAACCGTTAGATTTGCAAGCTTTTTGCTCGCTTCTGTGAGTTTCTCCTCGGATCTCTTATTTGCCCTTTCAAGCTGATCCACGACCTCACTTACCCTTTGATCCTGTTCTTCTTTTAACGAACTCAGCTGCTGCCGATAGTCTTTTAATGCAGCATTCAAGTGAACTAATCTCTCGTTAGCCTCTACGTTCTGCTGCACCGTGGCTTCTAGTTCTTGATCTCGTAGAGCCAGTTCTGCAACAGCCTTTTCCCGACCTTAAAAAACCGAAGAAGATGCACAATCAACAAAAAATTAAAACAGTTTAATCAAACGAAACCCAATATATCCCACAAATATATGTAGACTTTAGAGCATCTCCAACGGCTATGCTAAAATGAAAAGAAAAAAAATGATTTTAGCATTTTTGTTGCTCCAACAGCTATGCTATCCTCTATGCTAAAATAGAGAAAAGAGGAGAGAGATTTTAAAAAACTCTAAATTTAGTAAAATCTCTAAATAGACAGTTTCCTCCAAAAACTAATTATTACTCCCAAAAAACTAATTATTACTCCCAAAAAACAAAATTTTCCTCACCCGAATTTCCATATATTGAATATTTTAATAATATAATTAAATAAATTAAATATTTTAACAAAATAATTAGTACTAGAGTTGCTAAAATAGAATAGCTATTGGAGTTATGCAATTTTTTTTGAGATTTTTATTATTTTACTCTATTTTAGAAAAACAATTAGCATAGCAGTTGGAGATGCTCTTAGCTCCACCCCAAGGGGTCCGGAGACTTTTTCGGTGAAACCCCGAAAATGCAAATCAAATCTTTAAAACACTGAAATTAAGAAAGAGTATTAGTGATGATCACCTGCAATGGCTTCTTGTGCAGTGTTTGCTTGTTCAACCATGAGGTTATCTTTGGCATTGCATTCACATAGAAGAGAAGCTACCTTTTCATGGAGGTTTTTCACAGTCCTCTCTAAAGCTGCTTCTTTATCATATTGAAGCATCTGTGTGTTATATAAATGGAACATTCTCACTATCATCGATCATAAACAACGAAAATGGTCGATCGTTCTTGGCTTTTCGTCACAATCATCTCATGGTTTTTTTGTAAAAAAGAACACTAAAGTTTGGTCGAAACGAACGACTTTGCATAAATTATCTCAGTTTACATTTCCATGATCTATCTAAAATTATTCAATATTGTAAACTAGAGTGTTTTTATGACATTTTTCCAGAAAAGATCTTTTATAAGCTCAATAACTCGTATAATTTTCATACAAATTCAGTGTTTATGTGTGAATATTTTACGATTGCCTTGTACAAATTATAAGGTTTGCAAGACCTTCTCCGATGGGTCACTAAATTTTACACTAAACACCAAATTTGGTATAAATGACACTATCCACATCTCCAATAGGTCTCTATTTTTCACACTAAATTTGGTATAAATGATACTATTCATGTCTTAATGAGGTTTCTATTTTTCACATTAAATTTAGTGTAATGAATAGTATTACTCTATATTTTGTGTAACACTATTCATTTACACCCTTTAAAAAATAATGTTACCCATCAGAAAAGATTTGTTATTAATACTAAAATTTACACTATTTTTTTTACACTACTTTTGAAATTTAGTGTAAAATATATTGTGAACCCCTAAATATTATAAAAGTCTCATGGCATCTCCAATGCATTTCTCTATTTTACTCTTTATAAAATAGAAAGTGTGTTAAATCTTCTCCAATGTATTACTCTATTTTACTCTCTAAAAAAATATTCTCTTTTATTTTGATTACATATATTTTCAATAATACCCTTATATTTATTATATTTATAAATTGCATCCTTATATTTTTTATTTTCACAATACTCTTTTATTTATTAACTTTATCATATTATTTTAACAACGTTATAATTCATATTTAATTTCGCATTATATTATACAAAACCAAATTTCATTAAATAAAAATGTTACATATTCAACACACATCTAAAATTAAAATACATAACAACTAACACATTTAATCGGAATTATAAAATCTTTCCCATAAATGATCAACTAACGCATCCCGAAGTGCAAAGTTAGATTCTTTATCCTTAATTTGTCTATATCGAGCAAGATATTGATGGAATGCACCGTTATCATTTGTCATCATTTCGACCTTTATTGGTGGTACTTCTCTCCTAACTTCAATCGGCATCGTATGTATTTTTATCTTCATCATTTGTAATGTTTTTATGTTAAAATATGTGTTAATGGTGTGTTTTAATTAAATATGTTATGTTGTAAATTGTTAAAGTTTATTAGTTTTTAAAATTAGTTAGGATAAATTTAAATTAATTTAAAACTTAAAGATAAATATAATTCTAGTTTATTAAAATTGGTATTAGACAACAAATAAAATAAAAATACAAAAATCTAAAAACTAGAAGGGTCATTTTGTAATTATCAAAAGTTAGAAAAAAAAAGGTAGTGAATAGTAACTCTCTGTGTATATTATATAGAGAGTTACTATTCGTTTATTTAATTTATAGAGTAAAATAGAGAGTTGAGAAGATATAGAAAGTAAAATAGAGATAGATAGTAAAAGTGAGAGTTCACGGGAGATGGTCTCAATTTGAATGCAAATAAAAAACGTTGGATCTTTTTGCATTTACCATTTGCAGTTGTCATTTTACGTGTCAATCCATCACCACCACCATCACTCCTCCCTCTGCCACCACCACCACCACCACCACCACCACTCAACTAATTTTCTTGAATCTTTTCTTTAAATGTTTGTGAAATTGATAATGTGAAAAGTAGGTTGATGTTTTTGGTATATAATCAAACCAGAGTAAAAATATTCATTAAAAGCGAGTCTTTACCTGCTCTTCATTTCCTTTTGCTGAGATTTCAGCTTCACTGTTTGCATCAATCGACTTCTGGGCAGATCTTTTCCTCCATAGCCATGTTTTCTGGTCCATCATCATATCTTCTGCTCTGAATTCTGACCACACACATTCACCTAAGGAAAAACCAAAACAAAGTATATATATATGGATTTCTAAGTCATTTCTCCAGCATTCCAATATAAAACCGAAAATGGGAGAACATATGAACTCAAAATGCTTTCAGAAGACGAAAATGGGTGCAAACAATGTCTGAACTTGGTTCTTGATAATGTTACAAAACCCAGAAAGAAAAGTTAAGGATGTTTACCCGTATGAAGGCAGGTGAGATTTAGGCAGCATATAAGTTAAAATGTTGGTAGAGGATTTTCAACAAACAGGTTGCAGGCATGAGAGAAAAGAAATGAAATGATGGGAGTGGGAGCACCGACAGAGAGAAATGGTGGGTAGGGGTGGTGAAGAAAGTGGAAAAAAGATGAGTGTGGGCACGGCGAAAGGGGAGAAAAAAGTCATCGCACAGTACTGTGTGACAGAGTCCTGGAACTGAACCCAGTAGTAGCATCATCATCATGTCTTGTTTTATGTCGACGTTAGGGTTTCCACACAACGGTAAACATTTACGAAAGATTTGAAAAAAATATAAAAAAATATGTAAGTCCCACCAATTTATACTTTCTCTGACTTTTGCCTCTCACATTCATTATTTTAAAGACTTAAGAAAACCTCAAGTCTTTTATGAGTAAAGTCATTTTCAAGTTTTGTCAAGTCATCTCTAAGTCTTCATCAAGTCTTCTTCAAATACCATTGGAGATGTTCTTATACATTTTATTATCAGTAAATTGCAAATTTGGTTGATGTGGTTTGTTGTTTTCCACATTTTTGGTTCCTGCAACATGTGAAAGTGCTTGGTTTAGATTTTCTTCCATTAAAAATCTTCGTGTGAATTGCATATGAGGGCATATTGGTCCATTTACAACCAACAAACCATAAAAACCAAAAATGCAATTTACTCTTTTATTATTATACTTTTTTAAAACATAATAAATATATGTATAGTTATATCTTATTTAAAAATAACTTGTTTAATGTAACATTAAAATTTTGCATATGGTTTTAGTAAAAGGGACCCAAAGCAAGCACTTTTACATATTACATATTACATATTACAAGGGTTTCCATGCAATAAAAATTTTGTAAGGACAAAAATGCGAAAACAACAAACTACATGGACCAGAAAGCTTTACGGTATGTAAAAGTGCTTGGTTTGGATAACTCTGATTAACTCCGTTATATCTTCATCCGTTAAAAACTCTCATGTAATTTGCATGCATACGAGGACGGAGGACATATTGGTTCATTTACAAACAACAAACCACAAACAACAAAGACCAAAAATGAAATTTACTCTTTTATTATTATATTTTTTTAAAAACATAATAAATATATTACATAGTTAATAGGGAAATTAATTAAAATACCCTAAGTCAAACCAAGTGTTACCAAAATACCCAAAATCTCTCCCAGTTTGCAAAAATACCCTTTTTCCGCGATGGGAGCCCGCGATCGCGGGCCAGGGACCATTTCTGACACTTTTTTAAACTTGCAGGGACCATTTTTGGAAAATGGAATCCCGCGATGGGTTACTTTTTGGGACTTTTCAATTGCAAGGGACCATTTTTGAAAAATTCCAGGGACCATTTATGAAAAATTGAACCGCGATCGCGTAGAATCCCACTGTTCACCCCCGCTTTCTTTCAATTTGATGAATTTAAAATAAAATGTTACACTTTCAACCCCTATACTTATTTACTAAATTTACTTTATACCTTTTACTTTCATTATTTTAATTTTACATTTAACACATATAATCGTTTATTAACTAAAATACGTTAAAAAAATACGTTTTAATTTTAACAAATTACACCATTATAATCGTCTCTTCGATACGTTCGAAATGAGCCCAATCTTGAATTTTTTTGGATTTATATATTTTAATATATATCATATACAGTTATACACTACATAAAAAAAATATTTTTTATATTTAAAATTCATACCCTTATAGTTAATTATTTAATTTGTGGTTTTTAATGTATTGTTTCCTTTCCATTTTAATGTTTTTAATATAGAAATTCACTTAAGTTATTTAACAAGGAAATTAATTAACAACATCATATAAAAATTATTGCAAATCATCTTCCCAACCGAAACGGATACAGTGCATGTAAACAAATAAATCTATTACTGGAAGGCGTCCTGGAGTCCTGTGATCAAGTTAACCTTTTCCTTGATCACGTCCTCCATTCTTATGTAGTCCGATTCGAGTTCTTCTAGTTCCTCTTCAGCTTCCTTAATCTCTCGTTGCAGGTGCCGAACGTGAGCCCTAGTCATGGCCAGTTCTCGTTTCTTCTCCGCAAGATACTCCATTTCCCCCTGCTGAATCCCCCTGTTATGGTTCCACATACCCTTTACCTTTTCGATACCGGCGTTCGCCTCATCAATGGCTTTTTGCACTGCGGGAGTAATTCGTTGACTTTGTCGAAGACCCGTCGGCATAAAATCATACATTGGTGGGGTTCTCATGCCATTATCGAAGTAGTAATTGTCGGATGCCATCTCCCAGTCTGTTTTTATAAAAAATTGTTAAGGGTGTGTTTTTATAAAAAAATTGTTAAGAGTGTGTTTTAAAAAAAACACACATTTTTAACAATTTTTTTATAATAACACACTCTTAACAATTTTTTTATAAAAAAACACTCTTAACAATTTTTTTATGAAAAAACACACTATAACAACATACACATTATAACATACAAATATCACATTCAAACATAAAACCATAAAACTATAACAATTTTTTATAAAAACACACTGTTAACAATATTTTATAAAAAAACTGTTTTTATAAAAAATTGTTAAGGGTGTGTTTTTATAAAAAAAATTGTTAAGAGTGTGTTTTAAAAAAAACACATTTTTAACAATTTTTTATAATAACACACTCTTAACAATTTTTTTATAAAAAAACACTCTTAAGAATTTTTTTTATAAAAAAACACACTATAACAACATACACATTATAACATACAAATATCACATTCAAACATAAAACCATACATATCATGTTAACTGTATCACAATACTTTAACAAAATAAGTTAATACTAAAAATAACAATTATTTAATGTTACATAAACAACCTAACTACTTAGACAATGCGCATAAATTGACTCCGCCATATGTCGGCGGAAATCCATTGCCTCATCGTCGGTTTCGTTAGGGGGTACCCATATCTCCTCGTTATTTATCAACTTTTGGACATTACGACATACCCATACACCGCAATCCGCATATAACCCGGTCTGCTGGGGTACTTGGCCGGCCATCTTTGTGCGAAAGATACTTGACATTTCGCGACGTCTATGATCCCCTATCAATGAAAAGAACATATATAGTTTTGCTTTAAACGATTGCATCTGCTCTGTCAATTGTTGTTTGCAGAGACCGTCCTTTTCGCTGTCATATAGGGTCATGACCATAGTGTCAAGTTCAAACACTTCAAGCAGCCAATGTCTGGGATGCAAGCATATGGGGATGTACACCTGAAATATTACAATATATGTCATATATGTTATTAAATAAAATAACAGTAAAACGATTTACATACCCTATCGAGGGGAGTCCAAGAGGTCCCTTCCGAGCCATTGCATATTTCGACCACGGAGGCGGGACCTTGATGGTCCATCAGTATACACTGAAAGAACATAGTGTGCATGATGGTCCACCTCGTGTCTACGCCACGATGTTTTTGCAACAGGCTAACCCAAGAATCGACGTGCTATGCATAAAAAATAGATGGTTAGACATGTAATATAAATATATTTGATTATATATGACTATAATTTAACTTCATACTAACCGTATCGTCTAAGTCAGAGTTCACAGGGTCATCCGCAAGCAATGTTTCAAAAAACGAGGGGTTGATTTCTAAGCCCCCGTAAGGGGTGAATGTCAAGTTGGGGAGGCGACCAGTCCGGCACATCCTCATTATTTCTGATGCCGGGTGAGGCTCCGGTGAAGGCACCTTTCCCTTTTTCTTTCCTCCCTTCTTTCCCCCCGCTTTCTTTGCTTGTTTTTTAGCGGTCGGTGGTGTCGTAGATCCTTGTTGGCCAAACGGGTAACGAAACCATTGTGAAATTGATCGCGACCGCTTTTGAGGGAGCGGCGTCACCTGTGGTGGTGGATCTACAACATCCATCGAGTCATCGTCAGGCTCCGAGAAGTGCTCCGAGAAGTGATCCTGGATAATAGGAGACCCCGTCTGAAAATTACGTTACTCAATGTTTTAAGTACAATTTAGGAAATGTTCACAATTAAACCAAAACTACCAAAATAACTTACAGTATGCATTTCCGGCCTGTAATAGTCATCGGCCGAACCGCCAAAGATGTGTGTGATTGCTGTGGTGGCGAACGACGGCGGCATCTGCGAGGTGTATGCCCCCGACATCCCGGCCTGCGTGACATTGAACATTAAAATAGTTACAAAATTAGGATTATCGATATATAACTATAATGGTTACTCAGTGTCACTAACACTCTCCGGGATAGTAGAATATGTTGCGGTGGCGAACGGCGGCGGCATCTGCGAGGTGTATGCCCCCGACATCCCGGCCTGCGTGACATTGAACATTAAAATAGTTACAAAATTAGGATTATCGATATATAACTATAATGGTTACTCAGTGTCACTAACACTCTCCGGGATAGTAGAATGTGTTGCGGTGGCGAACGGCGGCGGCATCTGCGAGGTGTATGCCCCCGACATCCCGGCCTGCGTGACATTGATCATTAAAATAGTTACAAAATTAGGAACAAACATATAACTATAATGGTTACTCAGTTTCACTTACACTCTCCGGGATAGTAGAATAGGATGTGGTGGCGAACGGCGTTTGGGACATCCCGGCCCCCGACATCCCGGCCTGCGTGACATTGATCATTATAAGAGTTACAAACTTAGGAACAAACATATAACTATAATGGTTACTCAATGTCACTTACATTTTCAGGGAATGACGGATGGGATGTGGTGTCAAACGTCGCATGTGCCCCCTGTCCGAACGGAGCGGGGATCGGTGTCGTACTCGACAGCTAAAACAAATTTAGAACGTAATATTAATATACAAACTAAATAAACGTGGCCAACAAATTAAGTTAAACACTAACATTGACAGCGCTAAACTGTCTGTAGACTTCCTCCAGATAGTGTACACGTGTCTGTTGATCCAAACCCTCAGTGATTTGATAATGACCCTATCTTAAATACTTAGTGAAAATTGTAAGTAAACAATATGTATCAGAGTTTCACTATCGCTGATAAGTACTAAGATCTTACAGTACTGCTGATAGGAACTCTCGCACTTTTAGATTAAACATTCAGCGAACACTGTTCACCATATCGCTGAGTCTGTTCAGTCCTTATGGTGATCGCTGATAAGTTAGTTGTTTACTTATGATCCCTGAAGACAAGATTCACGTCAACAAAGGTTCTACGCTGAAGTCGAAGATCAAGCTCATGAACCAGCGACAAGTCTCCTAATGAACTGATGCGGATCAGCGAAGACTCAGATTTGTCCACTCAACGTGAAGTATCAAGTACAAGACTTCAGCTATCGCTGAACTTTATCATCTGCTGAATAGTAAATGATAATCGCTGAATCAACGAAAGCTGATCATGAAGTCCTCCGTACAAAGTACTTTTGTCTTAACCTCCCTTGCACGCCACCGTACGAAATGTCAGAAAAGAACCTCCGAAAATCTGAAATCGTACAACCACTCTGATACTACACTGTTCATTCATGCGGCTACTAAGGTTGTCATCAAAGGTCAATGACATGCAACCAATCCGCTAATGACACGTGTAAAGTATATACTGGATTGCATTAAATGCATGCAGTATATAAAGAGGTGAACTCACTTCATTTGAAGTAACTTGCTAACTCTGGACAAGTTCAAATCTCTCAAGATAGGATTTTATTAGTAATCTCCTTATCTTTCTTAGTGCAAGAAAACCTTAGTGTTCCAACTTGTTTAGATTTAGGTTTATCCTTAATCTTGTTTCCGCAACAAGCTGTAAATTGTTAATGATTTATCAATAAACAATTTAGAAAAGTAAAATAGTGTGTTTGTATTCAACCCCCCCTTCTACAAACTTGTTTAAGCCTTTCGGGACCAACAAGTGGTATCAGAGCAGATTTGTTTAATCTCATAAACAAGATCTAATCTAAGATATTTTCTCTTCCTTGCTATTATCTGAAAATGGCCAACTCAAACACAAACACTCACTATATCGACAATGGTTCTCTTGCAAAACCCCCTAGATTTTCCAGAGACAACTTCAACTTATGGAAAAATAGGATGACACTCTTCTTAGAAGGTGTAGACCCTACTATACCTTACTATCTTGAAAACGGTCCACACATCCCTGTAACGATTGATCCTGCCGTTCCAGCCACTGCAACTAGAGCTGCTATTCCAGAAAGGCTGATTCCAAAGGAAATCCATCATTGGACCGATGAAGACAAGAAGAAAGTGGCTATAGATACAAAAGCCAGATCCATACTATCCATGGCCCTTCCTGACGAAGTCTACCATTCCGTCATGAACCTGAAATCCTCGAAGGCCATGTGGGACACAATATGTGTTCAGTATGAAGGAACGTCTGAAGTCCAGGATTCAAGAAAGATCAACCTGGTAAGACAATACGAAAGTTTCATCTCTGGTAAGAATGAAACTCTCTCTGAAGTACATCAACGTTTTAACTGCTTAATTATAGATCTTAAAACGGTTGGTAAGGAATATTCTAACTTTGAAGTTCTGACAAAGTTTTTAGAATGTTTACCTGAAAGCTGGGACAATTATTCCATGTGTCTCAAGCTGTCAAAAGATCTAAGATCAATGACACTCGCTACCTTATATGGCACATTGCTGAATCATGAGCAATCTAGCCATCTTAAGAAGAATCTTGTAAAAGATTCCAAAAGCACCCCTGTTACTTTAATCTCAGAGGAACCTTCTACTCAGCGACCCGTGGTCACTATCACTGAGTTAGAAAGTAACTCTGAAAGATCATCAGATTCTGATTCTTCAGATGATGAATCCTTGGCTCTCCTAACTAAAAAGTTCAGGAGATTCGCCAAGAAGAAAATGTTTAGAAAGAACAAAACTCTTTCTATAGCTGACAAGCCTAAGTCATCAGCTTTTGTTGATAAGGCTACTGCTACTTGTTTTAACTGCGAAAAGACAGGTCATTTCGCTAACGAGTGCAGGTCAAAGAAAATCATGAGACCTTCAGCCTTTACAAAGAAATCCTTTGTTCCAAGGAATAAAGACGACAAATACTTAAAGCTGAAGGAGAAGTATGCAAAGCTGAAAAGCTTTAAGAAGAAGGGAAAAGGCCTAATGGCTGACTATGATTGGGCTGCTTCTGATGAAGAAGCCTCATCATCTGATTCTGAAGATGATGAAGCAAATCAATGTCTCATGGCCAAGATTGAAGAAGAGGAAGAAAGTTCAGACATTCCCTCCACTTCAACATCTGCCATTCAGGTATCACCTTCCTTCTTTACCAATATTGTAAATATTGATGAAGCTGATAGTCTCCGTAAAATCGAACTACTGACTAGAAGCTTATACGAAGCCATGAACGGCAAAGCTGTGGTTGAAAACCAAAATCTTGATCTCGCTGAAAAGCTTAAAAATTGCCACCTTCAAATAGAAAAGCTTTCTAAATTTGAAGAAGATTTTAAAGATCAAGTCCATTTAAATCAGCTAGTCAAAATTGAACGAGCGGAAGCTATCGCTGCATTAAAAGCTGAACAAGCTACTGTTGAAGGATGGTGTAATTCTTCAACAAAGATCACTGAGATAATTAAGGCTCAGATTCCTCTGAGTGATAAACGTGGTCTGGGTTATAAATATGATACTCCAATACCAACCACTGAACGTTCAATGCTTAAATTTGGAACGTTCGTATCCTCAGTAGCTGACACTTCTTCATCTCAGTACTCCTCGTCGATTACACCAATCCCTGAGGAAACTCCTACCTCCTCAAAAGGTAAGGAGAAAATGGTTTATTCAAAACCTACCTCTGTCTCTAAAGATAAAGGTAAAGGAATTGTAATTTATCAAAATCCTCAGAAGGGTACTTTAGTACCTAAGCTGAATGCTTCCAAAGCCTTAGTGATTCATTCATCTGGTTCTAGAAATCAGACCTCTGGATCAGTTCAGCGACCTACTCCTAGACTCAGAGTAGATGTCCTTGGTAAGAAATCTGAAGAACTGAATGTTCGTCCTATTTCAAAAACCAATAGTGTACTTGGTGCTGGCACTTCTAATTCCAAATTAAAAGCTCAGCACACAAGTGGTCCTAGAACTAATTTTAGTTATAGGAAATGTTATCACTGTGGACTTACCGATCATATTGCAAGTAAGTGTCCCACAGCCACCAAAGCTGATAAGATAGCTAAGGTGAAGATAGCACCAAAGAAGACCAAACCAGTTGCAAGTCAGGTCAAGGTGACTCATACCGCTGAGGTCAAGAAATTGACCAAAGTGAAGAAAGACAAAGCTGAATCTTCAAATGCTGCGAAGACTGCTGAACCCATTCCAACCACTTCCACTGACAAACGCGTATACATGGTGAAGTGGGTACCCAAGCAAAACTAATCTTCCTTTGTATTGCAGGTTAAGAAGGGTATCTGGTATCTCGATAGCGGATGCTCTAGACACATGACTGGAAAGAAAAGCCTGCTCGCTGAATACAAGGAAGAGAAGGGTCCCTCTGTAACTTTCGGTGGAAATGGAAAAGGACACACCCGAGGGTATGGTGTACTTTCAAATGGTACAACATCCTTCAGAAGAGTCGCATATGTTGAAGGGCTGAAGCATAATCTTCTGAGCATCAGTCAGCTTTGCGACATGGATAACAAAGTGATTTTCACCAAGGAATCCTGCTTTGTCTCTGACAAAAAGGAGAAGATAGCTCTCAGCGGTTATCGTTTGGAAAATGTTTACGTTATAAACATGGACTCAACAACCACTGAGAACTCCTGTTTCTTCTCAAAGGCATCTTCTGATGTCAACTGGCTATGGCACAAGAGACTCTCACATCTCAACTTCAAGACACTGAATACTCTTTCATCCAAAGAGTTAGTCACTGGTCTACCTCAACATTCATACGCCAAAGAATCCTTATGTTCAGCGTGTGAAAAAGGGAAGCAGACCAAGGCAAGCTTTAAGTCCAAGCAAGTTTCCTCAGTGTCATCTCATCTTCAACTACTCCATATGGATTTGTTTGGCCCCGTTAACAAACAATCCATCGCTGGAAAGAAATATACGCTGGTCATAGTTGATGAATTCTCTCGTTATACATGGGTAATGTTTCTCCGTTCCAAGAGTGACACCCCTGAAGAACTCATCACCTTTGTTCGGAAGATGGAAACTCTGAACAATATGACTGTTCGCTCAATAAGGAGTGATCATGGAACTGAATTCAAAAACAGTTCTCTTGATTCCTTCCTTGAGAGCAAGGGTATTTCTCATAACTTTTCGTCAGTGAGAACACCACAACAAAACGGAGTCGCTGAAAGAAGAAATAGAACAATTATTGAAGCTGCACGTTCAATGCTCAGCGATTCTCACCTGCCTACTCAGTTTTGGGCAGAAGCTGTCAACACGGCTTGTTTTACGCAAAACAGGTCGCTGATAGTCAAAAGATTCAAAAAGACAGCCTATGAACTCTTTCATGGGAGAAAGCCTTCAATCAGCTTTCTTCACATCTTTGGTTGTCAGTGTTTCATACTGAACAACAGAGATGCCCTTGGAAAGTTTGATCCTAAGGCTGATGATGGAATCTTTCTTGGATACTCCTCAGTTTCCAAAGCCTTCAGAGTCTTCAACCGAAGAAGACAAACTGTAGAAGAAACTATTCACGTCACGTTTGACGAATCCCGTTCAGCGAACTCTAAACCGAACGCTGATACAGAAGAACTGAATCAATGGATGTTTTCTCATCTTGGTGATTCAGAAGATGTTCCCACTACTCATACTCATACAACTGAAAATGATGGTCCTACTATCATTCCCAATATGCAGAATAGTGAAGCTGAAACATCTTGGGTCTCAGCTGTTCCTATAAATACTATACCCGCAGTTGATCCAAATGTCTCAGAAATTCCATCTATTTCTCAGCAATCAGTGAATGAAGTGACAAATGCAAGCATTCCTCTCTTAGCTGATTATCCAGAAGTAGCTGAAGCCTCATCTTCAGTTTCTCCAGTTCAGACTGCGTCAGCGACGCATGCTCCGACTCAGCGATGGACTGTAAATCACCCAATCGATCAAATTCTTGGTGATCCCAACGCTGGTATTCAGACTCGTAGAAGTGCAGGTAATATTTGTTTATTTGTTAACTTTATTTCTCTAACTGAACCAAAGAAAATAGATGATGCCCTCAGAGATCCAAACTGGGTCAGCGCTATGCAAGAAGAGCTGACTGAATTCGAAAGAAACAAAGTTTGGAAACTTGTTCGGAGACCAACTGACAAAACAGTGATAGGCACTAAGTGGGTCTATCGAAACAAGTTGGACGAACATGGTACTGTAACTCGCAACAAAGCTCGTCTTGTTGCTCAGGGATACAGACAAGAGGAAGGTATAGATTATGACGAAACCTTTGCTCCTGTAGCAAGACTTGAATCTATTCGTCTTTTCTTAGCATATGCTGTACACAAAAACTTCATTGTACATCAAATGGATGTTAAGTCAGCGTTTCTAAATGGAAAGCTGAATGAAGAAGTTTATGTGGAACAACCTCCAGGATTCTCAGATCCTAAGCGTCCAGGTTATGTTTATAAGCTGGATAAGGCACTTTATGGCTTGAAGCAAGCTCCTCGTGCATGGTATGACACTCTTTCTACGTATCTCCACCTTGAAAAATTTGAGAGAGGTAAGATTGACAAAACTTTGTTTTTTAGAAAAATAAAAGGTCATATCATTTTAGTTCAAATATATGTTGATGGCATTATATTTGGTTCTACTAACCCTGAGCTTTGTACTCGTTTCGCTGATAGAATGAAAGATGAGTATAAAATGAGTATGATGGGTGAACTAACATATTTCCTTGGTCTTCAGATTAAGCAAACTGAAAAAGGAACTTTTATAAATCAGGGAAAGTATGTTAAAGATATGCTGAAAAAATTCGACTTAACTGAAAGTTCAGCTATGAAAACCCCTATGGCACCACCGCTGATACTTGATAAGGACACAAAGGGTGTTCCTGTCAATGTCACGCTGTACCGTGGGATGATCGGCTCACTACTGTATCTTACAGCTAGCCGACCCGATATTATGTTTGCAACATGTCTGTGCGCACGATATCAAGCTGAACCTAAAATATCTCATATGAAAGCTGTAAAGCGAATCTTTCGATATCTTAAGGGTACAGCGAATCTAGGTCTTTGGTATCCCAAAGATTCAGGATTCGATCTAACCGCCTATTCAGACAGTGATTTTGCAGGTTGCAAAATGGATAGGAAAAGCACCACAGGAGGATGTCAGCTCCTGGGTGGAAAGCTGGTAAGTTGGACAAGTAAGAAGCAAAACTCGGTGTCCACTTCCACAGCTGAAGCTGAGTATGTAGCCGCTGGAAGCTGCTGTTCTCAAGTCTTGTGGATGAGAAATCAACTACTAGACTATGATCTTCAGCTCTCCAAAATTCCAATCTATTGCGACAGCACAAGTGCCATCGCTATAGCAAACAATCCAGTGCTACACTCAAAGACAAAACACATAGAAATCAGATATCATTTTATCAGAGATCATGTGATGAATGGTGATATAGAACTTCATTTTATCCCAACTGATTATCAGTTAGCTGATTTGTTTACCAAACCTCTTGATGAGACAAGATTCAACTTTCTCATCAGCGAGCTTGGAATGCTGAACTTTGAAGGATAAATCTTCAGCGGTTCACATTTAATCAGCGATACGTTTATACATTCTTGTATAGGCTCTGGATAAAATAAACTAGTACAATCCATTTCATCATCTTCTCTCTGAATAAATTGGGTTAAACTGATATCAAGGTATGTTTTCTCTGACAAAACGCATGAAAATGCAAGATTTCAAATTCTTTCATCGCTGAATAATATTTTGAAATTTCTTAAAACCCTCACTGATATTTCTATTCAGTGCTTCATATTTTCCAAAGAGTCCCTGAGTTTTTCTTTCAAAACCTCAGAGACAACGAAAGAATGTGAAAGGACAGTTGTGACGTCATTGCAACGGATAACACCAGGCACGTTTCTTATTCTGACACACGTTTGCACGTTTCGTTGTCTATCCAATCAAATGCAAACACGTGTCCGTGTCATGATGAAAAACTTTCCCGCTCAAGTTTTTCTCTCTCTACTCTCTTCCTATATAAACTCTCTCAAAGTTTATATTTGTCTTTTATGCGAATCAATCTTTCTCCGCAAGAAAAGAACACTGTTGCATTTTGTGCTCTCGATCTTCAAGAACTGTTCATCATCTTCTTCATCAAACTCAAGGTCAATATGTTCTTATCTTTTATCAAATGCAAATAACTTGTTTTCGATCTTATCATTGTTTTACACAAGATCAAACAAAAGAACTCAAAAATAAAATCATTTTCTTTCATGGTTTTATAAACACAACCATTTCATGGTTGTTCTTCAAGTTTTAAATCTAAAATCTTAAACTTGTTCTTCTTTCGTATCCATTTTTTTAAAAAACTGGAATACAAGGCTTATAGGTGTTATATTCGTTTTTTTTTTAAAACAAGAAAAACCCTAATCTTCATTAAGACTTTTTTGTCTGAATGAAATGGACAAAATTCGAAAAATCTTAATGGAAATTCTCTTTCCACATTAAGATATTTCTTATTTGTTAACATCTTTGGTTGAACTGATAATACAGTGAAATGGCAACTTCAAAGCTGAATGTTACCGCTGAGTCCATCTCCAGTGATTCTGAGGAACTGGAAATCACCAAAGCTCCTCAGGTTAAGTTTGAGCTGGATCAACTAGACTGGACAAAGGCAAACAACCTTTCAGCGCTTCTCGAGTTTCCTCCTCGGAAGCAGGTATCCCATCTAGACGACGCTGTGATTTTTTTGAAGAATAGCCCCATATACACAGCACTGACAATCACACCTCCTGCCAGTCAGCGTCTATTATCCCAATTCTGGTACTCTGCCAGACATACCAACCTACCCTCAGCCAAAGATCCATCTAAAACCATCGACTGCATACTCAGCGATACTGAGTATGGCACCATCAAGATAACCCCCGCAATAATCCGTAAAGCTCTGAAATTCCCTAACGCTACCTCAGAAAATCCTTTCATTCCATTTCCTGACCACAAGAAGCACGCTGACAGGGAAGAAATCATTGCTTTCCTTGATGCGATGGGTTACATCTGGGAGACTGGAAGAGACAAGCTACCTGAGAAGAAGCTGACGCTGATAAAGAAATCCAAAATGCCCAGCGAGATGAACTTCATCTTCGCTCACCTGATCAGCTGCATGACAGCGAAATCCGGATCTTCTGATCAAGCCGCTCAACCTCAGCAGGCCATGGGTTACGCACTGCTGAAAGGTCTCAACATTGACTGGGCCTCCATCATCTATGAAGACCTCATTCAACGTGTTGATTCTGCCGCTGACCGACCAGCATGGGTTCCTTACCCGCGATTCATCAGCGCCATCTTTCAATATGGCCTGAAGGACAGCTATCCTGAGGAGGGTGATCTGAAACTCTCTCAGATTGGCCCTAAAGTTCTCGACTTCAAGCCTGTCGCCAACGAGGTACGTCTCTCTACTCTTCTCACTCTTCTTAATTCTCCGCTTTCTGTGGCTCCTTCAGCGACAATACCCATCGCTGATACCCCGGCCACAAAATCCATTCCTTCTAAGAAAAGGAAACAATCTCTTACCCCTCTTGATTCCAAAAGGATCAAGAAAACCAAGGAGCAACCCCAGCAGTTGCATGCTGAAGACTCCTCAGCTCATTCTGAAGAGCTGAAGGAAAGTTCCGTGGTACGCTCTGCCACACCAATTCAAGCCATCCCTTCTAAACCTACTTCAGCGTCCCTAAACGCTGAGGTTAGAACTTTGGAATCTACCCAACCTTCGTCAGTCTCTCAAAAGACTGATGAAGTACTTCTCAGCGAATCCAACGCTGAACTTGAACCCCAACCCCAATTCTTATCCTTCGCTCCTCCCTCTACTTCTTTGGACACTCCTCCAGTCAAAACTGGAGATGCCATCATTCAAGAAGCCGTTGAAGCTTCTCAGCGAATGACGAAGAAAGGACCTGCAGAGATCTCCATTCCTCACGGAACTTTTGAGGGAGATATGGAACACTATGGAGGGACTCGAAACTTTGATGAGTTCGTCAACGCTCCTGCAGGTACAGATCCCACCTTAAACACTGTAACTAAACCTGAAACTTCTGAGCTTTCCTTTGTTCACAAGTACTTATATGTTACAGGTCCTTTTTTGGGAGACATCAACCAGTCTCTGAAGTCTATGGAGATGAAACTTACGGATCTCACCACCGGTCTATCAAATAACTCTACAGCTGTAACAAACGCTGGAGAGAATCTGACGAAGCTGACTACTGTGGTGGAAAAGAAGGCCTCCTCTGATGACCTCAAAGATCTTGATAAAACTCTCGCCGACTTTGCCAAAGTGCTCTCCGACATCTACACTGACTACACCAACCTCAAATCATCAGTTTCCACCATTTCCAGCGAAGTTACAACGCTGAAGAAATCGGTTGGTACACTCGAAGGTGATATGTCAGTGGTCAAGACCGACTTGGGCTCAGTGAAGACCGACCTTGGTTCCGTCAAGACAATGATCGAGACGTTGGTGAACAAGGCAAATAATCCAGCTCCTGCTCCGGCCCCTGCACCTGTTTTGGACTCATTCACCGCAGAGGATCGCCAAGAGCTGAAGAAAATCACGCCTGCTATTTCTGGCCTAGAAGACAGAATAGCTAAGCTTGAAGGTTGTGTGAAAATCTCTGGCCCAGAAGACAGAGACAACACCAATGCTGAATCTACCCATTCCTCCCCCGCCCATCATGAGAAAGAGGGGGAGAAGAGCGCTGAACAGGAGAAGAGCGCTGAAGACCTTTCCCATGATGAATCTATCAGGGGAGAGGGTAATGAAGATCGGATTACTGGACCTCAGGGAGATGAAAACCCTGAGGGAACCGAGAACCTCGCCTCTATATCTGAGGGGGAGCAACTCGATGAAGATGCTGAGGAATCTGAAGCAGAAGAAGACGAAGACTTCGACATCCCTGAAGCTGAACCATCCTCCTCTCCAAGGAACGATGATGATGATGATGAAGATGACGATGATTTCTTTGTTGTCAAACCTGCTCCTCGAACCAAAGCTCTTAAAGGTATTTCAATAAAAGAACCTTCAGGGGAGAAGACAAAGACAAAGCACTCAGCCTCTGGCGCTGAGAAAAGCAAAGACAAAGGCATCGCTGAAGATGATAATCTGGCGATCCTACTTGCAAAGCCGATTTGTCAGGTACACTAAACTTATTTTTCCTTCCCTGATCATCTATGAAAAATCAGTTATCCATTCCACAAACACCATACACATCCACATTTTTTTTCTATCTTTTCTACCCAAGTTCTTCTACCCAGTTCTTATTTGTAAGATCGCTGCGTTTCAGCTAGTCCTCTCCCCTGTTTGAGGATATCGCTGAAAGATCTGTTGCGACTTCACCAATAATTCCAGCTAACGCTGAAGACATAATCCCAGTCTTAGATTTAATCTCTGAGACTGATGAACCAGAAGAACAACCTCTCTCGCACAGAAACAGACCTTCCTCAGTTGATCAAAAGAGGAGAGAAGAAATGATAAAGCGATTCGAGGATCAGCGAATCATCCTAAGGCGCGATCAACTACCTTCAGTTCCTCCTAAGTTCAGAATTTCAAAAGCTGAATACCAAGATCATCTCAGAGCTGAACGCCTCATCGCTGAAAGGAAGGAAGCTGAAGATAAAGACAGAGAATACGCCATCAAGCTCACTCAAGAATCTGTCAAAGACCCCAAGCTGAAGCGTATTCCCATTCAAATCCAACGAAAGCTTTGGGAACAAGCCCAGAAGATCGTGGAAAAGAAAGCTGAAGTTTCTCAGACCACCCTGATCTGGTGTAAAGAGAAAATCCACTTCAGATATCGTCCAGCAAAGATCAACAAGGTATTCATCTCTGGAAGAACCTCCGTCGGAGTACCTATTGTTGACATCAAACTGTTCAGAGAAGATGACTCATCTGAAACCTTTCGTGCTGACACGGTAAAAAGGTATGGTCTCTCTGAATGGCTGGAGATGAGGTTAGCTATCCAACCGTCAAAATCTAAGTACAAGGATCATTTCGAAAAGCTGATAAACAGACAGATCGATTTGATATCTTCTTGTGTGGATATTCCTCCTGTTCCTGATCTAAAGCCGAAAAGAAAAAAGGACTCTCCAAGGAAGAAACGTCAAGATTCAAACTCAGGTCCTGTCATACGAAATGAAACTGGAATTGGTTTCTCTCGCGCTGAAGTACTTGGTCCTGATCCTGATCTATCTGCCCTTGATGTCTCTTTGCCACCATGTGAACTTTTCGTCCCTGGTAAAGTCATCAGTAATCCTTATGGAATATTCTTTCTTGACTACGACGGACGTAAATGCTTTCAACGGATCGCTGAGCTTCCAATCACTCCAATCGAACAGCTCAAAGATCTCATCTACTGGTGCGACTTCAGAAAAGACATTCAGGCACGACACCTAAAACCCTTGATTTTTGAAGCTGCTCTGAAGCTAAAGAATAAAGGAGAAAAGGTTCCTGACTGGATGATTCCAACTGAAAAGACAACCCTTGATGAACTTCTCATTAAGGAAGAACCCTTTGAAGGCTGACAACAATCACCATTTTCTCTATTGTATCAGTCATCCTTCAGTACTTGTAATTTATTTCGCTTGTACTTGTAATCTTTCTTATTCATATTGTAACCTGATTCAAAGATTTAAAGAAAGATTTCAGCGAATGTACTTTACTCCATCAGTACTGAAAAGATCCCAGAAAACAGTAAAAGGGACAAATATTTTATGAGTTCTTTTTATCCTTATGTTTTCATTAAATAGCAATTTTCTCTGTTGCTATGTCATAATCAAATAGGGGGAGATTGTTGATCCAAACCCTCAGTGATTTGATAATGACCCTATCTTAAATACTTAGTGAAAATTGTAAGTAAACAATATGTATCAGAGTTTCACTATCGCTGATAAGTACTAAGATCTTACAGTACTGCTGATAGGAACTCTCGCACTTTTAGATTAAACATTCAGCGAACACTGTTCACCATATCGCTGAGTCTGTTCAGTCCTTATGGTGATCGCTGATAAGTTAGTTGTTTACTTATGATCCCTGAAGACAAGATTCACGTCAACAAAGGTTCTACGCTGAAGTCGAAGATCAAGCTCATGAACCAGCGACAAGTCTCCTAATGAACTGATGCGGATCAGCGAAGACTCAGATTTGTCCACTCAACGTGAAGTATCAAGTACAAGACTTCAGCTATCGCTGAACTTTATCATCTGCTGAATAGTAAATGATAATCGCTGAATCAACGAAAGCTGATCATGAAGTCCTCCGTACAAAGTACTTTTGTCTTAACCTCCCTTGCACGCCACCGTACGAAATGTCAGAAAAGAACCTCCGAAAATCTGAAATCGTACAACCACTCTGATACTACACTGTTCATTCATGCGGCTACTAAGGTTGTCATCAAAGGTCAATGACATGCAACCAATCCGCTAATGACACGTGTAAAGTATATACTGGATTGCATTAAATGCATGCAGTATATAAAGAGATGAACTCACTTCATTTGAAGTAACTTGCTAACTCTGGACAAGTTCAAATCTCTCAAGATAGGATTTTATTAGTAATCTCCTTATCTTTCTTAGTGCAAGAAAACCTTAGTGTTCCAACTTGTTTAGATTTAGGTTTATCCTTAATCTTGTTTCCGCAACAAGCTGTAAATTGTTAATGATTTATCAATAAACAATTTAGAAAAGTAAAATAGTGTGTTTGTATTCAACCCCCCCCCCTTCTACAAACTTGTTTAAGCCTTTCGGGACCAACAGTGTCTCTAGCGGCCCGTGGACGTAGTCCCACAGGACTTCATGTGAGCCACGCTGTGGCTCGTAGGAAGGGGCCGCCTGATATGGATTGTAGGAGGAGGAAGGGGGCGCCTGGTAGGAGGAGGAAGGGGGCGGCTGGTATCCACCGGAAGGGGGCATGTCGTCGTCTTCCTCATCTTCGTCAGATGTGGAAGTAGGGGGACGTCGAGCCCTTTCCGCCTCTGCGTCAATAAAGGCCACGCTGTCTCTGTACCAATCTGTGCCCATCTCGTCGACAGTAGGCACAAGGCGATCGGCGGGCAAGAGTGGCTGCTAAATATATGATAAAACATAAAAGAAATTAATAAGCGGGGCTAACGTATGCAAATTGTAAACATAGTAAAAGAACTTACATTTCTAGACGCTTTGAAGAACTCAATCCAAAGCGACCTACTTAGGGTAACACGCTTGTCCCAACGGGTTCCCCTAAGTACTCGATCGTCGCGCTTGACGAAATATCGGATTGATGCGGGAAACATCTCCAAGATCCATATCTGGAATTAGACAAGAAGAGCAAGTACGTAAAAAGAAAAGCCAAACAGTTTGTATGTATTATTAACAATTGTTATACTACGTATCTAACCTTGAAGGCGTATGTAAAACCACAAAGATTCATCTTTGCATGTCGATCGGCGCGTCTGCCTATGGCTCGGTGCAGATTAGAGTAGCAATGTGTCCAGATATGGCTACCCCACGGGTAGCTGTTAAACAGCTCAAGGTCCTCAACGGCCCTAAGGACCGTCGATGAAGCATGCTGGCTATACTCACGGCCCAGGAAGCCCATATCCACGATCACCACCAAGCATACACGGACAGCATCGTCGTCGGTTAGGGCACTAAGGCCCTCTTTCATCTTTTCCCGGGCTGCCTTCATCTTCAAACGAGATGCTGAAATGCCGAAAACCCTAGGAACGAAGGAGCAGTCTTCTAAGGGAGGAAAGGGGGAGCCTCTCCAAAACGTAGTCCTGTAATTAGACAGAACTCACGACGCCCAAAATGCAATTGAGAGCCGAAGAAATCAAAATGCATCTCCTCCGGCTCAGCGTTGGCGTCCTCGACCTCCAACTGTAGAAACATGTGTACTAGCGTAGGTTCGCCACCAGAGTAAGACACATCCATCCATGGCCCGAACGGTGTCCCTCTATAGATGGTCTCAAGGGTATCCGCGCGATCACCTAATCCCCTAAAGAGCGCTCCTAATTCCTCGATGTAGGAAACTTTGCACCTTAGCGTCAAGTCGATGTTAAAGAAATCCTTCTACATAGTCATTCACAGATGTTATAGTTAGTGTTATATATAGATGCTGCAGTTTATTTTATTTCAACGTATAATAGTGTTATATATAGATAAAGTGCGGTGGTATTTTATTTCAACGTATCATATTGTTATATATAGATAAAGTGCGATTTATTTTATTTCAACGTATAATAGTGTTATATATAGATAAAGTGCGGTGGTATTTTATTTCAACGTATCATATTGTTATATAGAGATAAAGTGCGATTTATTTTATTTCAACGTATAATAGTGTTATATATAGATAAAGTGCGGTGGTATTTTATTTCAACGTATAATAGTGTTATATATAGATAAAGTGCGGTGGTATTTTATTTCAACGTATCATATTGTTATATAGAGATAAAGTGCGATTTATTTTATTTCAACGTATAATAGTGTTATATATAGATAAAGTGCGGTGGTATTTTATTTCAACGTATAATAGTGTTATATATAGATAAAGTGCGGTTTATTTTATTTCAACGTATCATATTGTTATATATAGATAAAGTGTGATTTATTTTATTTCAACGTATAATAGTGTTATATATAGATAAAGTGCGGTGGTATTTTATTTCAACGTATCATATTGTTATATAGAGATAAAGTGTGATTTATTTTATTTCAACGTATAATAGTGTTATATATAGATAAAGTGCGGTGGTATTTTATCTCAACGTATAATAGTGTTATATATAGATAAAGTGCGGTGGTATTTTATTTCAACGTATCATATTGTTATATAGAGATAAAGTGCGGTTTATTTTATTTCAACGTATAATAGTGTTATATATAGATAAAGTGCGGTGGTATTTTATTTCAACGTATAATAGTGTTATATATAGATAAAGTGCGGTGGTATTTTATTTCAACGTATCATATTGTTATATAGAGATAAAGTGCGGTTTATTTTATTTCAACGTATAATAGTGTTATATATAGATAAAGTGCGGTGGTATTTTATTTCAACGTATAATAGTGTTATATATAGATAAAGTGCGGTTTATTTTATTTCAACGTATCATATTGTTATATATAGATAAAGTGTGATTTATTTTATTTCAACGTATAATAGTGTTATATATAGATAAAGTGCGGTGGTATTTTATTTCAACGTATCATATTGTTATATAGAGATAAAGTGTGATTTATTTTATTTCAACGTATAATAGTGTTATATATAGATAAAGTGCGGTGGTATTTTATCTCAACGTATAATAGTGTTATATATAGATAAAGTGCGGTGGTATTTTATTTCAACGTATCATATTGTTATATAGAGATAAAGTGCGGTTTATTTTATTTCAACGTATAATAGTGTTATATATAGATAAAGTGCGGTGGTATTTTATTTCAACGTATAATAGTGTTATATATACATAAAGTGCGGTTTATTTTATTTCAACGTATCATATTGTTATATATAGATAAAGTGCGGTTTAGGGACCCTAGTTGTCATTCTTAAAAGTTTAGGACCTAATTGGCATTCTTAAAAGTTTAAGGACCTAAGTTGTCATTCTTAACATTTTTTTATAAAAAATTGTTAAGAGTGTGTTTTTTATAAAAAATTGTTAAGAGTGTGTTTTTATAAAAAAATTGTTATAGTTTTATGTTTGAATGTGATATTTGTATGTTATAATGTGTATGTTGTTATAGTGTGTTTTTTCATATAAAAATTGTTAAGAGTGTTTTTTTATAAAAAAATTGTTAAAAGTGTGTTTTTATAAAAAAAATTGTTAAAAATGTGTTTTTTTTTATAAAAACACACTCTTAACAATTTTTTTTATAAAAAAATTGTTTTTATAAAAAATTGTTAAGGGTGTGTTTTTATAAAAAAATTGTTAAGGGTGTGTTTTTATAAAAAAAACACATTTTAACAATTTTTTTATAAAAAAACACTCTTAACAATTTTTATATGAAAAAACACACTATAACAACATACACATTATAACATACAAATATCACATTCAAACATAAAACTATAACAATTTTTTTATAAAAACACTTTTAACAATTTTTTATAAAAAAACACATTTTTAACAATTTTTTTTAAAAACTGTTTTTATAAAAAAAATTATAAAAAAACAAATTATAAAAACCATAAAACTATAACAATTTTTTATAAAAACACACTCTTAACAATTTTTTATAAAAACACACTGTTTTTATAAAAAATTGTTAAGGGTGTGTTTTTATAAAAAAAAACACATTTTTAACAATTTTTTTATAAAAAAACATTCTTAACAATTTTTATATGAAAAAACACACTATAACAACATACACATTATAACATACAAATATCACATTCAAACATAAAACTATAACATTTTTTTATAAAAACACACTGTTAACAATTTTTTATAAAAAAACACATTTTTAACAATTTTTTTTAAAAACTGTTTTTATAAAAAAAAATTAACAATTTTTTTATAAAAAAACACATTATAAAAACCATAAAACTATAACAATTTTTTATAAAAACACACTCTTAACAATTTTTTATAAAAACACACTGTTTTTATAAAAAATTGTTAAGGGTGTGTTTTTATAAAAAAAATTGTTAAGAGTGTGTTTTTATAAAAAAAACACATTGTTAACAATTTTTTTATAAAAACACACTCTTAACAATTTTTTTATAAAAAAACACTCTTAAGAATTTTTATATGAAAAAACACACTATAACAACATACACATTATAACATACAAATATCACATTCAAACATAAAACCATACATATCATGTTAAACATAGAACATATTCAAACATAAGTTATAAACACTATAACAACCTACAAATCATATATCTTAACTTAAAATAACATACAAAAAATAACAAATAACATAAGGAAAACATACCAAAGAGGTAATACGAGACATCTTCACAAAAACCTGAACGCGTATTCCACACGAGAAAATTGAGAGAGTTTGATTAAAAATTGAGAGAGTGATTAAAAAAATTGAGAGTGGCCGTGTCTTGGTCCCCCCCCCCCCCCTTATATAGTGCGGCCGAAGAAAATTTAGGGTTTAGGGTTCGTCAAAGGGATTTTAGGGTTAACCCTGTGCCGACACGTGGCACAGGAGCCCGCGATCGCGGGAGGTCAACGAAAGTCAATCGCGGGCAGGGACCAAAAATGCACACGCGGGCATTCTTGAGGGGGGAAAGCTGTACCGCGGGCATTCTTGAGGGACCAACGCGGGCATTCTTGGTGACACGTGGCCTGGAGCCCGCGATCGCGGGCTCCATCGCGGATTTTTTTGGTACTTTTGTAAACTGGGAGAGATTTTGGGTATTTTGGTAAGAGATGGTCAAACTTAGGGTATTTTAATTAATTTCCCTAATTAATAACTAATTATCATTTTATTTAAAAATAACTTATTTAATGAAACATTAAAATTTTACATATGGTTTTAGTAAGAGGGACTCAAAGCAAGCACTTTTAGTTTCCTTGCAATAAAAATTTTGTAAGGGTTAAAATGCAAAAAACAACAAACTACATGGACCAAATTTGCAATTTACTTTTTTATTATCGACTATTCTATTTACATCCAGTATCGAAACTAGGTAAAACGACAATGTAAAAATTAGATTTTGATGTTGATTTGTGAATAAAAATTACTAGGTAGGGGTACATTTAATGAATTTATAGAGGTGAAATCAACCTTCTCGTTTGTTATACAAAATAAGTTAGCTTAGAGCATGGCCAATAGCTCATTCAAACCGAAGAAAATGAAGATTTAAGGTATTTTTTTGCTCTAACAACTTCTTCAAACTTTCTCCAAAATGGAAAAAATAGGAGAGATAAAGTTTTTGTGACTTTTTCCAATTATATTCTTATTAATATTAATTATGTTTATTTAATAATAGTTGATCATGTCAATAGTTTTATATTTTTTAATATTAATCAATATATTTTAGTTCTTAATTATTATTATTTTTTAATTATTATTCAATTATTTATTTCTATTCATATTATATGTAATGGTTATCTAAAATCATAAGTTAATATAGATTTTTCTAAAATTTGTTTTAAAAAATTCAAGTTCATAGTGTATATATAATAATAAATTTTAAATTATGTTAATTAACATATTCTATTTTTTTACTATATTATTTATATTACTTAACATATTATATTACTATAAATTTGTTTTATTTATATTATAAAATATTGTAATTGATTATATTTTTCAAGATGTTCTTTTTGGTCAATTTAAATGTTTATCATCTAGTTTTTATCAAACGTGACTTATCCATCAGTTAGCTTATCAGCTATCAATTAGTTTAGCAGCTATTAGTTGGCTTACTAGTCATCAACTAGTTTATCAATCATCGGCTAGTTACCAAACATAGTCTTTATAAAAGAAGATAATGTATTTTGTTTTTAATTTCTATTATAGGAACATACTTTAAAATGATATGTTTAGGGATTTATTATAAATTGTATAAACTAAAAGAGGATCCGATTATCTTTAAATTTGATAAAAACTGAGATAAATAGCATGGTAAGAGCATCTCCAATAAATTCTCTAAAATGGAGAATCAAAAAATTATCTTGTAAAAAAAAGTATCATTCTCCAACAGATTCCCTATTTTGGATTACATCATTAATTATATCAATAAAACATTCCACATATATATAAATTATTATTTCTTTCTTTTAAACATTTTATTTCAAGGTTTGTCGTTGGTGGGATACAATAAAAACAATTTCTCTCTATTCTTAATAATTTTTGGAGATGTCTCCAAATTTGGAGAAATTTACACTTTTTCTCCAATTTTCTCCATTTTAAAAAGAAACTTTGTTGGAACAAAAATTATCCAAAATCTCCACTTTCCTACAAGTCACGTCACTTTTTGATTATAAGAATCTTGCATTGGAGATGCTCTAATAAACTAAATTAAGTTTTTCTTTTTTCCCTTTTTAATGCATGTTTTAATTCATTTAAATATCTATTTAATACAAGTACGACAAACTATATACTGTTATAGATACGTACCCGCGCGCGTTGCGGCGCGAAGTATCTTGAATCTAAAGCCGAGAATTCGAAAAAAATAATTTTGTTTCATGTTCATATTTATTCGCTTTTAAATCGCATATCAAATGTATAAAATTAAAGGTTAATATGGTTAATTGGTCAAAAAAATTAAAAAATATTCGTTCGATAGTGGGGTCTTCAAACCCATAACATTTGTGCTCATTTTGAAGGTTTTGATGAACGGTTATAATGGTATAATTTATAAAAAAGAAAAACATATTTGTTTAATGTATTTTAGTTTATGTATGTTGATATGATAAAGATGTAACATGAAAAATGAAAGAAAAAGAGATATAAAGTAAATTAAATAACTAACTATAATGGTATAAAATGTAGATTAAAAATAAAAAATATTTTTATTTTTAATTATCATGTTGAACGTTGGAGGTTTTACAGCTTTTAAACTTGTACATGATGTATTGAGATTTATATTTCTTAAAAATTCAAGAATAAACGTAAATGGAATTATTTTTAAAGGAGTATAATAGATAAATATAGATAATAGCGTAAAATGTACAAATTTAAAAAAAATCAGTACGTCATTCTTGAAAAACCTTGATACGTATTTATGATATTTCACAATATTATTAAGTTAAAAAAATATTCAATAATAAATTTATTTTGAAATTATTGACAAGAATATTGTAATATTATAATTTGTAAAAAAATGCATTTATTAATATGTTTTAGTTAAACTATGATTATGTATTTTTAATATTATAAGGGTGTAAATGAAAATGAATAATGTAAGAGATATAAAACAAATTAATTTATACATGTTCATGGTATTTAATAATATGATTAAATCCAAAAATATTCAATATTGGGCTCATTTCGAAGGTATTGACGAGATGATTACAATGATATAATTTGTAAAAAAAGAAATGTATTTTTTTTAATGCATTCGTGTTCATATACGATTATTTATGTTAATATGATAAGGATGTAAAATAAAAAATAAAAAAATAAAGGATTAAAAGTAAATTGAATAACTAATTCTAAGGGTATAAAATGTAACTTAATATTATAAGAGTGTAAAATGAAAATGAATAATGTAAGAGATATAAAACAAATTAATTTGTACATGTTCATGATATTTAATAATATGATTAAATCAAAAAATATTCAATATTTGGCTCATTTCGAAGGTACTGACGAGACGATTACAATGGTGTAATTTGTAAAAAAAGAAATGTATTTTTTTAATGCATTCTTGTTCATATACAATTATTTATGTTAATATGATAAAGGTGTAAAATAAAAAATAAAAAAGTAAGAGATTAAAAGTAAATTGGATAACTAATTCTAAGGATATAAAGTGTAACTTAGATATTGAAAATTGTTTGATTTTGAAAGGAACGTGGGAGAGAGGGGATTTCTTAGTAGCTTGAGAGTTGTACATATAGCTTAAAAAGTGATACGACTTAAAATTCAACTTTAACTGTGTTTTCATGCTTATATATATAGTATAGATAAATCATGTTAAATTAATATAAATAGCTATATACAAAATAGAATTTAATATTATATTAAACAAAAGAAAAGGGGTGGTGAACAAAAACAAAGGAAGAAGGTGGTGGGGGAAGACAATTAAGCTAACCATGGTCCATGGAGTGTTACACACCTGAATTTATCAAAATGTCTCGTTTATTAATACTAACCGAGTAAATATGTGATTATACTAAAGTCACATGGGTAAACATCTTTAAGTGGTGGAACCTTATTGTAGTTTATCATCTATAATTTAAGAGTTAATTTTTTTCGATGGTGGAAATCAAGTGACAGGTTCTTTAAAAAGTTTATGGCAAGCTGGTATTTGGATTACTGCATACTTCATTTGGAGAAGCAGGAATTCTTAGAGTGTTCAAAGGCGTCTCCTTGAGTGAAGACCTCTTGGGAGAAATTCAATGCCGCTAATTTGGTTGTATCGCTAAGGTCATGGACCGGATCTCCAAACTTTGTTTGATTTGTTTGCTCCTTAGTTGGGTTGGTTCTAGTCGTTTGTCCCTTTTTCGGGTTTCGAATTTGGTTTTGCTTTAGTCTGCTTTGTCTTTTCTGCATTTCGTAGATCTTGATGTTCTTGTTGTATTCTTTATTTTTTTTAATAAATTCTCTTCCAGCTTTTCAAAAAACTGAGTAAATATGTAATATAGTTGGTAAGTGTCTTTTAAATAGTTAATAAGCTTTAATTGAATAATAGTCATTACCCTCACTTACTCAATAAGATTATTGATTAATTGCTTACCATTTTCAGATATGATTTTACGTTCTTTTCATTCTCACGTAGTCACGTGCTAACTATAAGTGATCGAATCCTATAATTGCTTAGAGCATCTCCAACAGATTTTCTAATTTTTTTCTAAAATAGGGACTCAGAAGTCAAAATCTCTAAAAAGAATTACATTTAACTCCAACATATTCTTCATTTTAGAGATTTTAACATCCATAATATTATTAAAATGTAGACCGTAATTATACTTGAGAAGATGAATGATATACATAAAATACCTTAGGGTGCGTTTGGTACACTGAACAGGACATAACAGGGTCCACTGTTCAACGTTTGGCAGGACTTTTATGTGGAACAGACTGGAACAAGGTGGAACAAACTGGAACAAGCCTGTTCCACCCCCACCCCATTGAACAAGCTGTAACAAGGTGTAACAGACTTATGTTTTGTCAATATAACCTCAAAATAAAATCTAATTATCTTCTAAAACATCAAATAAACCTTATATTTCATATTTTATTCATTCTTTAAATTTAGTAAGGGTAAATTGGTCAATGTTATCTGTTCTGTCCTGTCAAGTTTTGTCTTACCAAACGTGGAACAGATGTTCTGTTCTGTCTTGTTCCACCTTGTCTTGTCCTATCCTGTCTTATATTTTACCGGTCAATGATTTATAATAATCAAGTCTAATTCTTTTTATCATTCCTCTTGACAAAATTTACAAATATGTAGACTTAAAAAAAAAGCAAAACATTGCTTTTGTCGAGTAATTTTCACTACAACCCTTTTGATGAGGCATCAATTCTTTTATGTCCAAATCCACCGTATAAACCATGAGCTTTTATAGGTTAAAATGGTCAAAAAGAGAAAGGGATGAAATTGAAATGACCTTTTTATAAGTTGAAATCATCACCTTTGCTTTCTCTTTCTACTTTTGGAATTTCAAGATTTCTCAAATAATCTCAATAATAATATAGGTTAAAAAAACAATGCAATATAGATCTAAATAGGCCGTCAAAGAGACCTAAATTTAAAGTCGTACTCTGAAAGCATTTTGGAACCATGTAGCACAACAATTCATGTATAAAAAAATAGTTTCATATATGCACGTAAACTCTAACGTACTAGTTTTTTCCCTTCAGCAACTAAGAAATAATGGTCTCGAACATAGGGGAATTCATATGAGAGCTCTGCCCCTTGAATCCCAAGTGCTTGACTTTCTTTCTGGGTGCTGAAAGGCATATTAGCTTCAACATCGAGTAGGGCATGAGATCCTAAGTTATCCGTCCTGCAAGAAAGCCCACTTATCTTTGTCTTCAAACTTGAATTCTTCAATCCACTTGGATTATAGGCCAACAAGCCCAGAACCACCAAGGTTGGAGCTTGCTACCAAATAATTCTTTTTCTTCTAAGAGCTTTTCCAGCTCAAATAAGAGGTTTTCTTTTTTCCATGATTGATAGACTAAAATCGATGAGTCGAGGGTATGGGGTTACGGGTTGATAATTGGAGTAAGATTGTATTCGACTTAATTGTAGATATACAAATTGTTGGTCATGGGAAGCAACACTCGAAGTGTTTGTAGAACGAGGTTGAATATAAACACAACAAATTTTCACTTTTTAAATATTTCTTTTATATATTGTATAAAAACAAGAATTACATATTTGTTGCAGAAGTTAGGAAGGTAAGACTTGTGATCGTAAACAATCCTGATTGTGAAAAATTTGTTAAACTAAAATAGTGGGGAGAAATTCTCTTGCAGGCCAAAGAACTAACGAAGTTGTTTAGAAGATGACACCGAATTCACTTCGGAAACACTTACTAAGATGTTCTTTCAAAACGGGTGAGTAACATTGAATGATAAGGGTGACCTTTTATAGCCTCTAGTGCATTAAATGCTAACAATCCAACTTTAATGCATGTCTTATTCCGATTGGTTGATCCACACATCGTACAAATCTTCATTTCAATCTTTGAGCTTGATGTAGACACTATTTCATCTTACTTCAACATCTAGTATGCCGGAGGAAACAATAAAGCAAACAAGGTACCAATATTTTCTTAGGCTAACATGTCGTACATGTTCTCATGCCAAAAAGAAAGTAACCTGGTAGGTGAGCTAAACTTGCTAGCCAAGTTTGTCTTCAAGATTCGGCTTGCCAGTAGTAGTATTTGTGAGACTACTATTTGACTTTAATTATGTATTGATCTTATTTTGGCTAGATGACAAACTAATCTGATTTGGTGATGATCTTAACCTCACTTCAACAGTTCAACTAGTCTTTGACTTTGTTGAAGACATTTTGTTTTTTGATCAATACAGATAGGTGTAAGACTTTTACAATTAAAAATCCTATCTTTTTCTATATATGAAATATAAGCTATATATCGGATTTGCCAACTACAAATCATTATGAAGTTGCTACACAGGCTAGACAATGAGTTGGTAAAACTGGAACCCTTTAGCCAATAGAGAAACCGATTGGATGAGAGCTTTGATGATATCTAATTGTGTGAGGTAATATCCGAAACCTAAAACAATAGGATCATGAAACCTTTTATAAGGAAGCTTTGGTCATCCTATGGGAATATACATTCCCGTTCGGAAAAACTCAAATATGAGCTCGAAAAAATACAAGCTGATATAGATAGACACCCGGATGAGGACGACCTTCGAAATGACCATGTGTTCCTTCTAAACGCGTACAAGATTGCTACCAGGGAAGAGGAATAGTGGCTTAAACAACGGGCTAAGGTCCATTAGCTTAAGGAAGGAGACTCGAATAGGGCGTACTTTCACAAAGTTGTCAATGAAAAAAACAAATTCCATAGGATTGGAGCAGTGCATGATCTTGAAGGAAGGTGCTTTGAGGGCCCCATGGTGGCTAACCAATTCGTCCTACACTACCAACATATGCTGGGAACCGAAACTAACGTCGGTGTCAGCATGCCGAATCTCGAGATCTTCACCAATTGTATAGAGGCCGACATGATTAGACCGGTCACTGATAACGAAATCAAAGGGGCTATGTTTGACATAGGGGACGATAAATCTCTAGGCCCTGATGGTTATGGGTCTAAATTTTTCAAAGCTACGTGGGAAACCACAAGTGATGACGTTTGCAAAGCGGTAAAGTTCTTTTTTGATCGCGGTAAAATCCTTCGGGAGGTTAATCATACGCTACTTGCTATTGTTCCTAAATGCTCTTCTCCTTCGACGGTGGCTGATTACCGCCCTATATCTTGCTGCAATGTGGTTCTGAAATGCATTAGTAAGATTATTTCCAATCGTATAAAATGATGCCATTACAAGCTTGTGGGGGATAACCAGTCGGCTTTTATCTCTGGACGGTGCATAACTGATAATATTCTTATGGCCCAGGATCTCATGCAAGGGTATCAACTTGGTAGAGGAATGGCTCGATGTGCGTTAAAAATCGACATACAAAAAGCGTATGATACAGTGAATTGGTGTTTCTTACGGGGCATCCTGACTCGTTTTGGGTTTCCAGACCGCATGATTGAATGGATTATGGAAACAGTTACCACGACGTCTTTCTCGGTGGTTGTCAATGGTGAGAGTCATGGATTCATACATGGCAAACGTGGTCTTCGTCAAGGAGACCCGTTGTCCCCTTACCTTTTCACACTCGTGATGGAGATCTTCAGTCGTATCCTCAATCAATTTGTGGCGGAAGATGGTCGGTTCCAATTTCACAAAAATTGCAGTGGTTTGGAGATAACCCACCTATGTTTTGCGGATGACTTAATGGTCTTCTGCCATGGCGATATCAACTCGATCATTGTCATCAAAGATGCCTTGGATAAATTTGCCGAGTTGTCGGGCCTCAAGGCTAGTATACCAAAAAGCACCATCTTTAATTGTAATGTCCCCCAGACGGTAAAAAATGGTATCTTAAATTTCCTTTCTTTTCGAGAAGGATACTTGCCAATGCGCGTTATCTCGGTGTCCCTCTTTTGTCGGGAAGAATTAAGCATGGAGATTGCATGCCTCTCATCGAGAAAATCTGAGTTAGAGTCAGAAACTGGAAATGCAGATTCCTATCCTTTGCGGGTAGGATTCGACTTATCCAGTCGGTTCTTGGTCCCATCCAAGTTTACTGGGCGAGCGTTTTAAAATTCCCCGTTAAAACCATTAAGGAAATTGAAAAATTGCTACGGGGTTTCTTATGGTGCCAAGGTGAGACCAAACGTGGGAAAGCCAAAGTCGCATGGAAGAAACTTTGTCTCCCACGTGAACATGGGGGATTGGGTCTCAAACGCATAATGCACTGGAATGTGGCATTGCTTTCTACTCGTATATGCAATATTCTAGCCAACAAGAATTTCTTTTGGGTCAGATGGATCCACTCGTACAGACTCCAAAATCATCACCTTTGGAATGTACCAATCCCAAGTGATAGCTCCAGCACATGGCGCAACATTCTCCACGTCCGTGATTGGGTACGTCCTTATATCGTGCATGCTATTGGTAATTGTAATAATACTTCTGCATGGTATGACTCATGGCTGCCTATAGGTCCACTGTGCAACATAATTTCATCTCGGACGATCCTTCGGGATGGCTTCATGTTAAATAATAAAGTTTGTGACATCATCGATAATGATGGTTGGAAATGGCCTCAATAGTGGATTGATAGGTATGAGGGCCTCCGCAACATTCAAGCCCCGATCCTCAGTGATAGCACTAGTGATGAGATCATGCTTAGAAAGAATAATGGTGGTCTCGAACCTCCTACTGTTAGCGGGTTTTGGAGAAATATCCGACACATGGGAGGGGAAGTGGTGTGGGATAAGCTGGTATGACATAAGAACTGCGTCCCGAAACATGCTGTGACGCTTTGGTTCACCATTGGGGACCATCTCCGTACTCAATCTAAAATACTGGAGTGGAATAGTAGACCGCCGGACCTTAAATGCTCACTTTGCAACATGGTAGCGGACTCTCGGGACCACCTTTTCTTTCAATGTAACTATTCAAGAAAGGTTTGGAATGAACTGAAACCTTTCCTTGGGAACATTGTTATCTCGGATGATTTGACCGCTATTGTTCCCGTTTTAAGTAGCGGTATTAGCGACAAGAATATGTGGTGCACGACCCGTAATCTGACCCTTGGTGTTGCAGTTTATTTCATTTGGCAGGAGAGAAACAACCGTATTTTTAAAGGTTTAAGGAGGCCGGCTGAAGAGCTAATTTGAGGAATCCAACATGAGCTTCGTCTCAAAATTGTAACCATTCGACCCAAGGTTACGAGCAGCTATATGGAGGTGCTAAGGGCCTGGAAGATCTCTTCCCTTGCTGATTACTCTTTATATTGTGGTCATGAAGCTCAAAAGTAATGTAGATGGGGTTGGGGTTATGTTGCTGACGGCTAGCAGGAGGTCCTATAAGGCTGTGCATGGGCATGCTAGTATGGGTATTCTTGAAGTTTCTTATTTTTCCATTTCGTTAACTTTGTTTTGGCTTATTGTTCAACGGTATGGTGGATGCTCCAACCATTTTTGTTTAGAGTGTAGAAACATTGTAACTCTCTTCATCAGTTGGGACTTTCCCTCCTGGTGATCTGGTTGGTTGTTGATTGGGTTCTTAATATATTTGCCAGAGGCACTGTCCTGTTTCCAAAAAAAAACAATAGGATCAGATGAATACAATGAGGTAATACCTTGAGTTGAGTTAATCGGATATGTACCTTGAAACAAGGTAAACAAAATTGTTCTAAGTGTTTTGGTTGAATGTTATGAATATTATATAAAAATCTGATGGTTAATACCAACAATCTCCACCTATTTGTTAATACAAATAGACGATCCCTATAAACACTTAGAAAAAAATGGTAAACTCATATGCCAAAATGATATACAAATTCATAAATCCAGTGATCCATTTTAGGATTGTTTTTGCCTTTTATTCTTCATTTCTTTTTTCTAGAGCTTTTTCTCTTTTTTGTTTTGTTTGCTTCAATCTTTATCTTTTTTTTTATTTCTTTTGGTCAAAAAATAACAAAAATTGTGAAAAAAAATGCAAACTCCCATCTTATTTTACAGAAACTAGTTTATGAAGGTTTACATCGTATAGATTTGCCTTGGCTATTCCTCAAAAAGATGAAATGCATGTCAAAACCTATAAGATAGAGATGTCATGGATCAATGAGTCCAGTAATGGTGCGTATGTTCCACAAAGCCGGACGCACGAGCACGACATGGTTCTTCACTCACAAAGCTTAAAGTGGGAGAGATTGTCATTGAAGAAGATGGTGAGAGTGTGAAGTTTGAGGGACGAGTAAGAGCATCTCCAATGCAAGGTTCTTATAAGCAAAAAATGATGTGGCTTGTAGGAACTACCATTGTGGAGAGTTCTTATAAGAACCTCATCCTTTTTGGGGTTCTTATTTAAGAACCTTGGTTCTTACCATGAAGTTTGTGTAAAATGTCAATGTCCTCATTTCTATTGGTACTTAAATTTAATATTTGATATTTATTTATAAGTATAAAATAATTATTGATGTAGACAAATACATGAAACCCACAAAAATGAGGTTCTTATAAGAACTACCATTGTGTACTTTTATGTGAATTTTTAAATTAATAAGGTGGAAATGACATGGCACCAAAAAGTACAAAAAGAAGGTTCTTATAAGAACCTCCATTGGAGATGCTCTAATGAGTAGGAGTAGACATGGCCAAATGGGCCCGGCCCGGCCCTAGCCCGATGGGGGCCCGAAGCCCAGCCCAACGAAAGCCCGGTCCTGGCCCGGCCCGTTCCAAGCCCGGTCCCAACCCGATAGGCCTTACCAGGCCCTGTTTTCAGTGTTTTTCTCGGCCCGGCCTGGTCCAAAGCCCGGTTTAGGCCCGACCCGCCCAATTCAAAAATATAGCCGTTATTTAGCCGTTAATATGACCTTTTTTCGATTTCTAGCAATTTTTTTTGTTTTTTTTCCTCCTAAACACTATAAATAGGTAGTGGGTCTATGAGGTTTGATACCAAGTTACAAAAACACAAAAAAAAAACGCAATTCTCGCTTACAATTCTCGATTTCTCGCTTTCTTATGTTCATTTCTCGCAACTTCTCGTTCTTTCAATTTTTCCATCCTTAAATCAAAATGGCCGGCGGTAGTGCATCAAACGATCAAATTAGAGAAGTTATTGTCAAACACGGACGAAATTCTAATAAATGTAGTTATTTAAATGTATTTTTCTTTATAATTCAATAAATGTAGTTCTTTATAATTCAATCGAAATTCTAATAAAACGTATTTTTAATGTTTGAGTGACCCAATTAAGTATTTTATAGTGGATACGAATAATATTTATTAAAAATTCTATATATTTTTTTTTAAAAGCCCGGTTTTGGGCCCGGTCCCTAAAACCGGTCTTTGAAAAGCCTAAACGAGCCGGACCTTCAACCCCAAGCCCGACCCGGCCCTGACCAAAGCCCGGTCTTTTGAATAGTGTTTGGGCCCGGTCCCAAAAAAAGCCCGATCCGGGCAAGCCCGGCCCGCCCATATGGCCATCTCTAAGTAGGAGTAGGTATTTATCTTTTTATTGTCGGAACTCAAAAGGGCGATAGATGTATTTTATATAGGAAAAGGCCATTTTGTCCTCACACGCGTGGCAACTTAACCCCTCCCATCCAACGACCGTTAGCCCTAAGGATCCAAACCTACAAACCATAAGGACTAGCATATAATTAGTGAAGTCGAGGAACTGACAATCAAAATTTTGGTAAACTAGTACGAAAAATATAATTCACTCTAATAATAAATAGCAAATTATTAGAAATGAAAATGCAAGTTTGAAACCATTAAGATGAAAGTCATATAAAGAGTACCATGTATAAAACACCCTAAAAACAGGGCCAATTAAAACCTCAAAATAAACAAGTTATGATCATCAAAATATCAGACTTTTATAACCAGAGGATCAAAAGTGAAGTTTTATGTACATAAACATCTAACTTGAATAATCCTATTAATCTAATTATACCAACATAATCAGATTACTAGATTATCTAAGCTTTGTCCCAAAAATCATCAAAAGAGAATCTTGATCCTTTGACATCTATATAAGTCTGATTTCTTCCAACATCTGCATCTCACTCTCCCAGACTACTTCCCAGAGCTTGTACCTGGTAAGAAAATTTAATTTGAAACATTAGGCTTTCGCCTAGTGAGAATATTCAAATCAAATTAAAATTTAACAACTAAAATATTAACAGATATATCAAACCTGTTATCAACCATCTTACCGTACCAAAGCTCTTTTCAACAACAGGAATCCACCCAATTCCCATCCTTATGACTAATTCATCTAGTCGTAATAATATCAACAAGAGTTACTATAAATCATACCAGATTATAAGTAACTCCCCATCCAAAGAAATTACAGTTTCTATACCTGCTTATTTCTTAGTCCGGAAGTAGAGATTACAAATTACTTTATGCCTATCTCTGAACTTCCCTAAAATTGAAGATCTCAAATCTTCCATCTGAAATGGGAATTACAAACTCGATGTCTGCCTATTCCACATTTCACTTTTCTCACCATCTTGAACACTGGCCCCCCCAATGGGATTTAATTTATATCGCGCTTAACAACAAGGGCCCTCTGGTAATCCAAGATACACTCAACCACTAGAAATTACATCCCTTCGGTCAATGGCTGATAAACGGTTCCCATTAGACCGTACTAAGTGGCCCTCTGATGACCGGATGTCTATTTCTAGCTAACGCAACACAATAACGGTGTATCATCTCTCTTTCTATCGTATACTAAAATTGTACGATATATCATATATTCTTTATGTCTATATATAGAATATTAATTACAGCCATTATCCCCATTTTTGCCACTTAGCATCGGGGATTAACATCTCAATTGTAAACTACATGATCGGACTCATAATTAAGTCTTTTCAATTCATTATAACATCGCTTTAATATCATATTTAAGTTTATAGCATGTATCAGTTTGCATAAAACAGAAAATCGCATCATATGAGTATTGCGCAACCAACTGTAGCGCAATGCTCAACTTTTCGCAAGCCACAGTAGAGAGTTTCACACTTTTCGCAAGCCACAGTAGCGAGTTTCACACTTCTCGCAAGCCACAGTAGCGAGATTCTCACTTCACTCCAAAGAGCCTAGCGAGATGCTCAAAATGCGCAACCAACTGTTGCGAGTTTTAACAAATTTCGCAAGCAACGCTTGCGAGTTTCTCACTTTGCGCAACCAAGGCTTGCGCAAAGTATACTTTCTCAGTTACTGTTCATCATCTTCCTTATTTAAGCCAAATTCAAGTCTTAACAGATTAAGCTTACCTTTACCTCAATTAAGCTCTACCAAAGTATTTCATACAAGAATAACATATCTATCATCATTTTAATTGCTTAATTTTAAGAAGAATGAATAAACTCACCTTAATGAGTTGAACACAAACTGAACACTGGTTCCTCACTTCTAACAGTTTAATCAAATAGCTGAACCAAAAATTAAAATCTGATACTTTTTCAATCAAGAAATCAGTACTACAACTAAATTTCTTACCTTAATTTCACCAAAATCTGATTTCTTCCTCTTCTTTCTTCTTTTCTTTCTCTCTGTCTCGTTTTCTCTATATCTCTCTGTTTTCTCGACTTCTTTCTGAATGCAGGCAACAAAACCTACCCCAAACTATCTTAATACATTAAATCTTGACACCTCAAGATTTAATATGCTGAGTCATTAACTACATACCAATTAAACCTTCAACTTTCATAAAATGACAATTTATACCCTCAAGTTAAGTTTCTCAATAAACTTTAACTTTAAACCAAATACACTCTTAACAATATTACAATGGAATTTTGATGTGTTACAATACTCCCCAACTTGAAAATGATTTCGTCCCCGAAATCAAACTAAGTAAACAAATAAGGGTATCTTTTCTTCGTCTCTTCTTCTGACTCTAAAGTCACGTTACTACCTCGATGATGTTTCCATTGCACCTTCAGCATATTTATTTCTTTACCATTTCTCAACTTCCGAACAAACTTTTCCAGTATTGCTTCCGGCTCTTCAACACATCGACTCTTCTCATCCACCTTTACATCAGAAATTGGAATTACGTCCTTTTCTTCGACTAAACACTTTCGAAGATAACATATGTGAAACGTGTTATGGATTCCTTCTAATTCAGGTGGTAGATCTAATTGATACGCTTGCTGACCAATTCTCTTAGTGATAGTGAAAGGTCCTAGAAAACGAGGACTTAACTTCCCACGCTTTCCAAAACGAATTACACCTTTCCACGGAGATACTTTCAACATAACCCGCTCCCCAACTTGAAATTCTTTTGGTCTCCTTTTTAGATCAGCATAACTCTTCTGTCTATCTTGAGCCGCTTTCATGTGTTGTCGGATTTCCTTCACTTTATCAGCCGTTTGTTGCACCATTTCCGGTCCGGCAAACTGTTTCTCTCCAGCTTCTAACCAACATACTGGAGTTCTACACTTTCTACCATACAAGGCTTCAAACGGTGCTCTTCCGATACTAGAATGATAACTATTGTTATACGTAAATTCCACTAATGGTAAATGCGTATCCCAATTACCTCCAAAATCTAATATACATGCTCTAAGCATATCTTCCAACGTCTGAATAGTTCTTTCACTTTGACCGTCCGTTTGTGGATGATACGCGGTACTCAAATTCAATTTCGTACCCAACTCTTCTTGAAGTGACTGCCAAAACCTTGATGTAAACCGACTATCACGATCAAAAACAATAGACATTGGTATACCATGTCTTGACACCACTTCGTCAATATACAACTTCGCCAACTTTTCTATCGGTGAAGCTTCTTTCATAGCCAAGAAATGAGCACTCTTTGTCAACCTGTCAACTATTACCCATATAGTGTCGTTACCTCTTTGCGTCTTGGGTAACTTCGTCACGAAATCCATAGTAATCTTATCCCATTTCCACTCCGGAATTTCCAAAGATTTAAAACTTCCGTATGGCTTTTGATGTTCAGCTTTAACTAAAGAACATGTTCCACACTTTTCTACACATCGAGCCACATCTAACTTCATAGTTGGCCACCAATAGTGTAGCTTCAGATCTCTATACATCTTAGTACTCCCGGGGTGAATGGAATACTTAGACGTGTGAGCATCTTCCAAAATCAATTCTCTATTCCCACCTATTCTTGGTACCCAAACACGGCCTCGAAATAACTTCACTCCGCGACTATCTTCTGTCAGATGAAACCGTTGTTTGACCATAACTTCAGCTTTTAAGTTTTCTTCCAGTAAAGCTTCCGTTTGAGCATCCTTTATTCGTTCGATCAGACTTGACATTACATCAATTCTAGCATTAGTTGACTTCAGACAACTACTATACTCCTTCATGCTTAAGGCATCAGCTACGACATTTGCTTTACCCGGATGGTAATGCAGTTCACAATCGTAATCCTTAAGTAACTCTAGCCAACGTCGCTGCCTCATATTTAACTCTTTCTGATCAAAAACATGTTTTAAACTCTTATGATCAGTATAAAGAGTACACTTTGTTCCATACGGATAGTGACGCCATAGTTTCAAAGCAAACACCACTGCAGCTAACTCCAGATCATGAGTAGGATAATTCTTTTCATGTTCTTTCAATTGCCTTGATGCATAAGCAATTACCTTGCCTCTTTGCATCAATACACATCCTAGACCCATCTTTGAAGCATCACTGTATACTATGAAATCATCGGTACCTTCTGGCAGTGCTAAAACAGGAGCTTCACACAACTTCTGCCTTAAAGTCTTGAAAGCTGAATCTTGCTTTTCAGTCCAGACAAACTTTACATTTTTACGAGTTAACACTGTCAAAGCAGAAGCAATCTTCGAGAAATCTTGAATAAACCTCCGATAATACCCAGCCAAACCCAAGAAACTTCTTATTTCAGATGCGTTCTTTGGAATCTCCCAATTCATCATTGCTTCTATCTTGGCTGGATCCACTTTCACACCTTCAGCAGAAATCATATGACCTAGAAATTGTACTTCTTTTAACCAAAATTCACATTTTGAGAAATTTGCATACAATTTTTCTTTTCTCAACACTCCCAAAACTTCATGAAGGTGACACTCGTGATCATTTTCATTCTTTGAATAGACTAGTATGTCATCAATAAATACAATGACAAACTTGTCTAGAAAGGGTCGACACACTCTATTCATCAAATCCATGAATATAGCTGGAGCGTTAGTCAAACCAAATGGCATCACGAGAAATTCATAATGCCCATATCTCGTTCTGAAAGCAGTCTTCAGAATATCTTCATCCCTTACTCGAACTTGATGATACCCCGACCTCAGATCAATCTTAGAAAAACATCCCGCACCTTGCAATTGATCAAACAAGTCATCAATTCGTGGCAACGGATACTTGTTCTTGATTGTCACTTTATTCAATTCCCTATAATCTATGCACATTCTCATAGTTCCATCTTTCTTTTTAACAAATAGCACCGGAGCTCCCCAAGGTGAAGAACTCGGTCTAATAAAGCCTTTGCCTAATAACTCCTGCAATTGTGACATCATCTCTTTCATCTCTGCTGGCGCTAAACGATACGGTGCACGAGCTATTGGTGCTGCTCCAGGAATTAGATCAATACGGAACTCTACTTGCCTTTCCAAAGGTAAACCTGGAAGATCATCTGGGAATACATCAGGAAAATCACGTACTACTTTGATGTCTTGTATCTGCTTCTTTTCTGATTTTGCATCTAAAACGTAGGCCAAATACGACGAACATCCTTTCGATAAACATTTACGTGCTTTTGCAACTGAGATCAACTGTACTTCTCCCTTCTGTTTTTCCCCATATATAAATACATCATCTTGATCAACCATCGGGATTCGGATCAACTTCTTGGCACATAATATTTCTGCTTGGTTGTCAGTCAACCAATCCATACCCACAATATCATCAAATCCTCCAATTTCCATTAACAACATGTCAATTGGAAACTTTGTATCATCTATCTGAATTGTACAGCCATCAATTCTTTCACCAACCAAAACTTGACCCCCATTAGCTACCTCAACTACTAAGGCATCTCCTAAAGTAGTGATATGCATAGCTAACTTACCATAGAACCCTTTGGATACAAACGAATAATTTGCACCACAATCAAATAACACATGAGCAGGTATGGAATTTATAAAGAATGTACCAGAGACGACATCTTTGGATCCTCTTGCCTCCTCAGCTGACATATTAAACGCTCGTCCTGTTGGTTTAGGAATAGCCGTCTTCTTTCCATGTTCTCCTTCCTTCTTCAGCTTTGGACAATCTTTACGAGTATGCCCCGGTTGTTTACATTCAAAACACATAATACCCGGCATTGAACAATTGATTGCAATGTGTCCCGTCTTTCCACACTTAAAACATTCTGGTCCGCCTGCTCGACATTGCCCAAAATGCTTACTTTTACACTTCGGACACCAGCTGGGTTCCTTTCGAGAATCTGAACGTATGTTTTTATTAAACAATCTAAGTTTCTGAGAAGAATCAGAACGACCTTCCCACTTTCTTTTATCACCAACATGAGCTTTCTCTTCCTTATCTCTGGCATACATCTCCTCTATCAACTTGGCCTCTTCAATCGTTTCCCTGAGTGTTACAGCCTTTGAATTCCGCACTCGGGACATCATCTCGGCCGGCAACCCTTTCAAATATGCTTTAACTTTATCTTTCTCAGCAGGAGCTACGTGCCCTACCAAGTTCAGTTTCTCTATAAATAATTCTGTATATCTTTTCACCGACATGTTACCCTTTTTGAGATTTCTAAACTGTTCCTCTATCCGATCCATCTCATGTTCATTACAATACTCTTTCAGTATCTTCTCTTTAAATATTCCCCATGTCATGGCATTTAACACAGGTGTCGCCAAAGAAGCTGTCAGAACATTCCACCAGTACAAAGCATTACCTCTTAATATCTGAGAGGCAAATCTGACTTTCGATCCTTCCTCACATTCACAGGCTCGGAAAGCTTGCTCTATCTCCCGCAGCCAATTCATACATGCAACTGGACTATCTTCCCCTTTAAATTCAGGCGGTTTGCAGCTTAGAAATGTTTTGTAAGAACAGATTCTTTCTACCCTTCGTTCCGCCTCTGACCTTGGATTACCCGTCGGATTTGTCACTCCAGTATCAATTACTTGACGTCTTGGTTCTACATTCCTTTCATTGAACATCTTCATAAACATTTCGGTTTGTCTTTCCATGGAGGCGTTCATCAACTCAGCTTGTCTTCCTACCGAAGCATTCATCATTCTTGATACGTTCTCCATTATTCTTGCCTCCATATTAGACTCTGTCATCTGACTAACATTGCTTGTACCCACCCTCTGAGCTGGAGTATGCATACCTCCCAAAGAAAGAAAATCTATTGGTGTATTATGCATATTACTTACTTCTGCTTCATCAGTTCCAACCCTTTCTCTAGGTGGCGTATTCACCATTGTTCTGAACAGACACAAATAACCATACAAATGGTTAAACAGAATTCTAAACATACTAAACGTACTTTATCACTAATTAGCCACTGTAATAATTGAGAAAAAAGCATGCTTATGTAACAATATATCCATAATAACAGTAGCTAATTGAAATTGCAAACATATTATACATGAGAATTCTCGTTACCATCGTTACAATACTAATTTCGTGTATTTCCGTCAACCCTAAGACTACCCGGTCTTAGCAATTCTACCCATCTCTTGCAGATCATAACTTAATTTCATCACATCTTAAGTCTAGGCATCTCAATATCATACCTAGTTCACTTAAACTTCTGCTCTGATACCATATTGAAACACCCTAAAAACAGGGCCAATTAAAACCTCAAAATAAACAAGTTATGATCACCAAAATATCAGACTTTTATAACCAGAGGATCAAAAGTGAAGTTTTATGTACATAAACATCTACCTTGAATAATCCTATTAATCTAATTATATCAACATAATCAGATTACTAGATTATCTAAGCTTTGTCCCAAAAATCATCAAAAGAGAATCTTGATCCTTTGACATCTATATAAGTCTGATTTCTTCCAACATTTGCATCTCACTCTCCCAGAGTACTTCCCAGAGCTTGTACCTGGTAAGAAATTTAATTTGAAACATTAGGCTTTCGCCTAGTGAGAATATTCAAATCAAATTAAAATTTAACAACTAAAATATTAACAGATATATCAAACCTGTTATCAACCATCTTACCATACCAAAGCTCTTTTCAACAACAGGAATCCACCCAATTCCCATCCTTATGACTAATTCATCTAGTCGTAATAATATCAACAAGAGTTACTATAAATCATACCAGATTATAAGTAACTCCCCATCCAAAGAAATTACAGTTTCTATACATGCTTATTTCTTAGTCCGGAAGTAGAGATTACAAATTACTTTATGCCTATCTCTGAACTTCCCTAAAATTGAAGATCTCAAATCTTCCGTCTGAAATGGGAATTACAAACTCGATGTCTGCCTATTCCACGTTTCACTTTTCTCACCATCTTGAACACTGGCCCCCAAATGGGATTTAATTTATATCGCGCTTAACAACAAGGGCCTTCTGGTAATCCAAGATACACTCAACCACTAGAAATTACATCCCTTCGGTCAATGGCTGATAAACGGTTCCCATTAGACCGTACTAAGTGGCCCTCTGATGACCTGATGTCTATTTCTAGCTAACGCAACACAATAACGGTGTATCATCTCTCTTTCTATCGTATACTAAAATTGTACGATATATCATATATTCTATATGTCTATATATAGAATATTAATTACAGCCATTATCCCCGTTTTTGCCACTTAGCATCGGGGATTAACATCTCAATTGTAAACTACATGATCGGACTCATAATTAAGTCTTTTCAATTCATTATAACATCGCTTTAATATCAGATTTAAGTTTATAGCATGTATCAGTTTGCATAAAACAGAAAATCGCATCATATGAGTATTGCGCAACCAACTGTAGCGCAATGCTCAACTTTTCGCAAGCCACAGTAGCGAGTTTCACACTTTTCGCAAGCCACAGTAGCGAGTTTCACACTTCTCGCAAGCCACAGTAGCGAGTTTCACACTTCTCGCAAGCCACAGTAGCGAGTTTCACACTTCTCGCAAGCCACAGTAGCGAGATTCTCACTTCACTCCAAAGAGCCTAGCGATATGCTCAAAATGCGCAACCAACTGTTGCGAGTTTTAACAAATTTCGCAAGCAACGCTTGCGAGTTTCTCACTTTGCGCAACCAAGGCTTGCGCAAAGTATACTTTCGCAGTTACTGTTCATCATCTTCCTTATTTAAGCCAAATTCAAGTCTTAACAGATTAAGCTTACCTTTACCTCAATTAAGCTCTTCCAAAGTATTTCATACAAGAATAACATATCTATCATCATTTTAATTGCTTAATTTTAAGAAGAATGAATAAACTCACCTTAATGAGTTGAACACAAATTGAACACTGGTTCCTCACTTCTAACAGCTTAATCAAATAGCTGAACTAAAAATTAAAATCAGATACTTTTTCAATCAAGAAATCAGTACTACAACTAAATTTCTTACCTTAATTTCACCAAAATCTGATTTCTTCCTCTTCTTTCTTCTTTTCTTTCTCTCTGTCTCGTTTTCTCTATCTCTCTCTGTTTTCTCGACTTCTTTCTGAATGCAGGCAACAAAACCCACCCCAAACTATCTTAATACATTAAATCTTGACACCTCAAGATTTAATCTGCTGAGTCATTAACTACATACCAATTAAACCTTCAACTTTCATAAAATGACAATTTATACCCTCAAGTTAAGTTTCTCAATAAACTTTAACTTTAAACCAAATACACTCTTAACAATATTACAATGGAATTTTGAGGTGTTACAATGTAGAAGGGTACTAGACTCGATGGGAATTGATTTGCACTCTACACTTTGTCCCAGATGTGGTATAGAAGTTGAAACATTGGATCATGCTTTAGTAGCTTGTGAGGATGTTAAAAAACTGTGGCAAAAAACGGGAGCATGGTGGAATCGGAATTTAAATGAGGTAACAAATCTGAGCGAGTTGCTTAATGTTGGGGATCTCTCGTGGGGTGATTCAAAAAAGTCGAAATGTTGGACATGAGTAATATGGAGTTTCCTATATTTGATTTGGTCCATCGGAATACGTTGGTGTTTAAAGGGGAGTAACATTGTTGGGTCACCAAGGATTTGAAATTGACTCACCGATGTTTTCCCTAAAACTCCTACTTAGAATATTTTAGTTCAGTTCTTTGAATGACTTGTACAAGATATCAAATATTCGGTGAAGTCGAAGATCAACCGAAACCAAGCTTGAAGACTCTCTACTTGTGGAAAATAGAAGAATCTCGGCAACATTCAAACAAGTCATCACCACCGAAATTCCTTGACATTTCGGTGGCCTTCTCTCTACCGAATTTATAAGACAATTTCGGTGGCCTCTTCCACCGAAGTACATGGACAAATTCGGTGGTCCCCTTCTCCCACCGATGACCCTTTCGGTGGCCCTCTCACCACCGAAATATATATGTAACTTCGGTGGTCCTCTCACCACCGAAATATACATGTAACTTCGGTGGTCGCTTCACCACCGAAGTATACTTGTAATTTCGGTGGTCCTTTCACCACCGAAATATGCTCGCAATTTCGGTGGACTAGTTACCACCGAAACATGCTTGGAATTTCGGTGGACTAATCTTCTTTCCACCGAAGATTTCTCAATCTCGGTGGAAACCACTTCGGTGCTAAAGGCTCAAGACAGAAGATCATTTATTATGGGACAATATCCTCCAGCAGAGAAAAGTGACAGTTTGTCTTTTTATCCACCTTCAGCTAAGGTCCCTTTTATCTGCTCAAGCTACTCTGTCTGCACCTAGTGAAAAGTGACAAGGACTTCACAGTTCTCCTGAAGTCAACATTATCAGCATATGTGAAGATGACAAGTGTCCCAAGCATTTAATGCTTGGGCACTCCTTGGCACTATAAAAGGAGAAGTGCTCTTCTTGCAAATACTAACGCTTTCAAGAAATTCTCTCAGTGCAAGAAACCTTCTTTTAAGCCTTAAAACTCAATAGCTTTGCTCTTAGTGTTCTTAGTTGTTTTGTTGTATACTTTGTGTAAGATTGTTAGAATAGTTTATCTGTTCTTTTCCGCAACAATCTTAAGTTTTCTGTGTGTAATTCTTTTGAAAGTTTTTCAAATATAAGAATTAAAATTGTGAAATTTTTGTGTATTGTATTCAACCCCCCCTTCTACAATACTTGTTAAGCCATCTGGGACTAACAAGTGGTATCAGAGCAGAAAGTTTAATTCCATAAACTTGATCTGCGATGGCTGCCTCTTCTTCTTCTACTGTTGAAAACTCTTTTCAAAACAACTTCTCTGAAAACGGCTCTATTTCAAAACCTCCTAAGTTCAATCCCAACAACTTCTCTTTGTGGAAAAGCCGCATGATGCTATTCATGGAAGGAGTGGATACTAGATATCCAACCATTCTCAACGAGGGACCCATTATCCCCAGAGTTTGGGCTCGCTATGACACGCAGAGGCCAGGCAAAGAGGCCTTTGAAAAGGAAATCTCAAGTGATTCTGATGAGGAAAAATCCAGTGCTACTGGTCGGTATATTCTCAAAAATCCTAAAAAGTATACTGATGAGGAGAAACGTTTAGTTACTCTTGACTCCAAGGTAAGAGCTATTATTGCTCTCTCTCTTCCTGATGAGGTCTACCACTCTTTGGTGAACTTTGAAACTGCCAAAGAAATGTGGACCACTCTATGTGTTCTGTACGAAGGTACAGAGGAAGTCAAGAAATGCAAAAAGATTGGTCTTATCAGAAAGTATGAACTTTTTTCTTTTGAAAAAGGAGATTCTCTTCCTAGCTTCTATAACCGCTTCAACTCTCTTTTAAATGATCTTAAGTTGTTGGGCAGAGTCTATGATAATGAGGAAGTCTTGTGCAAGTTCATGGATTGTCTCCCAGATTTTTGGGAAAATATATGTACTTGCATCAAAACTACCAAGGACCTTGAGTTCATGCCCTTAACCGTACTATATGGTACTCTTTTCAACTTTGAGCAAACCAAGCTTCAACGGAAATCTTTCATCAAGGAAATAAAGAGCTCCTCAATAGCTCTTGTTAGTGAAAGTTCCAAGAATTCTCAAAATCTTCCTAGAATCACCTATCCTTCATCTGACTCTGACAATGACAGCCAAACAAATGTAACCCACCAAACGGAAGCATATCTTAGTGATGCTGATGATGAAGGTGAGGATATCATGGTTGAACAGTTGTCGGATGAGATGGCAATGATGGCCGGTTCTAAACACAAGTTTCGTCCCTTCAACAAATCTCGAAGTCTTAAAAAAACTTCATCTTTCAAAACCTCTTCTGACAAGTCCAATGAGGAATGCTACAACTGTGGCAAGAAAGGACATTTTGCATCTGAGTGTAGAAGCAAGCGTATCTCCAAGTCCAAATTTACTTCTTCTGACAATCCCTCTTCAAAAAGGGAAAAATCCAAACACATGCCTTTCAAATCAACCTTTCCCAAAAAGGAGTCCCCACCATCCTTCTTAAATCATCAGGAGCGTGCCGAGAAATATAAGGCCAAGTACAAGAAAGAGAAGGAAAGGAGTGAGGGTCTAGAGAGAAAAGGGAAGGGTCTCATGGCAGAAACCCACGATTGGGACGACGAAGACACCTCCGACAGTGATTCTCAGAATAGATGCTTTGTGGCCATCTCAGAAGAAATGGAAGTTTCCGAAAGTGCCACTTCACCTATGGCTCTAGTGGCAACTGGGTGCTCCACAGCCTACGCTCAGGTACATCCCTTCAATAATATGTCTGATATTGAAAAGATCAATGCTTATGAATCTTTAACTCAAGACTTTTATTCTGTTAAAGACAGTAAGAATAGAAAATCTGTTCAAGTAAAAGAGCTCAAAGCTGAACTTGAAATTTGCATGTCTAAGCTCAAAAGGTTTGAGGAAATAAAAATTGAGCTTGAGGACTTGAAAACAATAAATCATCTGATCTCAAAAGAAAAGAACTCTCTCTTTAAGAAACTAAAAAGGGAACAAGAAGTCATTAAAAAATGGTCAAGCTCTTCCAAAAATCTTGAACAAATCTTTCAAAGTCAAATCTGTAGTACAAACAAGTTCGGTCTAGGATTTGGAAAAACTGATGTTTGTAAGTCCACTTTTGCTCGTGTTCCCCCCACCAATGCTTGTGATAATCTCTCTGATTCCAGCTCTTGTGATTCCATCTCTTTGAACTCGTTAGATCTGTGTGAAGCCTTAAAATATGGGATATCCTTAAAGGCCAAAGACTCCTCATTGCAAATTACTGAGAAGCAAGATTCAAATGACGTTTCCAAACCCATCCATGATCAGCTCAAACTTTCAGTCATGGATGAAGCCTCCTCCTCAAACTCTGCAAAAGCTAATACTTCCAAAAGATCTAAACCCACCGATCTCATCTCCTTTGTGCCCACCGATCCCACAATCTATGACCCTCCAATCCCTCTTCATGAAGTGTTGAAATCTATTCACATAGACACCTACACCGAACCTAAGCCCTCAAAGATCCCCAAAAGGGAAACTCCTGTTCATTCAAAAAGGATTTCCTGTGCTGACAAAGGAAAATCGATAGTCAACTGCATGGCAAGCTCTCATCCCAAAAGTTCTACCCCAAACATTCCCCTTTACAACACCTATGTACCTAGATCTGTGCTTTTGAGAAAATCAACTCCCAAAGATTTATCCAAAGGAATCCTTGGGTCCAAGCCCCCTGCTCTGTTCTCCTCTAACAAGGTTATAAGAACAAATGATAAAAGCCAAAACATGAAAAATGCTAAAAAGGTTTTTATCTATAGAAAATGCTATAACTGTGGTGACACTTTTCATATGGCTAAGGACTGTCCCAAGGATAGGATTGATAGATCCAAGCTTAAGGAATCAAGCTCTTCTAACCCCAAAGGACCCATTACAAAATGGGTACCAAAGAACTAATATGTGTTTGCATGCAGGCTTTTGAGCACCATCAAATTTGGTATTTAGACAGCGGGTGCTCACGCCATATGACGGGAAACAAGTCTCTTCTCATCAACTATGTGCCGGGAAAGGGTCCATCTGTAACCTTTGGTGATAATTCTAAGGCTTACACCAAAGGATACGGGACCCTCTCTAACGGATCTGTAACTTTCAACAAAGTGGCTTTTGTGGACGGCCTCATGCATAACCTTCTCAGCATTAGCCAACTGTGTGATCTTGGATACAAAGTTATCTTTGAACTTTGTGTCTGCTCCGTGGTAGACAAACATTTCAATGTGGTATTATCGGGAAGACGGATGGAAAATGTCTACGTCATAGATATGGGGCAATCCAACTCTTCTCCAAATGTCTGCTTTGTGTCAAATGATGCATCCAAAAGAAACTGGTTGTGGCACAAACGTCTTTCTCATCTAAACTTCAAGACCTTGCATAAAATTTCCAACAAAGAGCTGGTGACAGGCATGCCAAAGTTGAACTTTGTCAAAGAGAAGCTGTGTGATGCATGTGAAAAGGGAAAGCTCACCAAAACATCCTTCAAGACGAAGCAATGCTCTTCCATCACTCTTCCTCTTCAATTGCTGCACATGGATCTATGTGGACCAGTCAGCACTCCAAGTCTTGGAGGCAAAAGGTATATTCTTGTTATTGTTGATGAATTTACCAGATATACTTGGGTGTTCTTTCTCAGATACAAAAGTGATGCTACTGAAGAAATCATCAACTTTGTCAAGAAAAATGAAGTTCTCAATGGCCAGCTTGTCCGCTCGGTAAGAAGTGACAATGGCACTGAATTCAGAAATAGTGGTCTCGAAGACTTCTTCACCGAAAAAGGGATCTCTCAGAACTTCTCCGCTGTTCGTACTCCTCAGCAAAATGGAGTGGTGGAAAGGAAAAACAGAACACTGTGTGAGGCCGCTAGATCCATGCTGAGCGAATCAAATCTTCCCACCTATTTTTGGGCCGAAGCTGTGAATACTGCCTGCTTCACTCAAAACAGGTCAGTAATATCCAAAAGACATGATAAAACCCCGTATGAAGTTTTTCATGGTAGAAAACCAAATATTGGCTTTCTTCATGTCTTTGGGTGTATCTGCTTTATTCTTAATGATCGTGAAAATCTTGGGAAGTTCGATCCCAAGGCAGATGAGGGAATATTTGTTGGATACTCCTTATCCTCCAAAGCGTATAGGGTGTACAATCTCAGAAGAAAAAGCATTGATGAGTCCATCCATGTCAAGTTTGATGATCTCAGATGTTCCTCACTCTCAAGTGATGAGGATGATTTACACAGATGGATTTCATCATGTATTGGTGATACTCCCTTAGTCACTTCCACCGATATCTCCTCTATTCCCTCAAATCCTTCCATCTCAAAAAACCCAGCTGGATCACTCTCTCCCACCGAAATTGATCAACCCATCTCTCACACCAAGCTCCCCATTTCCACCGAAAATCTACTCCAAAGCCCTTCTTCCATCCCTAATCCCACCGAAAATCTCATGGGTCCCACTACCGAAAATCCCACTTTACACCAAACCTCTGATCCTACTACTCCATTTCACTCTACTCCTTATACCCCATCACCTTTACCCCCTGCTCTAAAATGGACCAAAGATCACCCCATAGATCAAATTATTGGTGATCAACAAGCAGGTGTCCAAACCCGCAGAGGAGTTGGAAATATCTGTCTCTACGTGAATTTCCTCTCTCTCTCTGAACCCAAGAAAGTGGATGAAGCTCTATCAGATCCTTGTTGGATCACTGCCATGCAAGAAGAACTTTCTCAGTTCCAGAGAAATAAAGTTTGGAGATTGGTTCCCAAACCCAGAAACAAGACAATCATTGGAACCAAGTGGGTATTCAGGAACAAAATGGATGAAGATGGTACTGTGATCAGGAACAAGGCCCGATTGGTAGCTCAAGGATACAGACAGGAAGAAGGCATTGACTATGATGAAACATTTGCCCCTGTTGCAAGACTTGAAGCTATAAGGATCTTTCTGGCTCATGCTGCCTACCGAAATTTTAGGGTTTTTCAAATGGATGTTAAAAGTGCCTTTCTCAATGGGGAACTTACAGAAGAAGTCTACGTGAAACAACCTCCTGGCTTTGAAGACCCAGCTCATCCAAACTTTGTGTACAGACTTGACAAAGCTTTGTATGGTCTCAAGCAAGCTCCACGTGCTTGGTATGACACTCTTGCCAACTTTCTTCTCAAGCATGGATATTCCAGAGGTAAAATTGACAATACTCTCTTCATCAAAGAAACCTCAGGTAATATAATTCTTGTTCAAATCTATGTTGATGACATCATCTTTGGTGCCACTGATGAATGCCTATGTGATGAGTTTGCCTCTCTCATGATGAGTGAATATGAGATGAGCATGATGGGAGAGCTTACATTTTTCTTGGGCCTTCAAGTCAAACAATCTTCAGAAGGAATTTTTATAAATCAAAGCAAATATATTCGGGACCTTCTGAAGAAATTTAACTTTCTAGACAGCTCTCCTATGAAAACTCCCATGGCACCTCCCTTGAAATTGTGTGCCGATCTAAAAGGTGAATCTGTGGATGTTACTCTTTACCGAGGTATGATAGGCTCTCTTCTTTACCTAACTGCTAGCAGACCGGATATTATGTTTGCTACCTGTCTATGTGCTCGTTATCAGGCCAATCCTAAAGTATCACATTTAAAGGCTGTAAAACGAATTTTTCGGTATCTTAAGGGCACACTGCACTTGGGTCTTTGGTATCCCAAAGACTCAAGTTTTGAACTAATTGGCTATTCAGATTCAGACTTTGCAGGTTCCCAGATTGATAGAAAGAGTACTACAGGAAGCTGTCAGCTCCTTGGGGGAAAATTAGTAAGTTGGTCCAGCAAGAAACAAAACTCTGTATCCACCTCTACTGCTGAGGCTGAATATGTAGCTGCCGGGAGCTGCTGTGCTCAGATTCTATGGATGAGAAACCAACTAAGGGACTATAATCAATTCTTTTCTAAAGTCCCAATTCTGTGTGATAATTCCAGTGCTATAGCTATAGCAAATAATCCTGTTCTTCATTCTAGATCTAAACACATCGATATCAGATATCACTTCATAAGAGATCACATTTCCAAAGGTGACATTGAACTACACTTCATTCCCACCGATTTGCAGCTTGCCGATATTTTCACCAAACCTCTTGATGAAACCAGGTTCAACTTTCTCATCAGTGAACTTGGGATGTGCAATTTCCAAGAATAAATATGTGTTCATGCTTCACCGATCTCACATCGGTGGACACCTTCGTATCTACTTCTCTCTCTCCACCGATCTCTCATCGGTGGACAACCTATGTGTCAAATCTTTTCTATCTCTTTTCATTTCGGTAATAATCTCGAGTATCGGTGAAGCGTGCCTACCACCGAAGCACGTTTCGGTGAAAATTTCCAGAATCGGTGGAAATCTGTCCACCACCGAAATCTCATTTCGGTGGTCATCTCAAATCGGTGAAACTTGTCCACCACCGAAGTCTCAAATCGGTGGTCATCCCAAATCGGTGAAATCTGTTCACCACCGAAGTCTCAAATCGGTGGTCATCTCAAATCGGTGAAAACTGTCCACCACCGAAATCTCAAATCGGTGGTCATCTCAAATCGGTGAAAACTGTCCACCACCGAAATCTCAAATCGGTGATCATCTCATTTCGGTGGTACTATCCAAATTCGGTGAACCTTTCTATCACCGAAGCCCCATTTCGGTGGTACTATCCAAATCGGTGAAACCTTTCTTCCACCGAAGTTCCACCGAAGTCCCACCGAAGTCCCACCGATCGTCCACCGAGCGAACACCGATTCCTCCACCGAAGCATCACCGAGCCTACACCGATTCACACGGTTCCCAAAGCCCACTTGTGACCACTCAATTGCTTTTGCGTCAGACCCTTCGCCTATCCGCCGCTCCTTGTCCCGATTTCCAATAACTCTTTCACCTCAAGAGCCGCATGTCCCCTCTTCCCATACAAAAATCATCATCACCGTGCCCTTCCATTTCCCTATATATACACATACCCCCTTCATTTCTTCCCCACTCCTCACAATTCAAACCTGCAACTCTCTCCACTCCAAACATATCTCTCTCATGGCATCCTCTCGATATCAAATTCCTACACGTTTTGAAGACCTCCGCTTCAACCAATGCAATCACGTTGCCCGCCTTGAATCCGATCCCGCTCATCCCGAGTTCTCTACTATCGCTAAATTTCTGTCTCGCTCTCCTCTTCTTCATGCCTTCTCATGCAACCCCAGGATGAGCAAAATGCTCATTAGTCAATTCTGGCTATCCTCCGTGTACGATCCCTCCAATGAGGCCATTCACGCCTCCATCTTCACCAATGCCGAAGGTGATCACGACCTCACTTTTGGGGTCGATGATGTTCGTCTAGCTCTCAAGATCGATGCCTTTCCCGACTATGAAGACATGTATTTGGATACCATCCATGAAGACATTGTTCTTACCACCGGTTATGTGCTCGACGACTCCTCCAAAAGCTCCAAAGGCCCCGGTACTCTTCTTCGCAGCAAAATGGGAGGCATTTGGAATTTCTTCTTCGCTCACGTTATCCATTGCCTCTCACGCAAAACAAGTGGACATGACCAATCGCCCTCACACGTAAACAAACTCGCTCATGCCCTCATCTTCCAAAGGAAAGTTGACTTCGCCCAATATTTCTTCTCAGAACTTGTCGAGGTCATCAAAACTCCCAAGAAGTGTTATGTTGCTTTTCCCCGCTTCATCTCCATGATTCTACAACACAAGCTTTCCAAAGCTTTGGAGACCGATCGCCGCTCTTCCTCGCCCCGGTTCTCGTATGAATGGTCATCTCCCGTTGTGGGCACCAAAACCCTCAACGTCAAGCCGCTCGCCACCGATCGCCCATTACGCCCAGGTATGATTTCCTTCGCTCTATCTCCCGAACTTCGTTGGGGTGACGCGGAAATTCCCGGGTTTCGCCACTTGGAAATTCCCGAGGTCACTCCAACTGTTGTGGTCCCTTCTCCCCGGTCCCGAGTGACGTCGGGTGGCACTCAAAAGAAACGACAGAAGGCCACCGGCACCTCCGCTCCCGCTTCTCGAACCACGTCACCGAGAGATCCCTCGGAGACTTCCCCGGTTCACACCCCTTCTCACAAGCGGAGGCACTCACCCTCCCCTTCGGGATCTCTTCCAAAGAGGTCTCGGAAACCATCGGCCCAACCGACTCATCCAACCGTCGATTCTCCAAAATCGCCGGTTGTTGAACTTCATCCCTCCGGGCCAAGGGTACCCGCTACACACCCCACCGTCCCCTCTGTTGCCTCTCGAAAGGCCTCAGTTACATTTCAGGAGGACCCCCCGCATACCTCCCCACTCGACTCCTTGGGTGGTGGGGATGACCTCGAGATCTCTCCGCTCGAGGGTTCTGACTTCACACTACACAGCTTTACACCCGATCAGTTTTCGATCGAAGACATTGCACAACCCTCTAAGGGTTCCCCCCCAATTGCACCCTTTGATTTCTTTGATTTTCTTTTAGCGGACACTGGTTCTCCCCAAACCATCCCGTCCACCGAAGAACATCACACCGAGTCTCCCTCGTCCTCGCAACAATCACCCCCCCGATCCCCTGCTCCCCCCCGATCATCTGCTCCCCCCCGATTGCTACAACCCGACAACTTGGTGCCTTACCTCCATATTCCCATTCCCGAGCCTGACCCCCACCGACTACTCTTCCAGTTTCCCGAAATCGGTGGCCACACTTCCCCGCCCATTGACCGCACCTCTACCTTTCTTAAATCTACCATCGCCTTAATCTCCCAAGCCAACTCCCGCATCTCTACCCTCGAGACTCAGCTACCGCATCTTCTTCTTGATGCCATCACCGAAGCCCTACGGCCCGTTCAAGAAAAATTATCTGCCCTTTCTACCACAGTGGAGTCCCTCTCCAAACCTTCCACTGACTCACCCAGTCCTGAACGTTCCCAGTGGGAAATGGATCTCGGTGATTTTGCTTTGGTTCCCCATACCACCGAAACGAGTCTAGCCTTCCTACACTCCAAGTTTGATAAGGCCTTCTATGAGTTAGGTTTCAAGTTGCCGGCTGTTCCTGAGGGGGAGAAAACCACGGCTCCACCGAAACTTCCATCCATAAAGAAAATTTCCAGTAACCAGCCTCCACCGAAACCATCCTCACCACCGAAACCATCCTCACCACCGAAACCACCCTCACCACCGAAACCATCCTCACCACCGAAACCTCCCTCACCACCGAAACCATCCTCACCACCGAAACCATCCTCATCACCGAAACCTTTCTCTCCACCGAAACCCTCTTCTCCACCGAAACATGTCTCACTCTCACCGACCAATACTGGCTCCACCGAAGCTCTTGACCTTAATGCATCAGTTGAGGGGGAGCAGTCCAGCAATGCTCCCGAAGACAAAGGGAAGAGAATTCTTTCGGCCGAAGAATTGGCCAGAGAAGCAAAGAAGAAAAAGGATCTGACAAAATATGGGGCTCGACCGAAGGACGCTGAAACTCTCAAACTCAAGCCTGCTTCTCAACCAATCACCACCGAACTTGGCCTCTCTGCTCAAGAAATTGAGGAAGCAAGAATAGCTCAAATCGACTTAGACAAATCCAGAGATCTTTCTCTCAAAGCTGCCACAGAAGAAGCTTCAAAAGTCAAGTCCACCGATGCCATCCAAACACAGAGATCGGTGCTCAGTGCCTTGGAACAACAAAAGAATGAAGAAATTAATTGGTACAAAAAGACCATGCACCACCGGAGCTATAGGTCACAAATTTCTTCAGTAAAGATTGCCACCTCCAAAGCAAATCCTCAAGACATCAGATTAATTATTAGCTGGGATGATGGTTCTATGAAGAGTGTGAAAGAAAGCCATCTCCAACTCTTCGGTCTCTCGGAATGGTATGAAATCACTCAACACCTCGTCAAGAGTCCAAATCCAAGGAAAGACATCTTTGTAAAATACATTGATGGTCTAATGAATAAGATGAAGGAGATCAAAAGAAAACATAACATCATTCTCTCCACCGAAGAAAGAGCCAAACTGCTGTCTCTGAAGGAGAAGATCATCCTCCCCAAAGTCAAAAATCCTCCTGACTCAGTCTTCAAGGAAATGGCAAGAGAAGGTAAAATCCCAAATGTAAGCAATCTTAACCTTACCATTCCCACCTCTGTTCCCTATCCTACCACAACCTTGAGCCTCTCACCAATACCAGGATTATTCTTCAACGACGGTCTCGGTCGCCGGGCATTCTTCAGATTTGCCCAGATGTCCATAGCCGATACCATATTTCTGGAAGGCATTCACAACCTCTTTCCAAACATCCCCGAAGCTCAACCGTTCTATAGAAACTTACTGGATGAAATCAAGCGCCGCAAAACCTCAAAGAAGTAAGCTCTCTCCAGTTAGTACTTGTAAAAGTTAATTTCTCTTTTTGTAAAAATTGTACGAGAACTTATCTTAATACAAGTATCTCTATTTGAATTTTATTTCCGTACATACTTCATTTTTTGTTCCCTGTAAATACTGTACATAGTATACATACACATACAAAAGAAAAAGGTCAAAAAGATCAAAAAGAATGGTCTATGTGAAAAGAACCCAAAAGAGTAAAAAGGGTCAAAAACGCACTTACTTTTGCTTACTCTTGAATATTCTAAGATAAGGAGCTCAAATTCAAATAGGGGGAGATTGTTGGGTCACCAAGGATTTGAAATTGACTCACCGATGTTTTCCCTAAAACTCCTACTTAGAATATTTTAGTTCAGTTCTTTGAATGACTTGTACAAGATATCAAATATTCGGTGAAGTCGAAGATCAACCGAAACCAAGCTTGAAGACTCTCTACTTGTGGAAAATAGAAGAATCTCGGCAACATTCAAACAAGTCATCACCACCGAAATTCCTTGACATTTCGGTGGCCTTCTCTCTACCGAATTTATAAGACAATTTCGGTGGCCTCTTCCACCGAAGTACATGGACAAATTCGGTGGTCCCCTTCTCCCACCGATGACCCTTTCGGTGGCCCTCTCACCACCGAAATATATATGTAACTTCGGTGGTCCTCTCACCACCGAAATATACATGTAACTTCGGTGGTCGCTTCACCACCGAAGTATACTTGTAATTTCGGTGGTCCTTTCACCACCGAAATATGCTCGCAATTTCGGTGGACTAGTTACCACCGAAACATGCTTGCAATTTCGGTGGACTAATCTTCTTTCCACCGAAGATTTCTCAATCTCGGTGGAAACCACTTCGGTGCTAAAGGCTCAAGACAGAAGATCATTTATTATGGGACAATATCCTCCAGCAGAGAAAAGTGACAGTTTGTCTTTTTATCCACCTTCAGCTAAGGTCCCTTTTATCTGCTCAAGCTACTCTGTCTGCACCTAGTGAAAAGTGACAAGGACTTCACAGTTCTCCTGAAGTCAACATTATCAGCATATGTGAAGATGACAAGTGTCCCAAGCATTTAATGCTTGGGCACTCCTTGGCACTATAAAAGGAGAAGTGCTCTTCTTGCAAATACTAACGCTTTCAAGAAATTCTCTCAGTGCAAGAAACCTTCTTTTAAGCCTTAAAACTCAATAGCTTTGCTCTTAGTGTTCTTAGTTGTTTTGTTGTATACTTTGTGTAAGATTGTTAGAATAGTTTATCTGTTCTTTTCCGCAACAATCTTAAGTTTTCTGTGTGTAATTCTTTTGAAAGTTTTTCAAATATAAGAATTAAAATTGTGAAATTTTTGTGTATTGTATTCAACCCCCCCTTCTACAATACTTGTTAAGCCATCTGGGACTAACAAACATATTGGATATCTTATTTAAATTCCAATTAAAAGTTTTCGAATGGAATTCGAGGAGACAGCAGGTATGGAGACTGTTGGAATGGAACACATGGCTGCTGAATCCAACAGAAATATGACAATAGATCGGATTGGTTCGCTTAAGATGAAGATGGCATTGGTAAACAATAACGTAGGCGGCAGGGGCGGAACACAAGCTTTAAAACCGCACGGGCCGGACCTTGTAAGACCAATTTGTCATTCAAACACACCTTATAAGACCAATTTATCATTCAAGTAGCTTGTTTAGGTGAAATTTCCTATCATTTATCCCGGTTCAATTTTACATTAATAAATACTTAAAGTTGTCATTCAAACGCACCTTTCGAGATATTTTTTTAGTTTTTGTGTTGTGTCGATGGGTTTTTTGGTTTCTTTGGGTTGATTTGAGTGATTTTTTTGGTTTTTTTTATTGATTTCAAGATATTTTTCCGATTTTTTTGTTGATTGGGATTTCATCTTGATCTACATGTGAAACAAATTTGAACAAACAATATCAAACAATTGAACATCCTATTATCCATTTATCCTAATTCCTAATTTCACAAGTTCCCAATTTCACAACACACAAATGCACAATCAAACAATTTCAGTATTTTAAGTAAATTTAAACCTAGCTAAATAGCTAATCAAACAATTTTAAACAAGCAAATACGCAATTCATAAATCACAATGGTATTTTAAAATTAAAACTTAAATAAAAAAGAACCTGTGACTTAGCATCTGTTGGTGTTGGAGGATTATTTGATGGAGATGAAGTAAAAATCAATGGGACTCCACTTGTATTTGATTGTTGCTCATCCATTAAATATTTGAGATTGATAGAACTCAAGAATCAAGCTTCAAGAACAGTAGAATTAGAAACCTAGAGTAGAAGCTGAGTAGGGAAGTGGGCAGCGATTGATGACCGGAGATACAGTCCGGTAGGCGGCGACAGTGGGTCTGTCATCTGTGGGTGTCGGCCGGCGGCTATGGGCACTGTTCACGCTGCAGTCGGACGTGAGGGATGAGGCTTCGGTTGTTTGGAATTTTGACTTTAGAGAATGGTCAACATTTGGAATTGATTTGGAGCCGTATGTGGTATGCGAATGTTAGGCCATGAGTAGCGCTCGGTAGAAGCCCTCAAGCCCTCAAGCGCCACATCAACTTTTCTCCTAACCCTCTCCTCAAGCCCTCAAGCCCTAAAGACCCGTAGCGCAGGCCCTCAAGCCCTCTTGCCACCTCATTTTTTTTAATTCTTTTATTTATACATTTAATTATTTAACAACATAAAAATATTTATATATTTTTTAATAAATAAAAATAAGATAAATAATAAAAATAAAAATTCATATCATTCATTAAAAATAAAAATTACAAAATAAATTTAAAAATTACAAAATAAATTTAAAAATCTACTCGTCGTCATTGTTGGGAACTTGGATATGCCAAATATGTTCGACCAAATCCGACCGAAGGTTATTATGAGTGCCCCGGTTTTTGAATTCTCGAACATTTGCCGCGCGTTGTTCCTCACTGATTTGGGTTTCGATATCATCCGTGAAAAGGTCGTTTTCATCGCAACCACAAATAGCATGGTATTCGTCTTCGAGTATCATATTGTGTAATATGACACAAGCGTACATAATGTTTGCCAATCTTGTCGGTTCCCATCCGCGTGCCGGGTTATGAAGTATATGCCAACGTTGTTTAAGCACGCCAAAAGCTCGTTCAACATCTTTACGTGCCGATTCTTGCGCGGACTTGAACTTTTGTCGTTTAGGGTCCTGTGGGCACGTAAATGATTTTACGAAAGTAGCCCATTCCGGATATATCCCATCCGCTAGATAATATCCGTGCTCGTAGGTGTTTCCATTCACCTCAAAAGGGCAGTCGGGTGCTTTTCCATCATATACATCGTTCAAGATGAGCGACTGATTGAGAACATTGATGTCGTTGTTGGAACCGGCAACACCAAAGTATGCGTGCCAGATCCATAGATCTTGAGAGGCCACTGCTTCTAGCATGATTATCGGGTGCTCATGATCACCTCTCATGAATTGACCTCGCCATGCTACCGGACAATTTGCCCACGCCCAGTGAGTACAGTCTATGCTTCCGAGCATGCCGGGAAATCCGTGTTTAGCTTCATGCGCGGCGTACAACTTCTGAATATCAATAAAAGTAGGCTTGCGTAAATATTTTTGACCATACAGTTCAATAATACCTGTGCAGAATGCGTGCATACAATCTCGTGACGTTTTGTCTCCCATCCTCAAGTACTCGTCAAGTGTGTCAGCAGCTACTCCATACGCCAATTGCCGAATAGCGGAAATACACTTTTGTATCGGAGAAAAACCTTGTTTGCGTCTGCCGTCCAACCGAAGAGTAAAAAACGGATACTCTCCTTCTAAATCTTCAACTATTCGTTCGAATAGTTGCTTGCTCATCCTGAACCGCCGCCTAAACATATCCGGTGTATAAACCGGGTTGTTGCCAAAGTAGTCCCGCATAAGCCGCTCGTTTGCAGCTACTCGACCTCTTTCTATGTTCGCGGCCCTCTCTCTTGTTGACGATGAGGCGGTGCTACCATAAATCAATTGTGCAGCCTGTCGAAAAACTTCCCTTTGTAGATTCAACAACTCGTCGGTGTCTACGAATGATGATGATGCGGTCGGTGAACCGGGTTGTGGCGAATCCATATTGTTTAAAATATAGAGAATGGAAGAGAATGAGAGAATGAGAGAGTTGTTTTGTGTGAAAAATAAAATGGGTTTTAGGATTATATATATAGTGTGATTAAATTGGATTTTTTTTTTAAAAATAGCCGTTGGCAACGGCTCCTTTCAAATTATTTAACAAAAAAAAACAATCGGGTTTCTCGGGTTTTCAAACCCGCAGCCCGAGCCCCAAGCCCGCAAGGGGCGTACCACAGCCCGCAGCTGCCCGCACGAGCCCGAGGGCGCTACTCATGGCCTTAGGTTTTCAGCTTGGACTCCTCCATTATCCAATATGATTGGGCTGTATTTTGAAAGTGGAGGGGCCCAAACCTGTTTTCTTTATTTTTAATACATCAAGAACATATCAGCTATAGGAGCAATTTGAAAAAGCCCACAGGCCCTGGCCTGTAGTAGCCTACACTACCCTCCGCCCCTGGTAGGCGGGTGCTTGATGGCGATGAGACAGAGATGGGATGGTCTGCTAAGCCTGCGTGTTGGGGCCGGAAAGGGGCTGAATCAATCAGCTCAATTTATCTCATAAAGCTGCTGGAATTTGGTTCGAGGAGTGCGAATTGCTGCTGGATTAGTTTGTGAAGGATGGTCCATGTTTGATGTTGGTGTGGCTTTGAATCTAGTGTTGTTTTGCTTTTTTGGTCGGTCTTAATTGGTATCGGTTCGGTAGGCCATGTTTTGTTGCTGTTTTGTTTATTGTGTGGCTTAATTATTAAGCCTTTGTACATTTTGTATATGCATTGGGGTAGTAATAAAAATGGCTGCTGTTAAAAAAAAAGATGAAAGTCATAGTCTTAATAAACAATAGGGACTAAAATCGAAATTTACGGACCGTTTACCTAATCACTTACCAGGGTAAGTGCTTACCGGTAAAATTCAACACGATCACTTATTTTCCGGGTAAGATTTTAGTCCACCAAAATGGCATCGTATGCAACAATTTAGCCGGTTAACGCTATCCGTGGTATGAGTTGTCGCACCCACTTACCGGGTAAGACTCTTAGGGTGCGTTTGGTTCGGCGGATTCCGACGGAATTGGTTGGAATTGGAATGGTCAATTCCATTGACCAAATTCCATTGTGTTGTTTGGTTTGCAATGGAATGGAATTGATTTTCATGAATTCCATCCAACTAAGGAATTCATCATTCCTTAATAAAAGTTGTGGAATTGAAATCCATTCCTTCCATATTTATGAAAATGACAATAATACCCCCATTTTATTCTTAAAAATCCCAACAATGATCATCAATCAAACTCACACGATCGACACCTGCAACCCACCTCTTCACGCCGGCAGCAAGAACCACAACAACCACCGCCGGCCACTGCACAGCGCCACCAGCGACGCTCCAGTCTCCCTCTCGTCACTTTCGCTCGTCCCCCGTCGATTTGCAGTCCACGCCAGCCCCTAAATCGACCTGTGGCTGTCGATTTCTTTTTTCTTCTCGATTCCCCTTCTAAGTACCGATCGCCAGCCACAACACTCATCCCACTCGATTTCGACCTACAGCCACCACCCTCCACTCTCGTCCCTTACTTGTCGATTTCAGACCAGCAGCAAGAACGCTACCTACAGCCGCCATCAGCCACCACCGCTAGACCCTTTTCTTTCATTTATATACTTCTCTCCATGTTACTGCTCCAATTAAATGTTAATTTTAAAGTTGTTTATAAGTCGCCGATGACTGGTAGTAACGGTGAGGGTGGCGCACGGTGGTGGAAGGCGGCGGCTGGTGATTGAGTGAGGGGGTGGTAGGGTTTTGTTTTTCACGGTGAGAAGAGGGGGCTGCCATGGCAAAGATGAAGGGAAAAGAGGGGGTAGCAGGGGGCGGTAGGGTTTTGTTTCCCATTAAATGTTATTATAAAAAAAATTCAAAAAGGGTATTTTTGTCATTTTTCATTATTCAATTCCAATTCATTTGCAAACCAAACAGACAGATTCCAATTCATTTGACAGATTACATTCCATTCCTGCCAACCAAACACTTGGTCAAACCTCATAACATTCTATTCCAATTCCTTCCAGATTCCAATTCCTTTGACAGATTCCATTCCTGCATAAAACATTCTGCGAACCAAACGCACCCTCAGTCTTTGCTTTCGTCTCTCGATCCTTGCTTCCGCTCTTACAGGGTAAGATTCTTGGTCCTTGCCATACTCATTCGGTAAGCTAATGTAACTTGGTAAATACTTACTCGGATAAACATTTTGTAAACGGCCCGTTACTCTATTTAATAAAGGATGAGTATGCCACCTTATTCTTTCTTTGGACACATAAACACTTTGTTTCCACCGTATTAGTGTTGGGATAATCTGTTACATATGAAAAGATGTGACTTTTCATATGAAAATGTGTGACCTTTTATATGAAAAGGTGTGACTTTTCATGAAAATGTGTGACTTTTCATTCACACCAACCGCCACCAACCGCCACCTTTTCATGAAAAGGTGTGACTTTTCATTGGCACCGGTTGATCTTCTATAAATAGGAAGCATATGTAACAGATTACAATATACACAAACGCATACTCTCTCAAATTCTCTCAAAGTTCTTCATTGTTCTTCAAGAAGGAAACATAGTTTGATTCGTCAGGTTCGAGAGTTCGATTCTTGAACGGGTTGTTGTATCCTCTAGATAGACGTCCAATCGATACGGTACGAGGGACGAATTTCTGTCTAAGGACACTGCTTTGCAGGCCTCAATCCAACAAACGTTCTTCTTCAAATTTGTGATCAAGAAACTCGAGTTAGTCTTTTTCTCCTTGAAACTTTGTTTATGTATCTTCGTTTATATGTAAATTTCATAAATACATATATATATAAATAAATTCAGTTTTTCCATCTGATTCAATATTGTGTGTTACGAATTTCAATTCGTGTATCTAAGGTCTAACAATCTTAGACAGAAATTTCGTTGACGATGGAAAACTCTTCCTTGTTGAAATCGAATGTGGAGAAACCCGAAAAATTTAAGGGTTCCGATTTTAGAAGATGGCAACAAAAGATGCTCTTCTACTTGACGACGTTGAAAGTGTCTAACGTGCTTACCGATCAAGCACCGACACCACCGGTTGGAGAGGGAGAAAACGCCCCATCCCAAATTGAATTGGCTATGTTCCAACGATCCTTGGATATTTGGAACGCAAACGAATACAATTGCCGGAATTTTATCCTTAATGGTTTGGATGATGGTCTTTATGACATTTATTCATCCTTCAATACGACAAGAGAAATTTGGGAGCCGTTAGAATCAAAGTACAAGACGGAAGTCGCTTGTTCCAAACGATTTATCGTGGGCAAATTCCTGAACTTTAAGATGACGGATTCCAAACCGGTCGTGAAACAAGTAGAAGAAATGCAAATCTTGGTCCATGAATTGGAAGTCGAAGGTATGGGCATCAACTCTAACTTTGTTATTGGTTCAATAATTGATAAGTTGCCTCCATCCTGGAAAAAATTTAAACTCTATCTTAAACATTTGTCCTAGGATATGAGTTTTGAGCAATTGATACTCAAATTGCGGGTGGAGGAGGACAACCGGATGAACGAGAAGGCGGATGCAATCTCGTTGGAACCAAATGCAAACATGGTTACCGGAAACTCATCAAATTCAAAGTTCCAAAAAGGAAAGGGAAAGGCGACGGGTTTCAAGCATCATCTCAATGCTTCAAACCCACTATCCGTACAACGAAGGCCTTTCAAAAAGCGTGTGATGAGTTGCTGGGTATGCGGAAAGCCGGGGCATCGAGCGAAGGATTGCCGCCATAGAAGAGACCATGGTGGTCCCGGAGGAGGAGGTGCCGGTGGAAACCATCAAGCCAACGTGGTCAATGCTCCAAATCAATTCGTTGGAGTAATTGAGGCTTTTATGGTTACAAATGTGACCGATTGGTGGGTTGATACCGGTGCCACCAAACATATTTGTAACTCCAAGAACATGTTTGCCACATACCAAAAAGTTGATGATGAAGAACCCATGTATATGGGTAATGCCACGACCGCAAAAATTGAAGGGAAGGGGAAGGTGATTCTCAAGCTTACATCGGGAAAGGAACTTGTGCTCACCAATGTCTTGCATGTACCGGCTATTACAAAGAACTTGATTTCTGGACCCACACTTAGTAACAAAGGATTCAAGATGGTGTTTGAATCTGATAAATTTGTGATTACTAAGGGTGGGATGTATGTTGGCAAGGGCTACCTTAATGAGGGGCTCTTCAAACTTAGTGTGATGAACAATGATGATGTAAATACTGTAAATGTTGTAAATAGCAATAAAATCGCAGGCTCTAGCACTGCTTCTATGTACATGCTTGACTCGTCTTCCCTATGGCATTCCCGTCTAGGACATGTTAACTTCCGATCCTTACAAAGGATGATAAAACTTGGGTTATTACCCAAGTGTTCCATGGATAACAAGACAAAATGTGAGGTATGTGTTGAGTCTAAATACTCAACCCATCCACATAAATCTGTTGAAAAGTCTAATCAAGTACTTGGACTTATCCACAGCGATTTATGTGATTACAAAGCCACACCCACACGTGGAGGAAAGAACTATTATGTATCATTTATTGATGATTGCAGTAAATATTGTTATGTATACCTAATACATACCAAAGATGAAGCTTTGAATATGTTTAAGACATACAAGGCTGAAGTTGAAAACCAACTTGACAAAAGAATAAAAATTATGAGATCCGATAGAGGAGGAGAATACGAGTCTAAGGACTTTGCAGAATTTTGTTCTCATCATGGCATAGTTCACCAAACAACAGCTCCCTATACTCCACAACAAAATGGAGTAGCCGAAAGGAAAAACAGAACATTGAAGAACATGATTAATTCAATGTTGATTACTTCGGGAGCACCACATAGTTTGTGGGGTGAAGCATGCTTAACTGCAAATATGATACTTAATAGAATTCCTCATAAGAAAAGCGATAAGTCTCCTTATGAACTATGGAAAGGAAAACTTCCTTCCTACAAAAGGATGAAAGTGTGGGGTTGCCTTGCAAAGGTTCAAGTACCTTTACCCAAAAGGACAAAACTTGGACCGAAGACCATTGATTGTGTATATCTTGGTCCGGCAAGTAATAGTGCTGCTTATAGATTTTTGGTCTATAAGTCAAACAATGAAGATATCCACAACAACACAATTATGGAATCAATTGAGGCTGAATTCTTTGAACACATCTTTCCTTACAAGGATAAAGGGAAAGAAATCTCTAATCCAAGGAAGAGAGTATGTGAAGTAGATAACACCGATAGTGTTGAGAAACAAAATGAAGAGGGTACATCAAAGGCTCAAGAAGAAAACTTAGAGCCTAGAAGAAGTAAAAGGGGAAAGATTGCTAAAGACTTTGGACCCGACTTCATGACATTCGTTGTCGATGAAGAACCTCAATCCTATAAAGCCGCCATGGACTCATCGGAGGCACCTTATTGGAAAGAGGCTATTCAAGGTGAGATAGACTCCATTGTTCAGAATAACACATGGAGATTGGTAGACTTACCACCGGGTCACAAGGCAATTGGTCATAAATGGATCTTCAAGCGGAAACTAAGACCTGATGGTACTATAGAGAAATATAAAGCTCGATTAGTTGCCAAAGGTTACCGCCAAAAGGAAGGTCAAGATTTCTTTGACACCTATTCACCGGTAACACGAATCACGTCCATTAGGACATTGATGGCTATAGCAGCAATTCACAACCTACACATACATCAAATGGATGTGAAAACTGCTTTCTTAAATGGTGAATTAGATGAAGAAATTTATATGCAACAACCGGAAGGTTTTGTTGTAAAAGGTCAAGAGAATAAAGTATGCAAACTTGTGAAGTCTTTATATGGACTTAAACAAGCCCCAAAGCAATGGCATGAAAAGTTTGATAACACTCTTCTATCAAATGGTTTCCAAATTAATGAGTGTGACAAATGCGTATATGTGAAACAAAGCAAGAACGCATGTGTCATAATATGTCTATATGTAGATGATATGCTAATCATGGGGACCAACTTGGATGTAATCAATCAAACCAAGAAGATGTTGCACTCCTCGTTTGATATGAAGGATCTTGGAGTAGCAGATGTAATTCTTGGGATAAAGATCCAAAGAGATCCTAACAATTACATTCTGACTCAATCTCACTATGTTGAGAAAGTTCTTAGGAAATTTGGTCACTATGATGATAGACCGGTAGTCACTCCTTTTGATCCTTCAAGCCAACTTAAGAAGAATCAAGGAGAGAGTGTGTCTCAATTGGAATACACTCAAGTGCTTGGAAGTTTGATGTACATTATGAATTGTACGAGACCGGATCTAGCATATACCATGAGTAGACTTAGTCGATACTCACATAACCCAAGTAAGGATCATTGGTATGCACTTATAAGAGTGCTTCGATATCTGAAGTACACAATGAACTATGGGTTATACTATACCAAATATCCTCCCGTACTAGAAGGATATTGTGATGCAAATTGGATTTCCAATCATTCTGAAAGTAAGTCCACAAGTGGCTATGTGTTTACACTTGGTGGTGCAGCCATATCTTGGAAATCTTCGAAGCAAACCGTAAATACACGGTCAACCATGGAAGCCGAATTCGTAGCCTTAGATAAAGCTGTCGAAGAGGCAGAATGGCTTAAAAGCTTCCTAGAGGGTATTCCCTTGTGGCCTAAGCCTGTTACCGCCGTGTGCATACATTGTGATAGTATGGCTGCTCTTAGAAGAGCAAATAATCAAATTTATAACGGCAAATCGAGACATATCAGGCGTCGCCACAAAACAATACGAGACTTGCTGAAGAATGGAATCATTTCCATCGATTATGTAAAGTCAAAGGAAAATATCGCAGATCCTTTGACAAAAGGCCTTAATAGAGAACAAGTCTGTTATACATCGAGGGGAATGGGCTTAAAGCCAATCCAATGAGTTCTACTCGGCGGCAACCTAACCTAGAGAAATTGGAGATCCCATGGTCTAGGTTCAATAGGCAAACTAGTCGGGGACAACTCAAGAAGCAATTAAACAAAGGTATGCCTATTCCTATGATGTTTTTCCTTTGTTTTCCGTTGATGATTTAAGGGTTGAATTCTTATTCTTAATAATACTGATAGCTTATTGGTGGAACACTACGGAATGTTCTTGATCAGTATTACCTATATGAGATTGATGTGGGGTCGCATCTTTGAGGACGGAGATGGCTACGTCTTCTAAAATTCTCATGAAGAAGGATTGTTCACGACCGAAATGAACACAACGGTAAGAGTCAACTATGCATAAACATGATTTGTGTGATATTCATTGACTAGACTTACTACAAAACGTGGTTAGTTCAAGACTCTTCGTCACTACCCACAAAGTAGGTCCGATGAATACTCACTAAGAACGGTTCAAGTCACCTAGACACCTTTTCTGATGCATTTCATGTTTATTTCCTGAATAAGAACAATAAATACTTTGAGAATATCTTATTTTCTATTCAAATGTGGGGTATTATTAGAGTTTGAATTGAAAATGTGGGGTATTGTTGGGATAATCTGTTACATATGAAAAGATGTGACTTTTCATATGAAAAGGTGTGGCCTTTTATATGAAAAGGTGTGACTTTTCATGAAAAGGTGTGACTTTTCATTCACACCAACCGCCACCAACCGCCACCTTTTCATGAAAATGTGTGACTTTTCATTGGCACCGGTTGATCTTCTATAAATAGGAAGCATATGTAACAGATTACAATATACACAAACGCACACTCTCTCAAATTCTCTCAAAGTTCTTCATTGTTCTTCAAGAAGGAAACATAGTTTGATTCGTCAGGTTCGAGAGTTCGATTCTTGAACGGGTTGTTGTATCCTCTAGATAGACGTCCAATCGATACGGTACGAGGGACGAATTTCTGTCTAAGGACACTGCTTTGCAGGCCTCAATCCAACAAACGTTCTTCTTCAAATTTGTGATCAAGAAACTCGAGTTAGTCTTTTTCTCCTTGAAACTTTGTTTATGTATCTTCGTTTATATGTAAATTTCATATATACATATATATATAAATAAATTCAGTTTTTCCATCTGATTCAATATTGTGTGTTACGAATTTCAATTCGTGTATCTAAGGTCTAACAATTAGAACCTTCCACGTAGGCAAGAGTCTCACGCGCCTCCGACTTTACAAGGGTATTACGGTCAAACCAAAATGGAACCGCTGTGGGCCAAAACCGTAAATAAACAAATAGATAAGGGGCATAAAGATAACCGGCACACATTTTCGCGTCGATCTCCCTTCTCGTAAAATCACGTCTCATTCAAATCACAACGACCCCTCCACCGCCATCACAACCGAAAAGGGGCTTTCTAGAAGGGCACGGAGAAACTCGTCGGAACCCTAACGTCATACTCTCTCAATAGATGGAGATCGCACCGGCGATGCTCGCCGCACACGACGGAGTCGGAGAAGCTGCTCCATCGGCTTCGACCTTGACATCAGAGACTGTGTCGGTTGGTAACAAGAATTCTTCAAGCAATAGATACGATGATGATGATGACGAAGAGGAGGATGTTTGCCGGATCTGTCGGAATCCGGGAGACGCTGATAATCCTCTCCGGTATCCTTGTGCTTGTAGCGGTAGTATTAAATTTGTTCACCAAGACTGCCTTCTCCAGTGGCTAAATCACAGCAACGCTCGCCAGTGCGAGGTTCGTTGAATTTTTTATATTATATGTTGAATTGGTTATGCTAGTTTAGTGTTGATTTGAAAAAGAATTCATTTTAGTTTTAGTGATTATGCTTGATGTCAGATCGTAATTCCTTATCTTTCTTGAATAACACTAAATGATACTGTAGCATGATTGGAGGATGTGGGGTTACAAAATAAAAAAATTTAAATTGAATTTTAAGGCGAGCAAAGCTTGCTGGAGCTGCTCTCAAGTTATGGTAGGCACCGTAGAATTAAGAGGCCTTCATCATCTTTATAGCCAAATTGTGCTCTAGTTTAAACGAGATAGAAACTATTTCCTTGTAGGTGGGGTAGCTTATTGGCAATCTTATGAGATAAACGAGAGAGCATCTGAGATGTATTTGTTTTTTTTTCCTACCTGGAAGGTGCAATATAGACTTCATAGCTGGAACTAAACATCGGCATAATTGCTGTTTACAAGCAATTCAAAGCATTTTGTGAGGCAGGAGAAACTTGCGTATTTCTGGTGATGACAAGGTTATAGGTGGATTTAGTATCCCTTGTTATTGACTAGGTTGTAAGGGAATATGACATGTAATCATTATCTTCTCCGCTTGTCGAGAGGACATTCAGCTTTAGTAAGAGTATTAGGATTACTGGCTAATCTTGCAAACCTGGTGAGGTGCTGATAATTGACCATGCCATGGCTATAAGTGTGTGGATGACGTTTGAGGCACTATGCTTTGGGTAAAACTTAAAAGTGTTGAGAGAAGTATCATTTTGTCTTCCCCTGTATTTCCTGTGGCAGTGAACAATACTTTCTGTTGTTTCAGTATGACTTGCATAGTTGCCTAAAAACGGTGGAGGATTTAGTTAGGATATTTGTGTACCAAATTTTAGGCTTGTCAAATGACTTGTGTAGGCTACTCTTTTATGCTTTTTTAATATTTATATTAATCAGACAAGCTTCTTCACTTTTATCTTTTTGTTGTTATCATATTGCTGTCTGTGCTCAAGTATTATTGGCTAATTTCTGCTTTCTAGTTGAACAACTCAGAACAAGCTCTTTGAATTTAATTAATTTTTAAGGTTAAAATTGTGTCTGTAGTTCTACATAAGTTAATATTGCAATATGAATGTAAATAACCGATCCTGTGAAATGGACCATTGACATATGCCTAGTTTTGGAATAGAGACAATGGTTCTTTTTTGGGTTTTTGTGGTTGTGATATCTTCCTTTGTCTTGATTGCCCCATAGAATCTACATACAATCTTTCCATCCATGGATATATTACTACGCAGAATTCTATAATGTAGGAAAAGGATGCGAGAGTTATACTAGAGCTCAAGTGACAACATTTGGACTGGTTTATGTGGTGCATATGATACTGTTTTTCCAACATGCTTGCCAACTCGTTTTTTATTCATTTGTGTTTATCTCAACATTTTTGTGTCTATCAAAAAGATGACGAGTTGCTATCCGGAGAAAGAAACTTTAACATTGTTTGAAATATGCTTTGATTACTTACGCTGTGTTCTCTAATCTGGAGAGAAAAGAAAAGAAAAGAAAGGGGGGAAAAGAAAGGAAAGGAAAATATTTTTCATTTGTGTTCTTGAAAGGGAAGGAAAATGAAGGAAAGGAAATAAAATATTTTTCATGTTGTTGAATAGAAGAGAAAAGAAAGGAAAGGAAAGGAAATATGTCATTTTTACAACCATACCCTTTAAAAATATATTATTTATAATGAAAGGTTGGGTAGTTTTGTAATTTTAGTAATTTTTAAAATGATTTTAGTTTCTTTCTTTTCCTTCTTGTTTAGTGGCGAATTATCATGACTCATCAACCTTCATCTTTCTTTCTAAGAGTGTGGCAAATAAAAGTAGGATTCTTTGGTTGTGGCTATTTATCTTGTCAATTTGTTTCTTATTTTCGACCAACCTACCTTATTGGGAACATCAACAAAGGAGCTCGGTGCTACACGCTTTTGGCATTTGAGACTCGGCCACATGTGTGAGAAAATTTTGCATGTTTCGCATCAAAGAATGTTGATTAGTCATTAGAGTCAACAAGTCTAGCAACCTCAAGTTTTACATAGATTACGTTAGGGGTACATAAACATGATTTCGTTTGGTGTTGGGAAACAAAATACGAGAGGAATCATTGATTATGTTCATGCAAATGTTTAGGATTGGTAAGCCCACAATCTCGTGGAGAAGAGAAGTATTTTGTCTCATTCATTGATGATTTCTCTCACAAGGTTTGGGTGTATGTGCTAAAGCATAAATCATAAGTCTTAAAATTGTAAGTCATAAAATCTTTCAAGCTCTCGTTAAGGTATGATAATGGAGGTGGATACGTGAGCGATGAATTTAAAGACTTCACAAAAGGGTTTTAAATTTTTTTGTGATGGAGGATGTTTGTGTGTACTTTCATACAACCGGTGGAACTTGGATATATTCGTGGATGACATGCTCATTGCTTGCAATGACATATCTATAATCAACAAGTTGAAAGCACAATTGAATGCACAATTTGATATGGAAGACCTTCGCAAAGTAAATAATTGGATATATTTACTGTTGTACGTGGATGATATGCTCATTGCTTGCAATGGCATATCTATAATCAACAAGTTGAAAGCACAGTTGAATTCACAGTTTGATATGAAAAACCTTGGCGAAGTAAATAGATATTGGGCATGGAAGTGGTATGGGCCGAAAAGTCTCATACTTTAGGTTGACATAGAATGAGTATATTCAAAAGGCATTCAGGCGGTTAACTTTTGATGGTCTGAAGTCGGTTATCTCTCTGCTACCTTTGCATATCAAAATCACGAAGAATACCTTGTTGACGAGAAAGGCAAATGAAAGATGGAGAAGATTCCTTATTCTAATGCAGTTGGAGGTTGATGTATCCTATGGTATATACACTTCCTGATCTTCCACATTATGTTGGAGTGGTTAATTGTTTTCTATAGAAACCACGTAAATGACATTAGGCAGTAGTGAATATGATACTTTGCTACTTGAAGGGAATTGCATCTCATGGATTGATATTTGGTACAAGTGACAATTGTGATATAGTTGGATATTGTGATTCTGACTATGCAGGTGATCGAGTTACTTGGAAGTCGATTTCGGGTGTATGGTCACTTGCTAATAAGGCCTAGTTATAATAGCCACAGTTGAAGCTACTGAGAAGGGATGGATTTGCAAGAGTTCTTAGATGACTTAGGTTTGGGTCAAAGCTCAGTGGGCATGAACTTCGATAGCCAAAGTGTTATACCTCTTGCCTGCAATCTTGTGTTTAGTAGATGTGTTCACCAAGTCCTTGTCATCATAAAAATTTGATTTAGTTGCAGTTGTGTTAGTTGCATGATGGCGCTTTGTGGGAGAGGAGATTTGGAAGCGTCATGAAGGCACTTTTAGGATATTACACCGCTAGTTACTCGGTTACATTTTGTTTTGCACAATTAGGCTTTTGTATCGCTTTTGGTTTTGATGGGTGATGGCCATGCTGAAGTTCGCCATAGCTGAAATACATTTGATGCGTAGTGATTTTGCTATATTTACATTTTAGTTATCTGTGTCGGTCACGTTTTGAGGTTTGTGCATCAAGGTGGAGTGTTGTATTTTAAGATGCTTGCACAACCCTGCATCGGCGACCCAAATAGTCATGCCTAGGGGACTATATGTTTGGTTTTTAATGAAAACACGTATGTATTAACCTGTCTGTATGAATTAAGTTGTCTAAATTGTTGTTGTTGTTGTTGTTTGATGTGTTGAATAAACAATCTGATTGAGATAAATGACTATTTTACCCCTCAGTCTAGATTATACTTCTTTTCTGTTTGATCAAACACCTTATGTGCACAAACACCTTGACAGGAATTGCTAGTGAAATTTATTGGCTTTTGCTTTTGTTTTTACACTGCTTCTCTCGACTTGCATTTTCAGGTTTGCAAGCACCCGTTTTCGTTCTCACCTGTGTATGCTGAGAATGCGCCCACAAGGCTTCCTTTTCAAGAGTTTGTAGTTGGGATGGCAATGAAAGCATGTCATGTGTTGCAGTTCTTTCTGCGGCTCAGTTTTGTTCTTTCCGTATGGCTTCTGATCATACCATTTATTACTTTCTGGATATGGCGCTTTTCATTTGTTAGGAATTATGGTGAAGCCCAGGGACTGTTCTTGAGTCATATCTCCACTACAGTTATTCTTACCGACTGTCTTCATGGGTTCTTGCTCTCTGCAAGTATCGTCTTTATTTTTCTCGGGGCCACATCTTTGAGGGATTATTTTAGACATTTACGAGAAATTGGAGGGCAGGAGGGTGACAGAGAAGATGAAGGAGATAGAAATGGTGCTCGTGTTGCCAGAAGACAACAACCTGCTCAACCCAACGGAAATCTTATTGGTGACGGTAATAATGCTGAAGATGCCGGTGGTGCCCAAGGGATTGCTGGGGCTGGTCAGATGATCAGAAGGAATGCTGAAAACGTTGCAGCCAGATGGGAGATGCAAGCAGCCCGCCTTGAGGCCCATGTTGAACAGATGTTTGATGGTTTGGATGATGGGGATGGGGCAGAGGATGTTCCTTTTGATGAGCTAGTTGGCATGCAGGGTCCCGTTTTTCATTTGGTGGAAAATGCATTTACCGTGAGTATAATAATATTCTATTGTTGTTGCCATCTCCTTGATCTTTCTTTTAACTGTTCTTAAATAATCTCCCCCGTGTTTTTCTCTCTTACCTACAGGTTCTTGCAAGCAACATGATATTTCTTGGGGTTGTAATCCTCGTGCCTTTCCATCTAGGACGATTTATACTCTATCATTTGTCATGGCTTTTATCATCTGCCACCAGCCCCGTGTTATCAACTGTCGTACCGCTTAGTGAGCAAGCACTTTCATTGGCCAATATTACTTTAAAGAATGCATTGACCGGGGTTGCAAATTTGACATCTGATAACAACTCAGATAACAATGTGCTTGGTCAGGTGGCAGACATGTTAAAGGTGAATTCTAGTGGACTTGTTGAGAACAACGTCACAACTCCCAGTTCAGCAGCAGATATTCTGAAAGGAGTTACCCTTGGGTCATCACGGTTGTCTGATGTTACAACTCTTGCTATTGGCTATATTTTCATTTTCTCACTTGTGATTTTCTACCTTGGAGCTATTGCGGTTATTAGGTACACTAAAGGAGAGCCTTTGACCATGGGAAGGTTTTATGGTGTTGCTTCTATTGCTGAGACAATTCCTTCACTCTTCAGGCAGTTTGTGGCAGCAATGAGGCATTTAATGACTATGATAAAAGTTGCCTTCCTTTTGGTCATTGAGCTAGGGGTTTTCCCTCTCATGTGTGGATGGTGGCTAGATGTTTGTACAATAAGGATGTTTGGCAAGTCGATTTCTCAAAGAGTCGAATTCTTTTCAGCCTCTCCATTGGCAAGCTCATTGATTCATTGGGTTGTAGGGATTGTCTACATGTTACAAATATCGATATTTGTCAGTCTTCTGCGTGGGGTATGTTTTCTCTGTATCACGTTTGATATTCCATTTTTTTTCTTTTTTTTAATGTGAGTAATTATTCTTCACATTCACTGGGCAGGTCTTGCGTAATGGAGTTCTTTATTTTCTGCGAGATCCAGCTGATCCTAATTACAACCCGTTTCGGGATCTGATTGATGATCCTGTCCACAAGCATGCCCGTAGGGTTCTTTTATCAGTCACTGTTTATGGGAGCTTAATTGTAATGCTGGTATTTTTGCCAGTCAAGCTTGCCATGCGAATGGCTCCATTTGTCTTCCCTCTTGATATATCGTAAGAACGTATTCCATGTTTTTGAGCATCAACTAGCTTATGTTAAATTTGCTCACCAGTCACTTTCTCGTTGCAGTGTATCTGATCCATTTACGGAGATCCCTGCTAACATGCTTCTCTTTCAAATTTGCATCCCATTTGCTATTGAGCACTTTAAGTTACGGGCAACGATCAAGTCACTTCTGCGCTACTGGTTTGCTGGTGTTGGCTGGGCACTTGGTTTAACTGATTTCTTATTGCCCAGTCCTGAAGATGAAGAAAATGGGAATGGAGATCCTGTAAGGCAGGATAGGCTACATGGTCAACTAGGTGGTCAAGATAGAGCCGTGGTTGGATATTTGGCCCCTGAAGATTTAAACCGAGCAAGGCAGGCAGCAGCTGGTGCTAATCTTGCAGAAGAAGCTGATGCCGATGAACAATCTGACTCAGAGTAAGCTATTACATCAATGTTGTATCAAATTTCATTGTTAATCTGGTTGTCCCTCTCATCTGATACTGATTTTTTTTTAAAATCTACTAGGAGATATGGATTTGTAATCTGTATAGTGCTGCTTTTGCTGGTGGCATGGATGACACTGCTGGTCTTTAATTCTGCTATAATTGTGGTGCCTATATTCCTTGGACGGGCATTGTTCAACTCGGTTCCCCTTCTCCCAATAACACATGGCATAAAATGCAATGGTAAGAAATTTAACTAAAGGTCCGTTTGTCATTTTTGTGCCGTGCAGGCATGGACTGGAAGCTTATTATTTTATTTGCTTCACTGAAACTTACCTCCTGTTTTACTCTGATGGTATATTATTATTATTATTATTATTATTATTATTATTATTATCATTATTATTATTATTGCTCACGGAAACAACGTAAAATACTTCTTAGAGCATCTGCAACAGAATCTCCAAAATGGAGATTTTAGAGTTTTTCTTGCTCCCAATAGAATCTTCAAAACTTTCTTCAAAATGGAGAAAAGATGAGAGCGAAGGAAATTTTCTCCATATTTGGAGAGGAAAGATACATTAATTATTTTATACTTATTTTTGGAGTAGATAGAACATAAAATTATCATTTTATCAAAAAATTGTTTTATAGTGTGTTGGGATATTATATGTATTGAATGTTTTAATAATATAATTAATTCTAGAATCTCCAAAATGGAGAGATTGTTGGGGTTGAATGTCAAGATTTTGATATTTCTTTATCTACTTTGGAGAAATTAGGAGAAACTGTAGTAGATGCTCTGAAACTGCTTTTCTGCAATGATTTCTATGCTCTTGGGTCAGAAAAGGTGTTTTCATGTTTCTGCATTAATGGTTTGCAAGTTCTTTTCTGGTAATTAAAGAATCATGACATTATTATAATCAGACGCTATCATCTCAGAAACTTCTCACAAAATAAGTTCATCAACTGAACAATTTTGTTATCTCATTTTGTTTCCTGTTTTGAGAAACAGACGCTGACCCTGCAATTATCATTTCTTTTAGATCTATATGCTTTCATTATTGGAAGTTATGTCATCTGGACTGCACTGGCTGGTGTAAGGTATTCCATCGAACAAATCAAAACAAGGAGAGCTACAGTTTTATTAGGTCAAATTTGGAAATGGTGTTCCATTGTTGCGAAAAGTTCTGTATTGTTGTCTATATGGGTAAGGCCACGCTTCCTGTTGGCTATTTCTCTCCACTAGGTAAGATATTCTTTCTTCATTCACCCCATTTAATGCTACCCTTTTACAGATTTTCATGATACCGGTGTTGATTGGCCTGCTCTTTGAGCTTTTGGTAATCGTACCAATGCGGGTCCCTGTGGATGAAAGCCCAGTTTTTCTATTGTATCAGGATTGGGCCCTTGGACTCATCTTTCTCAAGATATGGACTCGGTTGGTGAGTTACTAGCATCATTTTTCATATATTCATATTTAGTTCTAAATGTGATTTTTCATCTGATGTTCTAAACAGGTGATGATGGATCACGTGTTGCCTCTGGTGGACGACAGCTGGCGAGGAAAGTTTGAACGGGTGAGAGACGATGGCTTCTCCCGGCTGCAAGGCTTTTGGGTGCTACGTGAGATCGTGGTCCCCATCGTTATGAAACTGTTAACTGCTCTGTGCATCCCTTACGTATTAGCTCGAGGGGTATTTCCGGTATTTGGCTACCCACTAGTCGTTAACTCAGCAGTTTACAGATTTGCGTGGCTGGGGTGCCTTGGTTTCAGTTTGTTATGCTTTTGTGCCAAGAGGTTCCATGTCTGGTTCACCAACCTTCACAACTCAATAAGAGACGACCGCTATTTGATTGGCCGAAGACTTCATAACTTTGGGGAAGACAAACAAGAAACTCCACATCCTGTGGTCGAGACCTCGGGTTTCACAGGACTTGCGTTGATGAGAGATAACGGAGGTGATGCTGATTTGGGGTTGAGGCACAGACGCAATATTCCGATAGAGGATTGAGACAGGTGACATAATGGGTAAGCAATGTTTCTCATTATCAACATCATCAATCTACAACTTAACTTGTTTTTGTGTTTATTTTTTCTTAGTTTTGTGAATATATGGTTTGTGGGAGGTTAAGGCAAAAGAGTATAAAGATACAAAACTTAAATCTATTTTGGGGGGTCACCATATAAAGAGGGTGTTTGTTTACTACTTAGGATCTTGTCCAGTTCGTCAAGTTGATGTTAGTGGCGTTCTAAAAAAGGCATAGACCAGTATAACCGATTTGGTCATGAATTAGCCCGGACATTCTGATCAGATAGATAGAATGTCCGGTCTTTTAACTGTAACTTAATCACATTAATGTCTAGATGTTTCGTGATATTCCACTTAAGAGTACAAATGCTTATTTATTTCAGAAAATAATGTATCAAAGTAAAGAAAATCTGCAGCTGTGAAACAGTTTTGTTCTTGATGAATTTTTTAGTAGTAACATTCGCCTTTTATTTTTATAATTCTTTCTTAATACTAATTTAAGTTTAGTATTTTCATTAATTAACGCTTTTTCATCATCCATTTGTTATTTAATGTCACTAATTTACATTCATTCAATTCATTCCCATAGGCCATAGACATAGTACTGTGATGAATGGTTGTTGTAGCTCTTCTAGACTTGTGACAATAAATGTTTTTTGTGTATGTATTACTTAGGGGCTGTTTACCAAATTTTCAATTAAGCCCTGTATGGATAAATGTATCTCTCTGAATAATAATGTGTTGTTGTTTACTTTCTCTCCTGAATCATAAATCTGAATGATAGAAATGACTATTTTACCCTTGAGTATAAAAACCCAAAAAAAACCTCTTGAACAATGAAATCTGACTCCAACACCAAAAACTCAATTTTTAGAAAATTCCTCTTCCCAACATTAACAAATTATCAACCTACAAACTAATCATCAAAGTACAACAACAATCCAGCTTTAGAGACATGAGTTACAACGAGGGCAGTCCATAATCTATCTTAAAGTGAACAACAGTGAATCGGCAGGAAAGTAGAGCAGGTCAGTGAAGAAAGTAGAGCATGTCAGTGAAACTGAAATGCTTCGACAAAGAAAAGATGAGACAAACCAGTGAAATTGAAATCTGACTTTTAATCCATATGTATCAAATCCTCAAAAGAAAGTTAAAATATGTAAATCAAACAACATGAAGCGTCTATGGAGAAAAAATCTAGGGTTCAATGTTTTAACCAGTAGAAGAAATAAAAAAAATAGATGATATCGACCTGCTATGGAGAATAAATTGAACCAAGGAGATGAACCAACAGAGGGGTCGAGCGTCCATGGAGAAGAAAACGAGAGGGGTTGAGCGTCCATGAGAAGAAATCAAACCAGGGAGCGTCAATGGAGAAGAAATCTAGGGTTGAATGGTTGAACCGGTAGAAGTGGAGGAGAAAGGGGTAGGCTCGTCTTTTTTTTAGCTGGATGTGGACAACATAGCATTCTCATCTGTGCGAATAAGTCATCATCTGTCTGAATAAGCCACAAGTAAACACCCCATTTTGGCTGCGCGAATAAGCTATTCAACCCATTAAGCTCAATAAGTCATAAGTAAACACCCTCTTAGTAACTCACATAGTTTCATTATCTTCTTCTAAATGATATAATAAATATAAGTTTGAGAAAAAGATAAAATCAAACAAACACATTATCACGTTACATATATACATCCACTCCTTTTCATCTCCAACCTTAGATCTCGTAGGCCATAATGTGTTCGGTGGTTCCGTCATTTGCTTTATCCCCTTCTTCAGCACTTCTCCAACTCGGCATTTTTCTTAGATTTTTACTTTTTAATAGTCAAACAACATTTTATGCCCCTTTCTCTATGCACGCATTCCATTTTGGGTGCCCCACTCACCTTTCACACACATATAGACCCCATATTTATTGTGTTTTTAAACTTATTAATAAATTAAAATCGGTGACTTTCTTTCATGTTACACGCACACACACACCATTAAAGAAAACCTCAAAGAACTTCGAAATTACGACGATCAAAGAAAAAAACAACAAACTCAAGTTCTTTGTTTTTCATCTTAATGCAGTAAAACGTGATATGCGATGGTGGTTTTACACGGTTCATATTGTATAATCATACAATCACGATATTTATGACACATATAGAGATGGAGATGACCGATAAGTTTGTGAGTGTGTGTGTGTGTGTGTCTGTATGTAGCCTGTAGGGAAGAGGAGGTGTTGTAGCTGTTCAAATACATACATAGAGGCAATGATGGTTATGACGTTGCGGGTCGCCAGAGGGGTAGGTGAGGGAATTCTCAGAGCTAGGTAGATGAGGGTAACGATAGTTATGGTGTGTACAAGGGGAAGGGGTGCGAGAAATGATGTGCGTGCAAGGAGAAAGGTGTGCTGAAAACGTTTTTTGACTATTAAAAACTCAGATCTAAGGAGAGGGCCGAGGTTGTAGATGGGCCGCAAAAGGGGATGAGCAAGTTATAGAACCAACAAACCCATGGTAGCCGACGAGGTTTATTGTTGGAGTAGAAAAGGGGTAGAATGGATATACATAATTATAATCATATATTTGTTTAATCCTGATTTAAAATAAAACAAATGAGGAAAATAGCAAAATGCTTTGTAGTTAACGGACGTCATTAACCACATTGACCATAGGGTGACAACTATAAGCTTATAATGATCAAAAGTGTCATTAATTTAAAGTAGAGATTAAGGTTGATAGTAAGTGGTAATTGCATGAACCGAACCTGTGATTCACTTAATAATTTTACTAGAGAAAATAAAATAAAAAACGAATTATGAGCTCTCATTAATATGTTTGGTCGGTCTTTGAAGAATTTAAATGAATTGATGCACAATTAAATGTTAGATATTTTACATACTATTTTGTTCTCAAAAATAAATAAAAAACAAAATGAAAATAAAAATAAAAATTTGAAAAATAAAAAAGTAAACGAGGGTCATGTGACCATCCACAGTTCCACACCCCTAAAATTCATTTACACTTTCAATTGTGTCATATCAGCCTTTGCAATTACATTCTACACACATGCAATCCACCTACACTTTAAAAAATGGTCCAACTACAACATTTATTAATTACTTTATAAATAATTATATACATTCTAATTAACATACAATTTTATAAATTAAATTATATGTAATTTTATAAATATTGTATGTTTTATTGTATATAATTGTAATTTTAACTTTTTAAGTAATTATAAAATTTAATGGTTAAACTTAATTTAATTTAATTATTTTATTATATATAAGAAAATAACATATAGACATACATAAAATATATTTTAAATAAAAATAAATTACTATTATTAATTTATAAAGTTTATTGTTTTATATAAAAAATTAATTAATTTAAATAATTTTAAAAAAGGTGGGATGACATTTTTAGTGGCTAAGACTATCCACACACCTACAAGACCATACTCCTTTTACAAATGACACATCAGCTTTGCAATAACATCTTTCACACACATGCAAAACCAAACTCATTTCTAAACTAATAAATTATAATATAAATAATATAAATAATTATAATATAAATAATATAGATAATTATAATATAACTAATAAATTAATTATAAAATATAGATAACTAAAATTTTACTTTTGTTTTCTTTTACTATATTTTGTGTAAATATAATTTAATTAACAAATAAAATACATGGATATTTACTTATGTAATTTTTTTGATGTTTGTGTACGTTTATCTATTAGTATTTGTATTTTCGTAATTTTTATATTAATGTACTTTTAATTTAGCAGTTTAAATAAAAAGCATTGCATAAAAGTATCATTTTTTTAAAATAAAGCATGGGTAAGAAATTTTAATAAAAATATTAAAAAAAAATAATGTTCAAATAAACTAATAAATGAATTAAATTTAATAAAAATATTAATAATAACTAATATTTAAACAAACAAACTAACTAATTAAATTAATAAATGATTTTGTTTAATATATTATATTGGTTGAAAGACCTTGCACAATTAGTAAGATCATGGTAGTTTTGCAAGACCTTGCAAGACACATGACATGCCATGTCATCTTGCAAGAGCATTTGCAAGACGCGTGTAGATGCTCTAAGAGCATCCACAACAAGGATTTCATTACAATTTTATTTGGATTGCAAAAGTGACACGTAGGATTGCAAAATTAGAAATTGCAGTGGTTGTGAGTATGGTTGCAAAATTAGAAATTGGTTTTGGTAATTTCCAAATGTCAAATCAGTACTTTTTGCTGATATGACAGTGAATAGTATATGAAATTGTAGGGAATAATTTCTAAATTAGAAATTGCTTTATGTCAAATCATGTTTTGTGATGTTTTGTAGAGAGTATTTAATTGTAGTTTTGTAGAAATTATTTAATTATAGTTATTTAATTAATAAAATATTTCATATTAAATTATAGTAAAGAGTATTTAATTGTAGTTTTGTTGTTATTTGATTAAAATATAGTTTTTTATGATGACGTGTCACTTTAGAAAGTGGGTGAAATTTCATTGTTGTAGGGAATAGTTTCAAGATAATTGCAAAGCTGATGTGGCACTGATACGATCCATTTGCAATTGGGATGAAATTTCATTGTTGTGGATGCTCTAAGTTAGAGGTGGCCAAATCGACCCTGTTAGACAACCTAGGGGGGGTAAGGTTGTATTTAAAATCTTTTACTTTCAAAAATTCTTTTACAAATAAATACAGTACAGAAACAGTATAAATAAATCAGAGTATACAAATAATAAATATACAACAATTATATAAACAGATATAATTAAAAGCACAGCGGAATAAATAAAGAGATAAGGGATAGAGATACTTGACACAGAGATTTACTGATTTACCACCAACTGTGATAAACCAGCAGCCGAGACACTTCTCGACACGATCCAATAAATGTATTCTTTACGGTAGAACACAAACCAAATACAAAGGAATTTGTAATAGTTTCTCAAGCCTCTGCTATGAGATAAACAGGATCACACACCCGTTATTCAAATACTTACAAGAGGAGTATAACTCACAATGGGTAATCACTCTTGTATAATATCTCACACTTGGATATTTTATAAAAAAATGTTTTATAAAATATATATATATAAATGAGAGAGCTGAGAGTTGAGAGTTTGAATGCTGCTTGTTACTGTTGTGAGGTCTGGTCTACTGTTCTTCATCACCATCAGCATCATTATATAGCAACCCACTTTCAACGGAAACAAGAGGCGCGGTATACCGCCTTGCACACCGCGGTATACCGCGGTCAGATACTGACACACCAACGGCTACATGCAAAGTTGACAGGAATTACGTACCCGCGGTATACCGGCTGGGACTCGCGGTATACCGCCGTCAGGAAAAGTAACTTTCAACCAATCAGAATTGTACACGAGCCTGCCGCGGTATACCGGCTGAACAGCCGCGGTATACCGGCCGTAGTGTACCCGCGGTATACCGGCTGTACCGCCGCGGTATACCGCCGTCAGAAAAAGGACAGCTTCAGGACGAAACCAAATCTTGCTGAATCTTCTCAAAAGAAACTTTATTTAAATATATTATTTAAGGTTTTTAGAAATATCCAAGTGGTATATTATTTTAGGGTGTTTATCATTATTAGTTATAAACAATAATGACGACGTAAACACTTCCGTCTTTGAACCCTTCAGATTAAATCTTCGTGTTCTTCAACAACTGCACACTTGGATTAAATTGTTAGATAAACAATAATACGGTGTGTTTGTAATCATCAAAATAAATATATATAAATATATAGAGATGTGGTACACTTGCACCAACAGACCCGACCCGACCCGACGGGCTGACCCGAACCGAAACCGGCCAAGAACCGGTTCTGGCCCGACCCGGTCAAGAACCGGTTTCAAGCCCGAGAGCCGGGACCGGTTCGCGTATATAGGATTTTCCTCGGCCCGACCCGGGACCGGTTCGTGACCCGGTTCGGCCCGACCCGATATTTTTCAAAAAAAAATATGACCGTTAGAGAGCCGTTGGGACCCCTTTTTGACCGTTTTTTGCCTCAAAAAACACCCTCCAAACCCCATATAAATACTAGGGGTGTTATGGAGTGATCACCACCTTACAATTGCTTACAAAACGCAAAAAACGCTTACAATTCTAATTTCTCGGCTCTCGTTATATTCGTTTCTCGCAAAAAACACATACAATTCTCATTTCTCGGCTCTCGTTATATTCGTTTCTCGCAAAAAACACATACAATTCTCATTTCTCGGCTCTCGCTATATTCGTTTCTCGCAAAAAACGCATACAATTCTCTAGTCTCTACTCTCTACTCTAGTCTCTACTATCAAAAAAATGGCCGAACAAAATTACACCATTATTGTCGATCATTCACGAAAATCACCGGTTTGGGATAATTTCAACTTGGTAAAATTTCCCGACGATACAAAAAAGGCGCAATGCAAACGGTGTGGAGATTTCCTAAAACCCGAATCAAATAGCACGTTAAAGCGCCACTTCGAGGAAAGATGCAAGAGGTTGAAATCGGGTCCCGATCCAACTCAACCCATACTTGACAATTCCGGTCAAGTATGGTCGTATGATAATGATCTCGCCCGAGAAATGCAAATGAAATGTGTCATTCAAATGGCGTTGCCGTTCGGACATTTCGACAATCCTCACATTACAAACATGATCAAAAATGGGTTCCAACCACGCTACAATGGTTCGGTAAGTCGTCAAACTCTTAAGCGTGATGATTTAAAATATTGGAATAAGGTTCAAAAAATTATGCGAGAAATGTTTTTAAACTTACCCAACAAAGTTTCTTTAACTTGTGATGTATGGAGCGCACCATGCGGATTGCCAGATTCTTATATATGCATAACGGCACATTGGATTGTGCCGGGATCGTGGCAATTATGCAAACGTGTAATCACGTTTGAGCTCTTTGGTTCGCCACATTCGGGTGAACGTCAGTTTTCTATAATTATGAGATGTCTTCAATATTATAATTTAAAAAATAAAGTTATTAGTATTTCGTTTGATAATGCTAGTAATAATACGGCATGCGTAGACCGATTACGTTTGGCTTTATCCCCTATTTTAGAGGGAAAATTATTTCATACACGTTGTTGCGCACACATAATAAACTTAGCCGTTCAAGACGGCTTAAGTAAACTTAATGAGCCTTTAACTAAGTTTAGGCTTATGTTACGCCGAATTTTCACAAGAAATAAAAAAATGCAAAACTTATATAGAGATTATTGCAAACAAGTCGGTTTTAAAGCTTTGGGACCGGCGCACGATATGCCGGTTCGATGGAATTCGACTTGGAAAATGATGGATAATTTATTAAGACAACAACAATATATTCAAGCATTTTATAACATTCATTACCCGGATAACACGATAACTCAGGATGATTGGACAAGGATTCATGGCTTTCACGATATTTTGGGCGATTTTAAAACTGCAACAACTATGTTATCCGGTGTTTATTATCCAACGAGCCCTTTACTTTTAAATCAACTTTATATTTTGGCAAGTAAAATTGCTCAATACGAACAGGATTTGCACTTTCACGACGTGGTGAAACCAATGAAAGAAAAATTGGTAAAATATTTTAAAAAGATCCCCTTCACTTTTCTTTGTGCCGCGGCATTAAACCCGTTTTTAAATGTTACGGGTGTCGAAGTTTTAATACAAGCAATATGTTTATCGTTTGGTTTGGATTCTCTTACAAATTCTAGCTTTTCAAGGAAACGCATACAACAATTTAATACTGATTTTCATCAATTATATGAAATTTATAGAGTTAATTATGGGGGAGGAAGCCAACAAACCCCTACACCTCAAATGTTTTCACCGGGTTCTAGTAGCAGTCGTGGCCGAAACCGAGAAGACTTAATGCAAACTTTAATGCAATCGGTTGTCATGAAATCTTCTAAAAAAGCTAGATATGATGGGGATAATTTGGGTGAATTCAATCAATACGTACGTACTAATTTTATAACAACATCCTTCACAAACGTCGTAGATGTTGAATCCCTAGATTTATTAGAATGGTGGAAAAGTAAACAATCAAGTTTCCCAATTATGGCCACTATTGCACTTGATGTACTAACAATCCAAGCTAGTACTGTAGCTTCGGAGTCGGCCTTTTCTCTTAGTGGCAGGATCATATCGGAGCGTCGGACAAAATTAACCCCAAAATCGGTGGAGTGCTGCGTATGTCTGAAGGATTACTTGGATGGAGAAGACCGCATTCAAAATCGAACGAACCTGGAGGATGATATAGAAGGCGTGGAAGAAAACTTATTCGAAAACGACACGGATGAACTACTAAGTACGCCGTCCGTAACCGATAGTTCTGATGTTAGTAGTGTCGTAGATGACGAAGATGTAGACACCGACCGCCTTGACGATCAGACGGCTATTACACGACTGATGCAGTACAATACTCTTGAAGACTACAATCCAAATCAAAATCCATACTACGCTCCATACAATCCATTCAATTATAATCCATTCAATTACTATCCGGGTGATGGGAGTGGAAGTTCGGGAGCGGGACCTTCGAATGTTTAGAATTTATGTATTGTAACTTGTAACTTGTAAGTTTGTAACTTAAAATTATATATAAATTATAAAACGTAAAAGTGTATTTTAGTGATATATATTATAAATAAAACGTATTTTAAAGTGTATTTTACTTATCCAATGATTCCAATCCAATTTTTCTTTGTTAAAGTTTAGTAATTAATTATTATACAAAGAAAGCAGTTAAAAAACAAAAAAATCCCCGGCCCTACTCCGACCCGGTTCTTGGCCCGGCCCGGCCCTCCCGAAACCGGTTCTACATACAAGTAAACGGGTCAGGGGATTTCGGTTTAAACCCGGCCCGACCCGACCAGGTTCTCACCTGACCCGGTTCGCACGGTTACTGTGCAGAACCGGGTTGTCCCCCGACCCGGCCCGGCCCGGCCCGAACCCGACATTTGGCCACCTCTACTCTAAGTGACATTGCAAAAGGAATTGCAAGTTTTATAATTACTTTGGTTATCTAAGCATTTGTTTACTTACAATTCTTCCTTTTGTAATTAAATTTGAAAGGCGTGTGTAGATGGCTAACCGTGAAGAAAACAGACTTTTCTCGATTCAGGGTTGGCGGTTTGAAACTCCACCGACCTGGTCGGGTCCGCTAGTTCTTCACGGAAACACACACTATTCTCCGTTCAACTACATTCTCCGTTAATTCACACCTTCATCACACGCATAATGTGATTCTCTCTCTCCCTCCCTCCCTCCCTCCCTCACACACACACACACACACACACACACACATTTTTTATTTAGTCAAGTCTTCTTGATGAATTTTGTAATGGATTCGATCTTCTTACCGGCGGCTTGTGTCTCCGGTGTTGTTTCTGCTTCACAATCACGTCGGTTACCGTATACATCCCCACAAACTAGCGGTTTTGGCGGCCGGAAATTATTCATTACTGATCATGATTCGTCACTACGGTTCTCCAACCGCGATCATAGTCGTTTGCCAGCCGTTCATTCCGTCGCTGCTGATACGACTAACTCCACGCCTGTAAGAATTTAACTTTGTGTGATGTTTCTCTTGTGAGAGGTTGTAGTTATTTTTAGCTTCTTATGTGGAAATTTGTGTGTGTTATGTCGATAGCGTGTTCAGGTTTGATTAATTTCAGATCTGATATTAAACGAAAAGGTAGCTTGTAGTTTTTTTTTTTTGAAATAAAGACTAAATTTCCATTAATGAAAAAGATTACAGGGAGGGTTTACATGATCCTAAACAATACTAGGAAGGTTGAAAAGAGTAATTCGACTAGGTAGACATTGAGCGTATCTAGCGATGGTGTGAGCCGTATCATTAGCTTGCCTTCTGACGAAACAGACTTTGGTTTCGGACGTATGGGAAAGAAGGGATCTACAACGATTTATAATAGATCCGAATTCAGAAAGGTTCTCCCCATCGTTGTTAATGGCGTCAACAACCAGCTTCGCGTCGGATTCGAAGATCACCCGATGGTGGTTAAGGTTCCCCGTCCATTCGATCGCATACCACAGGGCCAAAGCCTCACATTCCTTGACCGACAGGGGGGCAGGGCTGCTGTTGCTAGGAACCAAGCAATTTGCCGATAACCAGTCTAAGCGCATATTTTCCGCAATGCGAGGCGCCCAGCTCGGAAGTTTGACCGTCCCATTTACCCATGCATCGTTCCGCAGCTTCCAGATACTCCTGCAAACCATGAGGATGGTGTTTCGGAAAGATTCGTTGTTGTCATTTAAGCACGAAAAAGGAGTCAAAATCCTCGGTACCGGTGGCGATCGAGTCGATCCTATCCCACAAATTTGCCGCTTTCCATACCTTCACGGCGACCGGACAACCGATGAAAAGGTGCCAATTGTTTTTCGGGTTGGAGCCACAAAGGGGGCAAAGGCAAGAAACATTGATGCCGCGATTTTGGAGGTTGACCCGGTGCGGGAGAACGTCTTTGCCCAGTTTCCAAGCAAAACATCTAACTTTGTAAGGGATTTTGGCTTTCCAAATGTGGTTCCACGGAAGTTCGTCAGGCGGGTTTGAGTGACTTTGGGAGGACTTCCTCAAAAAATTGTAACCACTTTTTACCGTATAAATACCATCGTTGTTATAGTGCCAAATCAACCGGTCTTCCCCCCATGAAAAAATGGTGGGATTTTGAGGATTTCTTGTCTATCACGAATAGAGAAATAGTGAGCAAGACGGTCATGATCCCAAGCATTTGGGCTGCTCGAGAGAAGTTGGCACACACGAAGAGTGCCATCTTCGGTAGTTGGGGCACTCTCCACCCAAAAGTTTTTGTCGTCGCGAAGCCACGGATCCTTCCATACGGAGATAGATTCCCCATTTCCAATCTTCCATCTAAACCCCTTCTTTAGAGCCTTATGAGCACTCCAAATGCTTCTCCAAACAAAACTTGGGTTGAAACCCAATTTAGCATCGATTTTTTTTTTCCTTTGGGGAAATATTTAGCCTTGAAGACGCGACTAACCAAGGTGTTCGGATGAGAGAGGAGTCTCCACCCTTGCTTCCCCAATAAAGCGAGATTGAAGCTCGAAAAGTCACGGAATCCAAGCCCCCCAAAACGTTGAGGCGTACAAAGCTTCTCCCATGCAATCCAATTTATAGACCGGGAGCCATCGTTTTTTGAACTCCACCAAAAGGAGTTGAGGAGTCGGTGAATATCCTTTAAGAGGGTCGATGGGAGTAGGAACACGCTCATATAGAAAACCGGAATGGCTTGTGCCGCCGCCTTAATAAGAGTGAGCCTTCCCGCGTTAGAGATCGGTTTGTTGCGCCATTTAGAAAGCCGTTGCCAAACTTTTTCTTTAATGTGCCGGAAGATAGCTTTTTTGTTACGCCCGATTACGGAAGGGAGTCCCAAGTACTTCCCCGTGTTAATGGGACTCGTCACCCCGAAGATGCCCGAAATACTATTTTTAGTGGCCGGGTCGGTGTTGCTACTAAACATGATCCCCGATTTGGCCAAGTTGACTGCTAAACCGGCCCCTTGCTCAAAATTATGTAGGATCGTTTTAAGAACCGAGCATTCCTCAATGGTAGCTTGGCAAAAAAGGATGGCATCGTCCGCAAAAAGGAGGTGAGAGACGGTCGGGGCCCGTCTTGAAACCCGACAGCCGTGAATAAGGTTCATCGAGGTAGCCTCTCCCAAAAGTCTAGAAAGACCCTCCATGCAAAGAATAAAAATGTAAGGGGAGAGCGGGTCACCCTGACGAAGACCCCGTTTGGGGTAAATAGGACCCGCGATGTCGTTGTTTACACGAACGAAGTAACGAACCGAGGTGATGCATAGCATGACCATGTCAACCCAAGTCTCGGAGAAGCCCATTTTAGTGAGAATACACCGAATGTAGTTCCAATCAAGCCTATCGTAGGCTTTACTAATGTCGATCTTTAGAGCGACATCTCCACTCTTTTTCCGGGTGTTTCTTTTCATGCTATGGAGAAGTTCGAAGGCGAGGAGAATGTTGTCGGTAATGAGTCGGCCTTTAATGAAAGCCGATTGATTTTCCGATACCACTTTTGGAAGAATTCTTTTGAGGCGATTAGCAAGGACTTTGGTTATAATCTTGAGAATAACGTTGCAAAGGGCGATGGGACGAAGATCCTTCATATTGGCCGGGTGATCACACTTGGGGATGAGGGTAATGATGGCATCGTTAATACCTTCCGGGAACTCTCGATTACGAAGCCAAGAGACACCCGTCGTGAAAATGGTGTCGCCAAGCAAGTGCCAATAGTGTTGGAAGAAACGGGGATTAAAGCCATCGGGACCCGACGCTTTATCCGGGTGCATTTGGAAGAGGGCTTCCTTAAATTCGTCCTTGAAAAATGGGGCGTCAAGGAGAATGTTATCGTTGTCTGAGATGATCGGTCTCACCTTGTCGGTGATGAGGTTAGCCGACCCGTTGCTAGCCGAGAAAAGGTTCTTGAAGTACTTGGTTGCTAAGGAACAAAGGCCCTCGGGATCCGCAACCCACTGCCCGTCCTTATTTTTGTTGGAAACCTAATAATATAACAAGTTAGTATGTTAGTTAAAGGTTAGTGTCAAAACTGTAAATTAGAATAGTTTATGTTAAAAGTGTAATTAGGCAAAAGTCTAAAGGATGTGTCGGTTAAATAGGTTGTGTTTAACAGATGTGTTGGTTAGAACCAACCAACACAACCCTATGAAGGTGTCGCTTCATGTAATATATATAGGGCATTTGTAAACACTTGTTAGTGTGGAATCCAGAAAATATTATATCAGATTTATAAAAGGGTTTCACCCACTTCTTATTTGTTTGTTCTTTTCTATCCTATTATATGAATGAAGATTGTTGTATGAATCGAGATCCTGGGCACCACATAAGACCTGTGAAAATCGAACATGGTATCAGAGCCAAGGAATCAAACAACAAATCAAATCATGTTACAATTATCATTCAAGATTAAACCATGGAGGAGAGAATAGAAAAACGGTTACACCACCAATAACCGGCGGTTAACCACAGAGAAAAGAAGAGACATGGAGACGAAGAAGTCATAGAAAGAAAGAAAGAATCAACGGCCGTTCGGTTTGTACAAAGGAAGAAGAACACAAAGTGTGTTCATGTGAAGTCAAAAAAAAGGAAGTAGAATAGAGAACCTTGAGACCCCGGTTCATTGAAGAACCATGAAAGTAGTATCAACCAAGAGGGTTGATGAAGGCAAGGTGCGTACCAAAAGCAAAGACCCACACGAGGCTGTTGGGAAACTAGAGAAAAATGGGGACAAGGCTGTGAAGTGCGAAAAGCCATCAACACCAAGGATTAGATCGTTCTTCAGAAAGGGTTAGAGAAACCCTAGTTCGAAAATTCAACAGAAGAACACCAAGGCGTTGATTGAAGATTCAGAGAAGAGAGAGAGAGAAGAAATTGATCGGGATTAGATCAATAAGAAAAAATCGATTAAGAGAAGAAATTGATCGGGATTAGATCAATAAGAAAAAATCGATTAAGAGAAGAACCGATCGGGATTAGATCGTTCTTCAGAAAGGGTTAGAGAAACCCTAGTTCGATTCAGAAAAATCGAATAGAGAGAGAGAGACACGATTCGATTAAGTGAAAATCGAACCAGAGAAAGTAAAACGGGGAGAAATAAACATACCGGTTGTGCGAAGGAGAAACCGCCGCTGTATAGTTTCCGGAGAAGAAGAGAGACAAGAGTTTGAGAAGAAAATGAGAAATAGAGAGATAGCATTTGAGAAACAAATGCAGAGAAAGTTAGAGAACCTGGAGAAGTTGAGAAATTGCACAAGCAAAGAGAAGAAGAGAGACACCACCACCGCCGCCGTCGCTGGAAAAGAAGCAAGAACCGGAACCACCATCGATTGCCACACCGAACCGGTGAAGACAACATGCAACACAGTTTTGACAGCAGTTTTTCTCGACAGAAGGCTGTCGCAAACAGCCCCTATGATCGAGATGAAGAAGGCAGAAAACAACAGTGGTATCAAACTGAAAGAGACGATTAGTAGGCACCATGTGAAGATTGGAACTACCAACCGAAAAGAACCAGTGAAGAACAAGACACGAACAAGAAGACTCAAGATGAAGAACTAACATGTTATATCATTAGGGGGGTGTGTTGGAAACCTAATAATATAACAAGTTAGTATGTTAGTTAAAGGTTAGTGTCAAAACTGTAAATTAGAATAGTTTATGTTAAAAGTGTAATTAGGCAAAAGTCTAAAGGATGTGTCGGTTAAATAGGTTGTGTTTAACAGATGTGTTGGTTAGAACCAACCAACACAACCCTATGAAGGTGTCGCTTCATGTAATATATATAGGGCATTTGTAAACACTTGTTAGTGTGGAATCCAGAAAATATTATATCAGATTTATAAAAGGGTTTCACCCACTTCTTATTTGTTTGTTCTTTTCTATCCTATTATATGAATGAAGATTGTTGTATGAATCGAGATCCTGGGCACCACATAAGACATGTGAAAATCGAACAATTTTGGAGACGGTGAATGTGGTTTTTTTTCCTTCTCCCATTGGCGTGGGCGTGGAAAAATTTGGTGTTAATATCCCCCTCTTTTAGCCAAAAAACTTTCGCTCTTTGCCTCCAATGATCCTCTTCCTTGACTAATAGGGAGATTAGTCTTTTGTTAGTAGCGTCGAACTCAAGGGCGTTTTCGGCGGAGGCATGGTCGCGAAGAGAGGCGAGCTTTTGACGAAATTTGGTGACCTCCAAAGTGTGGGAGGCATGTAAATTACGGCCCCACTTGCGAAGGTTACCGGCTACCGAGGAGAGACGGTTTGGGAGTTCCCGCGAGGAACCGAGATTCCAAGCGTTTGTAACAATAGAATCCTGGGCAGGCTCATGAAACCATTTGTTCTCGAAACGGAAGAAACCGATTTTTTTTTGCCTCCACAAGGTTTCGCCCCGGGTGTGGAGGAGAATGGGGGAGTGATCTGAAATGGGACAAACCAAGTTCTCCACCCATGCATCCGGGTAGAAGCTAAACCAAGATGGGGAGCCCACCGCACGATCAAGACGTTCCCATATTTCATTAGGTTTGCCTCTATGTCTACACCACGTAAAGGGAAAGCCATGCATGGGAACATTAATAAGGTTGCAATCCGAGAGGGCTTCCCGAAACCCGTTAATGCACCAATTCGGGTGATTAAGAAGACCCTTTTTTTCGTTATGCGATGTGAGATCGTTAAAATCCCCCATAACCACCCACGGGATGATGGAGTGGGTGGCCAAGGTGCGGAGAAGGTTCCACGAGTCTCTACGTCTGCCCCGTTCGGGGAACCTGTAAAATCCCGTAATCCTCCACGTCCCGTGGTTGAAATCGTTAATGTGTAAGTCTATAAAGTTTTGCGAATAAGACAAGAGCGAAACATTAGATTTGCTATTCCATAAAACACAGATACCGCCACTGCGGCCATTACAATCGACGACAAAACAATTTTCAAAGCCCAGACTAGCTTTGATAACCTCGATTCTAGATTGAGCAACAAGAGTTTCGAAAAGAAAAATAACTTCGGGACGGTAGCAGCGAAGAAGGTCCCTCAGGACCGGAACTGCACGCGGGTTTCCCAATCCACGGCAGTTCCACGCCATGATTTTCATTTTTCTAGTCAGGCCCGTGTAAGCGGACCCGCCTCTGGTTCGTTGGGGAGCGATGTTGTAGTCACGGAGGAAGTGATCGCATTATCCGACGTTTCAATCTTTGACGTCATCTCGATCTTGATCTTCTTGCCACTCGTCGATCTCGCTTTATCTTTAATGGAAATGTGCTTGCGGTTCGGGAACGCTTCAGTGTAATTTTGTGGGGGCACATGATTGTTGGCATCCAGATTGGTAATAGTTTGATGTGGGTTGCATGGAGGGTCTTGCATGGTGGGTTTCATGCAAGCCGTGGGGTGGCTAAGTGTAGGGGTGGTGGTAGAGAGAGAAGGTGTTGAGGTTCTCTGATAGCTAGGGGTATGTGGGTCGGTTGTGGTACAAAGCACGTGGGTAGGGTTGTCGCCATTGGTGGGGATATTTGACTTGGGGTTAGGAACGAAGATAGAGTGTGTGGGGGTAGCAGTCTTGTCATCATGTGACATTGGAGTAGTAAAGTCAACTAGGGGATATGGGGGTGAAGTCTTTTCAGATGGCATATTAGTGTTTGTCAGATTATATGTTGGGTAAAGGGGGTTTTGCATGCTTTTGGAAACTTCCAGGGAAGGCTTTTGAGAAGTAGGGTCTTCTAGGTGGGTAGGAAAAGTAAGGCTTACCTCTTTTGGTTGGGACCCGCTCCCAAGGTGTGTAGTATGTGTGTCTTTTAGCCCATCGTTACCATTTGTCTCCATGGATCGAGATGGCCGGAAAATTTCGCCGGAGGACCCGCTTGCATCCGATTTGACTCCCAAATTATTGACGGTTTTTGGCTCTTCCAGGTCATGTATTTGCCACTCCTTATTTGCGAAAAAAGGGGTAAAGCATTCCCCTACATTGTTCCCCAAGAGCCACGGACCATAGAGTTGCCAAAGTTTCCTGCCCGGATCATCGGGGTCTCGTATCACCACCGGTTTGTTTGTGCACCCAATATTTTCGTGCCCCCATAGACCGCAACGGTAACAGATTAGTGGTAATCTCTCGAACTTGAATTGGAGCCATTTCTTCCTCCCTTCATAGTCGATAAAAATGCTCACACAAGGGCGAGAATCGACCGGGACGTTGATTCTCGTAACCGAATAGGCACGTATCATATCAAGATTACTTCCCTTCCATTTTAGTTCGGCCTTTGGGTCTGCTGCCTTAACCCACGAGGTGAGGTTGTTTCGAGTGTAGAGACGGAGAGGGATATTGTTGATAGAGAGCAAGAGGGGTATGGAGTCCAACTTTGCGTCCTTCCAATTGCCGGACTCCGGCCATGGAGAACCGAGAAGGAAACCACCGGTGAAGATCCATGGTATGCGCTGAAGGACCCATTCTTGGTCCTTTGGGGAGGCGAAGGAGAGACCGAAGAACGAACTTTTCTGTTCATCACCGAGATGTTTAATGTTCCATCTCTCCTTAAATTTCCACATTCGATTGAAAATATTTTTCAAGAAGGCTGTTGAGCAACCTTTTCTAGAAAACACTCTTGCAACCATCGAGGTTTCGATAAAAGAGTCAAGCTTGAGTTCCTCGACCGATTGGGCTAACAGGCTCTCGGTGGCGTCGTCGACGACAGTCTGGTTAGTGGCACCGGAGGAGACTTGGAGGTTGGTGGTTAGTTTGGTGAGGTCATCGACCTCAGCGGGAAGAGAGCTTTTAGGAGACGACATCGAGGTTTGGGGGAGACCGAGGAGGATAACACAGAGAGAAAGACGAGAGGACGGACGTGGCCGGAGGGTACCGGGGGTAAAAGGAGCCTGAGCTCAATGACAAACTAGTGTCAAGGAGGGTAACACAGAGAGAAAGACGAGAGGACGGACGTGGCCGGAGGGTACCGGAGGTTTTTTGTTTTATTTTATTAGCCATACCATAGGGTCTTTTCTATGAAGAGCAATTGCAGTGATCATAGCCTTTACAATCATAAATAATTAGTCTTAAGTTGCTGTGCAATACGCTAGCCACTCTTGCTTTTCCATGTGAAGGACAGGGAATCAGAACCAGATGTATTACAAGATTTCGTCATGGCGCAATGAAGAATGGCTGGTCTAAATTGAACCAAGATTGGATACAATAACCATATCGACCTCCAAGGAAGACAAGACAAATGTTGAATAACATAAGCTCCGAATTATTGGCCTTGTGAGTTGCCTAGAAGAGTAGTTGTTAGTGGCCCAGTATGAGAGTTGGATTATGTTTTCATACTTAAAAATCTGAATTTAGAATACCATATCTTGTGAGGGAGAATGAAAGAGTGTAGAGAATGAGGAGACGAGTGAGAGAGGGTAGAATTGTGGCCAGATTTTGTTTTACGTGGAAAAGCAAATAAACTGAATCCCTTGAGTTCTCTGTCGATCTCATGTCTGTACATAAATAAACTGAATCCCTTGAGTGCTCTGTAGCTCTCATCATCTCATGTCTGTATAAATAAATAAACTGAATCCCTTGAATGCACTATAGCTCTTAAGCCCATAAATAAAGCGGTTGCAGCTGTAACCCTTAAAAGAGCCCAAATTTCGTGTATGTTTCACCAAATAAAATGATAATTGCCATCTCAAGTAGCTCTTTTCAGCTGAGTTACTGAGGGTCCGAATGCATCCCCATGAATTGTTGTGATCATAAATGGATCGAAGACTCCAACAAATGGATCTATCTAGAACTAATTAGAAAGCTAATTTATATCACTAAAACTTGTAACAAGGGATCCACACGCCCACAACATATCCTAATGTTGGCCAAACTGAGCTTTGGCTAAGGAGATGTTAGGTGCTGAAGTCCTCTGCAGCTTTGTTTATGCTTGTTACTTCTCTGCTTAATGTTTGAACTATTCATCTCCAAATTGTGTATCTTACTAGTGTTCGAGTAACAATCACTTTCTACTTATGGCACACTACTGGCATCTTTAGTCTGACTTGACGACCAAATTAATTTTGAACAAACAAATATAGGCAAGAGTGAAGCAGAACTAACTATGGAAGATTGGAGTTATTCTATTATCTATAGCACATATTCTAGGAGACTGGATGAAACCTCCTCTGCCAGTAGATGGTATGATTTACGGAAATAGATAACAAAGACCAGAATATTGTGGGGTTCCCTCTATGGTGCCCAAAGAAGCTGAAAACTTCCATCAGTTATTAGTGTGCACGTGTTTATTGGGGAATAGTAATATAGGACATTTAATCATAGTTTGAAATCATAAATACTCTTGAGCATGTTTAGGTGATTGCAGGAGTTAACTTGTTCTACATTCTGCTTCAGTTAGTTTCTTTCCCTGATTTGTTATGTGCATTTGCAGCCAAGAGATGGAATATACACAGTTGGTGATTTTATGACGAGAAAAGCAGATTTATTTGTGGTAGAAACGACAACAACGGTTGACAAGGGTATGTATGATTTAGATGTTTTTCTAGGGTAAATGTATAGATCAAATATCCCATCCAATTTTCTGTTCTGTATTAACAGCATTAGAGATTCTTGTGGAGAAAAGAATTACGGGATTTCCAGTGGTTGATGCTGATTGGAATTTGGTATGTTCTTCCTTTGGCATAGTTATATATTTGTAGCTCGAGTTAAAACCATAGAGTTGGTAGTGTAATGAATTATTCTCAATGCAGTCATTGCATCATGAAAGAATTTACCAATACCGTCTCTCTTTCTAAATGTCTCCAGGTTGGTGTTGTATCAGATTATGACTTGTTAGCGCTTGACTCAATATCAGGTACTATTTGTATTCCTCCAACCTCTGTTGAACTTGGATATATATCTGACAGCTATAATTACTTCTTGCCAATCCTTACACTGAAATCAAATGTAATCTCTTTTTTTACCTCTGTATATGAATTTGTTTACTTTTTGCTGTTTACAAAGCTTATGAATTGTGGCCACTAGCCTATCTTTTTCTCGTGTTTTAATATTGGATTCCTTGTGCTCTCTTTTGGCTTTCAGGTGGTAGTCACGGCGACATAAGTTTGTTTCCTGATGTTGATAGTTCTTGGAAAGTATGTCAAAATCTTCTCTTACTTGCAAGATTCATGTGATTGTTGATATTCTTATCCTTGATTACATAATGCAACCCCAGAATGCATGTTCACTGTTCAGTTTTTAATTGTTAATATTGAATCTGTACCCGGATTATCTTGCCAGCTACTATTATGAATTAGGAAGCTTTATGCTGCATTTGTAGACATGAAAAAAATGAGATTGAAATGGAATGGTTTTCTGATCATAAATGGAATTCACCAGTTAGTTGTTATGTGTTCTTTCTTTTCTTATCAGAATTCGAACGGAATAAAAGAATTGCAAAAATGATTTCTGTGCTACCAATTTTAGTATGACCCTAGTCTTATATACATCTAATACCCCCCCCCCCCTCCTCAGGTCCACAAGACCACTCTCCAAAACAGACATACATCCTTGTATCTGTAGGAAAGCAGAAGTATAGCATACATATCACATATGTATGTGTCAGATATAATATACATTACATATTTTAGTATGTGTGCATACATACAAACATACACAACACATACGTATGTGTGTACATATCTGTATATAATATAGCTACATACACACATATACATATACATACACATGCATGTCTATTAAAACTAGTGGTCTGAATGATCAAGTGATCTGCAAAAGCATTATGGTTTAGTAGTGTCCCGAAATTTCACTATCACGAGACATCATATAGCAGTCATCTGTATGAGTTATATGTCATATTTACTTATTTTAATTTGTGCGCACTGCATGCAGACGTTCAATGAGATTCAGAAACTACTTGGTAAAACTGATGGGAAAGTTGTGGGAGACTTGATGACACCTGCTCCACTTGTTGTTCATGAAACCACTAACCTTGAGGAAGCTGTAAGGTATGAAGATTCACACTTGTTTCTTTGTCAAAATAACAAAATAGCTCTAATTATCACATAGCATCTTATATTTTAGGACAAAGGGTATTACATATACAAAGTTCTCAAATCCAGGAGTGTCTCTTAATTACCTTTCATGTTCTTGTTTATTAGGTTGTTGCTTGAAACAAAATACCGTCGGCTGCCAGTAGTGGATGTTGATGGCAAGCTGGTGAGGATACTTCCACTTTGCTCTGATTTCGTTATCAATAAATTACATACCTATGGAATTGAAGGAGTTGGTATTCTGATATAGGTTGGACTTATTACAAGGGGAGATGTTGTTCGGGCTGCCCTTCGGATAAAAGATGCTATTAAGAAGATGCAATTATCACAAGACTGAGGGTGAATGATTATGAGTTTGAGGTCATTCATGATGTAAGCCTAATGCTTCATTCTCTTTCTTAATTATATATGCCTTGTCATTCCTGAAACTTATTGGGGTCAGTTTGTGTCAAATAGAACCAAATTGGATTCTTGTTGCTGCTGTGAAGCCTGGCAGCCATCCTTGGGATTGGAATGAGTAAATCAGCAACATGAGGTATTCTGATAGATTGTATATATAGACCGTTACTGGATGATTGTATTGCTATTACACTCTGGCATTTAATTCACATAATTTATAAGCTATTAAGTAGGGTTGCAGAAAATTTAAGAGTAAAGATATTGGCAGCACTACAGTGTATTCTTAATTAAGGAAATTTTGAAAAACCCCATGCACAAAACTATATATTTAGAAGAACTGTGATTAGTGATGGATCACATTCAAATGCTATCAATCATAGAACATGGTAATAATTGTTTTCTCTGGACAAGCTTCTTTGATTATGTGCTTAGAGGGTGGAGGAACCGGCCGAACTTGGGTAGCAATAGAATTGAAGGTTTGGGTTCCAGTGAGAAGTTGAGGTTAACGTGAGAAGCGTGAGAAGTGGTTATCAACTGTTGGATGAGAAATGGACGTACAATAGGATGAAATGCACCGAGATAAGATGCAGCGAGATGCACCGGATCAATTCTCTTCTAAGCCGCAATTCATTGGAGGGCATTTGATTAAAAGTGATCAACGGTTCAGATCCACTTCTCACGCTTCTCACGTTAACCTCAACTTCTCACACGTTGGAGCGTTCCTATTGATAGGGGCTAGGGGGAGTCAAGAACAGTAGAGGAAGTTACCGAGGACATAATAAGGTAAACAAAGGTATCGAGCTACCGTGCGCCTAGGCTTTAAGGCTCAAGGTCTTGGGCTCTTTAAAGTCGAGATTAGACGTATTCACGAGTCTTACTAAGGCGTTTTGCCTTGGCTGAGGCTTCTTGTGGGCCTAGGCGCACCTCATGAAGAGTTATTAAATACCTACTCAAAACCTAATATCGAATACCTAATAAGTTTTCTCATCTTCTCATCTCCCAAACTTCTTAAGAAAGAGTTACTAAATAGATTGCATAAGTAAAGTTAAATACCTAGTCCTTACAACTTCAAGTCTCCTTCTCTGTAAATACCTACCTTCAAACTTCTCTTTTACACGCTTTAAACCTTTCTCCCTTCTGTCTAGTGCGCCATATAGTTTAGTGTTGTCTCATATGTGACACAATACATGTGAGCTATCACAACATGTGAAACAATGCATTAAAATAAATATGGAGCCACCGGTTAACAATGTATTGTTTCACATGTGAAATAATAAAAGTAATTAACAATTTTGTCATAAATGTGAAACATTGTGTCGTACAAATGCAGCATTTCAAGCACTGTGAAACTATAACTCGTTTTTTTACATGTTTCACATGTAAAACAATACATATATTATATACAATATTGTTTCATATGTGAAACAATACATGGTTTCACATGTATGTATATATAGTGTCACAATATTGTTTTTGTTGAAAAATACAAAAAATATATATATATATATTGCATTGGATGCTATGCAAAACCCTTTGCATGGCTCACAAGAGGCCACGTATTAGATTTGGAGATGAAGATATTTTGTGGGGATAAAACATCATCATGTACATATACATGCATGACAACCATCCATGCATTACCCACCTCCATCACCCTCTATAAATACCATCCATCTCTTCCCATTTGCATTACACCTTTCTTCCTCTCTTCTTGCTTCTTCTTCTCGCCGGCAACACCACCAACACCCTCCCTAATTTGTTTTCTTGGTATCTAGAGTTTGTGAGGTTGAGAGTGTTCTTGATATTCGGTGGTGTGTGAGAAGATTCGTTAGTTGATCGTGGATCTTAAGATCCTTGTGCGAAGCACTTTGTAATCTCCTTGGTTGGTAATAAACACTTGCTCTTTCTCTTTGGTGGACGTAAACCATCACAACGATAGTGGAACCATGTTAACTCCCGGTGTTATTGGTTGTGTTTTACTTGTCATTCATATATATATATATATATATATATATATATCTCGTTATTATATATATATATATATTTATATATATATTTCGTCTATATATATAACATATATATATTTCGTCGATATATACGCTTATATATATCTTGCTATATATATATATTTATAGATACTAACGTTTCCATCGCTTTTATCTATTTATATATATATACTTCGCGTGGGTTTAATGTTCTACGTCAGAGAATTATTGTGTAACATCTAGATCATTGTTATCCGCATTTGTTGTTGGGTTTATTGTGCATTCGGATTTCTACTCGTTTTGGGACCTTAGAAATCATTCGTGAGCTTCTTGTATTTTCTTTGGCACGATAAAATTTTCCTAACAATTGGTATCATAGCTACGGATCTAGATTTGGGTTTGTGTAGAAAATATACATAAACAGTTTACACATTTCGTTTTCTCTATGGCTGAAGTAGAAAACCCATTTGGTGTCGGTCCCTCTATCCAATCCCAAAAACCGTACCAAGAAGGTACCTTTAATTTGTCCGGGGCTGGGATTCGTATACAGACTTGGAACGAGGACGGTGGCTTTGGTAAATGGCAATTCACAACATCCGCGACACTTAGGAAAAATGGAGTCCATCCCGTAGTATTTGCTAAGGACGAGTTAGACCCTAATATGTCTGACCTTAAGGCTAAAGAAATGGAAGCATGGACATTTACTACTTTGCAGATGGCTATGGGAGATAATGTTATATCTGAGATTGTGTCTGAAAAGACAGCTGCAGGTATTTGGAGCAAGCTTGAGAATTTATATCTCAAGAAAACTTTGACCAACAGATTGTTACTGATGCGGTCGTGTCTCTTCTTCAAAATGAAGGAAGGCACAACAATTAAGGCGCACATGACCGAATTCGAAGATATCATCATGAAGTTGAAGGCAACAGATGCCCTTCTTGCAAAAGACGAAGAAGCACTTGCTATGATCTTGTTGTATTCACTTCCCGAGAAGTATTCCCAATTCACTAACAGTTTTATTTACGGAAGAGAAACTATTTCTTTGTCTGATGTGAAAACATGAATGATTTCTGAAGACCAACGAATTCAGATGCGGATCGGTAACAATCCTAGAGAGAATAATTACAGTCAAGGCCTATTTGCTGACAAAGGCCGAGACGATCAACATTCTTCAAGAGGAAGAAATTGTGGGCGCTATCCGTCTCGCCGACCTGGTTCTCGGGGGAAATCAAAGGCGCGTGGCAACTGTAATTATTGCCACAAGCCAGGTCATTGGGTGAAGGACTGTCCGAGTCTTAAAAACAAAGACAACGCGGACACCTCAGCCGTTGCAGCCGAAATGGAACAAGAAGGCTTCTCTGCCACAGTTGCACCACCGCAAGGTGACAGGCGATGGGTGCTAGATACAGGGGCATCTTGCCATATGACACCATTTCGGGACTGTTTCTCTACCTTCAGAAAAGTTGAAGGTAACAGTATTTATATGGGAAACAGTACTTCGTGTGTCACTCAGGGTATCGGTACTGTACGTATCAAGATGTTCGATGGGTGTATTCGGACATTGAATAATGTCAAGTTTGTTCCATCCATGACTCGTTCCTTGATCTCTGTTGGACAACTGTCCAAATTGGGCTGCAACTTTCGAGGCAATGACGAGAGTTTGCGCATCTCCAGAGGGAGTATTATTGTAATGAAAGGCGAACGTGCGGAAAATAATCTTTTCCATTTGATTGGCGAGACTGTTTCTTCTGAATCGTGTGTGGCCGAAAGTTCTCAGAATCTTGGTGATGCTCGCTTATGGCATATTCGTTTGGGTCATACATCCGAGAAGAACTTGGAGATTTTGCGCAAGCGAAAGCTCATTAAAGTCTCTGTACCTGCGAGCCTGGAGTTTTGTTCGGGATGTGTCAAAGGAAAGCAGACGCGTGTTTCTTTTGGTGTTGGAAAACACAACACTAACGGAATCCTCGATTATGTTCATACAGACGTCTGGGGACCATCCAGTACTCCGTCCCTCAGTGGAGGTAAATATTTTGTTTCGTTTATTGATGATCTCACATAAGCTTTGGGTGTATGTGTTAAAGTTCAAGTCAGATGTCTTCGATACGTTCAAGACTTGGTTGGCACGAGTAGAGGTCGAGACTGGCAAGAAGTTGAAAGTGCTTAGATCTGACAACGGTGGAGAGTTTACTAGTGGTAACCTCATGGACTTTTGTTCGCGTAAAGGCATCCACCGTCACTACACCACTCCGGGCGATCCTCAATCTAATGGGGCAGCCGAACGGATGAATAGGACTTTGCTTGAAAAGGTCCGATGTATGTTGTCGACATCGGAGTTCCCCAAAATTTTCTGGGCCGAAGCACTGCACACTGCTGTGCACATTGTGAACAGGTTACCTTGTTCGGCCATCAGGGGAAAGATTCCGGAAGAGGTTTGGAGAGGTAAAAGAAACATATGTTTGAAATACATACGTGTATTTGGTTGTCATGTTTACGTTCATGTTTCAGGCCAGGACAAGTTGGATCCTAAAGCCACCAAAGGATTCTTGCTCGGCTATACAGATGGTATAAGGGTTACCGAATCTGGAACCCCTTGACTCATAAGGTGATTCATTCTCGACACGTCACGTTTGATGAATCGGTCCTGTTAAAGTCACAGGATCCTCAGTCCTCTCAAAATCCGGAAGTCGTCACTACTGTTACTCCTACCGCCGATGATGTGGAGCCAATAGTCAGTCCTAATATTCCCAGTTCATCCGTTCCTGATATTGTGCCAGAATCACCCGATACTGTTGAAGAAGTCATTCCGCCAGTTACTTCTACTAGTGATTCTGAAGAAGAGATTTTGAATGATGGTGGAGACCACGTCGATATAATCCCAATTATTGCACCTACCAGGCGTAGTCAAAGGACTATTCGTCCGCCGAATAGGTATGGAGATTGGGATTTTGCTAACATGAGTTTTACAGATCAGCTGGAGTTTGCTTTGCATGTAGGGCAAGAGGAGCCGCTTGATGTAAAGGAGGCGTTGGCCTCAACCCACAGTTCGAAATGGCTTGGTGCCATGCAGGAAGAGATGGAAGCTCTCTCGAAGAACATCACTTGGGACTTATGTCCGTTGCCGAAGGGCAGCCGTGCTATTGGTTGCAAGTGGGTTTTCAAAGTCAAAGATGACAATCGGTACAAGGCTCGTCTCGTTGCTAAAGGCTTTGCACAACGGAAAGGTATCGAGTATGACGATATTTTTGCTCCCGTTGTTAGACATACATCTATTCGTGTTCTTTTAGCGATCGTGGCTATTCACAATTTGGAGCTAGAACAGCTAGATGTGAAGACCCCCTTCCTACATGGAGACTTGGAGGAAACTATCTATATGAAGCAACTCGATGGTTTCGTTTCCGACAGCAAACCAGATTATGTATGTAAGCTCCAGAAGTCCCTCTATGGACTTAAACAGTCGCCTCGTCAGTGGTATAAGAAGTTTGATTTGTTTATGCTCACTCTGGGATTTGAGCGCAGTGAAAAGGATGCTTGTGTCTATCATAGACAAAACGGTGGTATTTTCACTTACTTACTTCTTTATGTAGATGACATGCTTATTGCCTGCAAGGACCGGTCAGAGATCGAACGTCTGAAAGATAAGTTGAAGTCAGAATTCGAAATGAAAGATCTTGGCGCGGCGCAGAAGATTTTGGGCATGGAAATCGTGCGGGACAGAAAGTCCCGAACACTCAGGTTGACACAACGAGCGTATATTCAGAAAATTCTGAAGCGGTTCAATCTTGATGGTGCCAAGACGTCTAGCACTCCGCTACCAAAGCACATCAAGATTACGAGCAAAGATTGTCCGAAGGACGACAAGGAGAAGGCCGAAATGTCAAAGGTTCCATATGCTAGTGCGGTCGGGAGCCTCATGTATGCCATGGTGTGTACCCGTCCCGATCTCGCACATTGTGTCGGAGTGGTGAGTCGGTTTCTCGCGAATCCGGGTCGATCACATTGGGCAGCCGTTAAAACGGCATTCCGATATTTGAAGGGAACCAAGAAGCATGGTCTTATTTTTGGTTTGCGCAATAACTGTGAAATTGTTGGATATTGTGATTCTGACTATGCAGGTGATCGAGTTGGTTGGAGATCCACATCTGGTTATGTATTTACCTTGGGTGGAACAGCCGTTAGTTGGAGATCACGGTTACAGTCTATTGTTGCATTGTCGACCACATAAGCTGAACTTGTTGCGGCGGTTGAATCTGCAAAGGAAGCAGTCTATTTGAAAGAACTGATAAATGACCTGGGCTTCGAGCAAACTTCCGTGCGCATTCTCTGTGATAATCAGAGTGCCATCCATTTGGCAACTAATTTAGCTTTCAACTCCCGGACAAAGCACATAAATGTGCGTGATGCATATCTTGTTAGATTACATGAAGCGAAGGTCGTCTATTTGAAGAAAGTCCTGACAGACGACAATGCTGTTGATATGTTCACTAAGTCGCTACCGCCAGCCAAGTTTGGGCATTGCTCAAACTTGATCAGCTCCGTTTGTGTTAGTGCCGTTGGGCACTTTGCGAGAGAGAGAAGATATTACCACTGATGACAAAATGACATATTTGAAAGAATTACTTTGTTAAGTGCTTAGAGCTTTGCTTATGATCTACCTTATTCAGTAGATTGTGCATTTGAGGTTATTTGTTTGCTTGTAACTTTGACGGGTGATGCCATGCCGAAGCTCATCACGGTTGGAATGCATTTTGCTACCTCATGCCAATTTACTTTGTTATCTTGCTGAAGATCAACCATTGGGAAGACTCGTATTCGGTGGATTGGTTCGTGTTTTGGTTTCGTTGGGTGATTTGCATATCATGGTGAAGTGTTGAAAAATAATATATATATATATATATATATATATTGTATTGGATGCTATGAAAAACCCTTTGCATGGCTCACAAGAGGCCACATATTAGATTTGGAGATGAAGATATTATGTGTGGATAAAACATCATCATGTACATATACATACATGACAACCATCCATGCATTACCCACCTCCATCACCCTCTATAAATACCATCCATCTCTTCCCATTTGCATTACACCTTTCTTCCTCTCTTCTTGCTTCTTCTTCTCGCCGGCAACACCACCAACACCCTCCCTAATTTGTTTTCTTGGTATCTAGAGTGGTATCTAGAGTTTGTGAGGTTGAGAGTGTTCTTGATATTCGGTGGTGTGCGAGAAGATCCGTTAGTTGATCGTGGATCTTAAGATCCTTGTGCGAAGCACTTTGTAATCTCCTTGGTTGGTAATAAACACTTGCTCTCTCTCTTTGGGGGACGTACACTATCACAACGATAGTGGAACCACGTTAACTCCCGGTGTTATTGGTTGTGTTTTACTTGTCATTCATATATATATATATATATCTCGTTATTATATATATATATATATATTTATATATATATTTCGTCTATATATATAACATATATATATTTATATCGTTATTATATATATATATTTCGTCGATATATACGCTTATATATATCTTGCTATATATATATATATTTATAGATACTAACGTTTTCATCTATTTATATATATATATATATATATATACTTCGCGTGGGTTTAATTTTCTACGTCAGCGAATTCTTGTGTAACATCTAGATCATTGTTATCCGCATTTGTTGTTGGGTTTATTGTGCATTCGGATTTCTACTCGTTTTGGGACCTTAGAAATCATTCGTGAGCTTCTTGTATTTTCTTTGGGACGGTAAAATTTTCCTAACAGTTTTTAACGTGAAATAAAGCTTTAAAATACATATATTCACATATGTGTGTGTTGTATGTTGATAAGAATAGATTTTCCTTGAATTTGAATAGACTAGTAGTTATGCAATATCTGGGGAACTGAAAATTCACAAGTAAATCCAATGCTCAAATTTATTATACCATAATCTTCAAGCTTGTAGACATCAACCAAACTTGAACCGAATATTTTTCATGAGCCAAACAAGCTCAAACTTCACTTAATTGTACGCGACCTTGGCTTTACATGAACAACAGTAATATATTTTAAAACCAAATGGCATTGATTGTGAGGTACTCTAGAGTCCAACCTACCAAGAGGTTAAATGTTCAAATCTACGTGATGAGTGTGCATTGCTATTTTCCATATATAGATCTTATATACTTTAAAAAAAATTGAACTTGCAAGAAACTTGTCACATACATTTTGGGTGCCAGATAATTTGTAAATAAGAACAACAATCGAGTGATACTACTCTTGATTGTCTTCTCAATGCATGGACAATGTAGGCTACGTATGTGGTGGCTTGTGTCATCGTTTCGTTCCTATGTCGTAGTGTGTAAAAAGTTATAGGGTCGTGAAAAGTGTCACCATATCAATTGTTGTGTGTCACCATATATATTTTGAAACTACAATAAAGACACACGTTTATCTTGGTAGAGACCTAGAGTTGGTTTGCAAGACTTTTATTCCACCCTAAACCCAAGTTTGAATCTTGTTAGTGTCATTTTCTTAGTTTTTAGCTTTTAATTTCAGATTTATTATGTTTCTGAATTTTTTTTGCAATAAAAGATTTAAACACATGACCTAACATATGAAAATCAATGAATTAATCACTAGACCGACAATAATTTTGTGAAAAAGATTCCTATATTTATTTCTTATAGTCAAATGATACCACATATTCAGAAAAGTTATGGGTCTGTCCTAGTCTTTAATGGTAGAGGCGAATTGGTCTCAAATTGGAGGGAACTTGGATATATAGTTTGCTCTTTTTCTTTAGCCATGGACTTGTCCCTTTTGGTGCACTTCTTATATAACTCCATGTCCATGATGAAAAAAAAGGAACAAAATGTCATTATTATATTTTTTAATTAACTAAAAATAATTAAATCCTTAATACTAGGATATACATTCTTCTCCAACAAATTGTGTTTTGCCTCTTGAAAAGCATCTTTTAATACCATGGCGAATTCTCAATAAGCAGTCTTAACTACACGATTAACAGTAGTCGTCGTAGCATGGTCGTTCTCAAATTTTCCCCTTGAATTTTGAAAACATAACTAATATGTTGTTATCCACACTGTCAAGACACATGTCCATACCTTTTACATTAATAGTCCTTGACAACATAAGTGTTGAACAAGGCATATTATGGAGATAATCATTGACCATAATAGTTTTGAAGTGGAAAAACATACTTTTTTGCTCTAACTTTACAATTTGTGTGTGAAAATCTTTATTAATTATAATTGAATTAATAATTATATCCCTTTGTACTTTATCAAATACAAAATATTTAAAAAGTAATATTGATATTTGCTTTTTGGTGGGAAATTGATGAAGTATTTGTGTAATGGAGGAAATTTTGAATTAATGGTGGGTTTGTTAACAATACATGTCTTGATTGGGGGGAAGACCCCTTTTTGGCTCCCACTCTTGAACTAAGAGCATCTCCAATGGTGACCATGAATGACTTGATCAAGTCATTTGTTGGTGGGGTCCACCATTTGTTTATTAATTAAATGGAAGACTTGGTACAAATCGCTTGGTGCAGACCAAGTGGTTGGAGAAGGGTTTGTGAGAGGCAACCCAAAATTGCTTCAAGTCATTGATGGGTCCCACTGAATTTTTTATTTTTTTATATTGTTTCAAGTCATTTGAAAGGGTAGACCATTGTGGATGCCCTAAAGAACCCACTTTAGTGTTTCTTCTAAAGATCAATTATTAAATATTCTTCTTTATTTGTCTCAAAAAACGAACTCCAAAGAATTGTTTTTCAAAAGAAAAGTTCAATCAAGTTGCATATTTTTGTTTTTTTTCTTTCTTTTTAATGTACAACGACCTCAGATTCTAGTTAGTTTATATGAGTGTACACTATACACATTCTATCTTGTGATATAGCTTAATTCATAACCTAATATAATCTTTTGTGAATTCAATTACATAACATAAACAGATAACCATGGACGCCTACTCTTGTGTCCACGGTGGCACGTGCCACCATATTATTTCTCCGACGAAGGGTACAAAAATTTAGTTTCGTGAGAGGTGCAACAGTATCGTTTTGGGAGGTGCTAACGTATTGTTTTTGAAGTGCAATCGTACCTCATAATCAACCAAAATACCGGGAAAAAAACTCTTGAAATCAGCCAAAAATACCAAAAATATCTCCTGAAATCAACCAAAAATATCGAAAAAGCCTCTCAAAATCAATAAAAAAAACTTAAAAATCCCTAAAATCAAGCAAAAAACTTTAAAAATCCATCAAAACGCCAAATTTTGGCTAAAAACACACTGACTAATATTGAACATTGGTAAAAAAAACGTTGGTAAAAAGATGAACACCGTCGATAAAAACCGTATGAAAAAATTCATGGGTCCGTCCCTGTCAATAACGCAGTAGAAGAAGCGGGAAATAAAGGCAAGTATATGCTTTGGTCAAAATTTAGATTTACAAAAATACAAAAACGAACTCCATGTGCTTAAAAAGCTATTATTTTTAAAAGAAAAAAAGTAAATAGAAGTTCAATCAAATTGTATATTTTTTTGTCTTTTTGTTGCAAAATCTGGAGTTAGAGAAATATTGATATTTTTAACTGAAGAAGCAACAAATAAAAATAAGAGGAAGAAAAACAAAAACTTAGAGTTGTTATGTAATATTGTAGCCTCTTTTTAAACCAAGTGTAATAGAAAGTTTAAATGAAGGACTAATGTTGTGAAAGTTTTGAAAGTAAAAGTCCAAGGACTAGTTAAGCATTAAATGAAAGTCATGGGCTTGACTGTAAGTCTTGGAATTAATTTGAAAAGAATGGATTCTTGATTATTTGTCAAAGACGGTGCATGCTCAAGGGAATCCCACAAGAACCCCAACAAGAAATCATTTAGGGGGTGTTTGGTTGAGGGCATTAGAAGGTAAGGAATGAAAATGATAATAATTGATGATGTTTGGTTCAAACAAGGAATGAAAATAGAATGAAAAATAGTGTTTGGTTTAGAAAATATAATCAATGATTATAATAGATGTGGGTAAAATTCATTCCTCCCCAAATTGGGGGGAATAAGAAGCAATCAACGAAATCTTCTACACATGTTCGATTTCATGTCTGGTTCTTCGCCTCATTCTTCATCTGTTCGATTTGTTAGGGTTTTATAAATCTGTTCTTCATCTATTTGGTCTGTTCTTCGTCTGGTTCCTCATCTATTTCTTGCACAGTTCTTGTCTGAAAAGGAGAAGAAGTGAAAAGCATATTTGTGTGCTCGATGTCGCCAGAAAAGGAGAAAAACTCATGAACTTTTCTTTCACTGGCTAGATCTGAAAGTTACCCTGTTTATACAGTTCTTGTCTGAAACAAATGATAGAAAAAAAGAGATCGATTTCCAGGTCTTGTTCTTCTTTTTCATCTTAAATTTGGAGATAAAATGAAAAAAAGTAGAAAAGAAATCAAAAAAGAGAAGACGAAGATGGAGATGGCCATGGATTTGATTTCCTTAGAGATGCAGGTGAGAGGGAGGTCCACATGATATGATGTGGAAGATGATGCCATGGATTTGGTTGTGCGTCTTCTATTTTTTTTCTAAAGGATTCAAAAGTAACATAATATAATGGATTGAAAATAAGGATTCTCATTCCACTTTATTTTTATTATCAATCCCATTTTCATTCCTTAAAAGGAACCAAACGGGTGTATTAAGAAATTGTCAACTAAGGTATGATTTATATGTAAAAGTTGTGTTTATTGAGCCTATTGTAGCCTATGATATTGTAGCAATTGTTTGTACTATATATAGGGATGAGTTTCAGTGAGAAGCTGAGGTTAACGTGAGAAACGTGGGAAGTGATTATCAACTGTTGGATGAGAAATGGACGCACATTAGAATGAGATATACCGAGATGCACCAGGTTAATTCTCTTCTAAGACGTAATTCATTGGAGGGCATTTGATTAAAAGTGATCAACGGTTCAGATAACTTCTCACGTTAACCTCAACTTCTCACACAATCATTCGCCATTATATATAATGGGGATGGATTGAGGTTCTATGACTGTTAATTTGAAGGGGAAAAAGCGACTTTAACTTGATTATCTATAATGACTCATTGAGTAACACTACAAAACATATGTTTTTATATACAATATTATATATGAATTAGAAATTTGACGTTATAAGTCACGCCTTTAAAGCGTCGTGGCTCCTAAGGCTTGATGTTTGGCCTCACCGACACATCACTCCTTACGCCATTTACAACCTTGATATTTTATCAACTTAAATAATACGATTGTAATAATAAGTACTTTCCCTCTTTTTCATGTGACAAAGGGGTACTGATTGGAATTTCCATATAATTAACAAGGACCACCTCTTAGGGTGCGTTTGGTACGCAGACAGGATGGGACGGGACAGGACGGAACAGGACAGGACAGAACAGGACAGCTGTTCAGTGTTTGGTAACACATAAATAGGACTGGACAGAACAGAACAGGACCGGTTAAATGACCCATTTACCCCTAGTGATTTGTTTAGTGGTGGTGGCGGTGGCGACGGCGGTGGTGGCGGTGGCGACGGTGGTGGTGGTGGCGGCGGCGGTGGTGGTGGCGGTGGTGGTGGTGGTGGCGGCGGTGGCGGCGACGATGGTGGTGGTGGTGGAGGTGGTGACGGCGGTGGCGGTGGTGGTGGTGGCGGCGGCGACGGTGGTGGTGGTGGTGGCGACGGCGGTGGTGGTGGTGGTGGTGGCGGTGGCGGTGGTGGTGGTGGCGGTGGCGGTGGTGGTGGCGGGGACGACGGTGGTGGTGGTGGTGGCGATGGCGGCGGTGGTGGTGGGAAAGAAAGAAGAAGAAGAAGAAGGGGTATATTTGTCAAAAAATTCTTGTTCCACTTAGTTCTAGGGGGTAAGCATAGAACACACTTGTCCCATGATAGTTCCACTTAGTTCTACATTTGGTCGCACCAAACATGGGACAGGTGTGTCCTGTCCTGTCCCATGCTGTCCACCCTACCAAACGCACCCTTAAAGGCATTTCTCGTCTTTGTTTTTAACTTTTATATCATGCACCATCCCTTTTTCTACTTCTCAATTTTGGATTCGTCCAATTGTATGTTATTTTTTCACCTGTTTTATACAAGAGTAATTCATTGAAATGGACCAAGTTGGAGTCATTACTTACAAAAATGTCCAAACTCTCACCAATTTACCCAAAATATCCGCGACAATACCCCGTGATCACGGACTCATGAAAAAACCAAGCTTAGAATACCCAACCAACAACATCGCGAACAAAAAATTCTCGGTCGCGGGTCGCGGCCATCTGCATCCTCAATCGCGGCCTTCGCATTCTTGATCGCGGACCAAATCAAGGATTTCAATCTCAATGGTGGACATTTCAGGGTGTGAATGCAACTTTTTTAGGAGTCTGTCAGGATCGATTCTTAACAAGAATTAAACTTCTTAGAAACAGAATTTAGAGAATCTTGCGGAATAGAACTCTAAATCAATAAAGAACAATCAATAGAAATTCAATAAACTGTATATAGATCAAACCGTTATTACTCACAAGTTTTACACCAAACCTCAATCTTGTTGAACAGGCTCAACAAGACGATTTCTACTTCTCTAGAAATAGGATCTAAGACCTTGAGGTTAATTCACTCTTGAATATCGAATTCTGTATGCTAACTATCTTCTATTTTTCTCATAATCTTTTTAATAGCTATCTATCAATACTATTTATACAAAAGTAATTACAAGATAACCATAAAAAGTAACTTGATCTTCTGAATCTTCGTTAAGCATATCTTGATCAATTCCTTCTTTGTCTCCAAAAGTATCGCATACCAACTTTATCAACTCAGCAGTATTAATGATGATTTGACTCAGCAGCATTAACAACCTTCAGCAGTATTAATCTTCACAGTCTTCAAGCAGTAGTAACTCAGCTCAGCAGTACTAACCATGTCTAGCAGTAGTAACTTGGACTAGCAGCACTAACTTCAACTAGCAGCAGTAACTTTGCCCAGCAGTAGTAACGAAGAACTGGCAGTAGTAATGAAGACTTAGCAGTACTAACCATCCTTAGCATATCTTCAGTTCCCAACAATCTCCCCCTAACTTGACTTTTAGGAAAAGAAGTCAAGTTCTTCAGATGATGCTTCCAAAACTTAGTCATCATGTACACACAGATTAGGACTTAGGCCTAGACTCTGATTGAGAATCCTCTTTACCAAGAATCTACCCATTGCTGAATCCTTGTTGCAGGTCAGCTTAGTGTGTAGCATTCCCTGCAGCCTCTTCATGCTGTGATTGTATATTTCATCTACAAGATAGTATTCATGAGTTGCAGAGTCAAGGGAGATGACATATACTCCACAGTTTTCATAGAGCATCCAGTTGGTAATGACTTGAAACTGTGTGTTTAACCTATGCTGAACTGCTTCAGGTTTGAACATTTGGCACAAGAATTCAAGTACCATTTTAGAAATTGACATCCCTGGCTCAGTCAGCATGTTTCCATATATCTTCATCCCAACTTTGAACATCTCTTCTAAGTCTGATCTTGAGCAAGTTCTGACAATTTTTCCCCAAGTAGAAAATACTTCAAATTTTCCATCAGCTCTTTTTATCCTAATGAACTCCTTTCTACCATCTTTCAAAGTGTCCCAAAAGATGATTTCAGGAGCCTTAGATGATATTGGTTCAGCCTGAAGTGGAATTGGGTTAGATTCAACACTAGTAATGTACAAGTCACATTGGGCATCCGTTTGTGATTGCACATTGCCTGATTTCCCTGATGGAGTTGCCACTTCTTCTTCAGCAACTTTTCCATCAGATTTCACTGTTTCCTCCTGGGCCTTTTCTGCAGATGACTCCACCCTTGGTTTCTTTTCATTTTTCTTCTTTGTAGTTATGGGCTGGGTTCTTGGTCTTTTCTTGGACATCATCTTGGTTCTTTTAAGAGTTTTGACAGCCTCAGGAGTTGGTTCAGCTGCTTTAAGTTTTTCAGCAGCAATAACCATTTCTGCTGCTATGGCTGTTACTGCTTCTCTTAGTACCTGTAGTGATGCTGCTTCAATACAGTTCTTTACAATCCAGTAAATTTCTTCATCTATTTCAGCTTGAGTTGTAGTTACTGCTTCCTTCTCAGTTTCTGCTGCTTTGACTGTTTGGCCATCAGCAGCATTAACTGTTTCTGCTGCTTGTTCAACCTCAGCAGCATTAACAGTTTCTGCTGCTGTGGTTTCTGCTGCTGTGGTTTCTGCTGCTTTAGTTTCTGCTGCTTTAACACACTCTTCCCCCTTTTCTGTCTCACTGGTCTCCCCCTTAACCTGTGCATAGTCCATTTCCATATCAGTCTCTATGTGAGTAGTCTCCCCCTCAATTTGTGGACCCTTCAGTGTCAGTTCTGCTTCTGACTCTGACTCCCCCTTTTTGGGAGCATCATCAGTTGAGGTTCTCCTTCTTAGCACAAACCTTGCCTTTTTCCTTTTGTTCAGCAACTTGGTGACCATCTTTTTGAGCTTCTCAATTTGAGACTGTTGGTAGGTGACCACAGTCTTAAGTTGCTCAATCTCTTTCTTTTGTGCCATGACATCCAAGTTGATATTCCCTAAGGTTTCCATCAATTCCTCATAGTTATATCTATCCTCACCTTGTTTAGAAGTATTAACCTTCTTTAAAGGATCCTTGGAAGTTTCAGCAGAAGCCTTCTGCCTAGCAGAAGCACTATCTGCCCCCTTGGTTTCTTGGCACCTGGGTCCTCCTAATGATTTCTCATTTAGAGTTGCCATGGGGAAGGTCTTATTTATGTTACCACTGTCCTTCTCTGTGCTAGCAGAAGTAGTGGCAGCCTTAGCACCCATATGGTCATCCTTCTCCTTAGAGACCACCTTCTTGAGGTTGGGAGACACCCCTGTGGTTTCCCTGTTGATATTCTCAATTGGAGAATGCTCCAATTGAGGGCTTAAAGGCGTTGGGCTTTGAGTAGGTACAACAAGGGAAGGAGCCTTGTGCACCTTTCTTCTTTGAAACCTTTTGGTGATTGTGGGAGTGGGCTGTTCAAGAATGGACTGTGGGATGTCTTTTGAGATGGAAGGGTGGGATTGGTCATCAGTGGGTTGATCTAATGAGGGCCTTGATCCTGATGCCATACCTTCAGAGGGGTGGGACACAACCATCATTGTAGAGAACAATGGTGTGTCAACTCCTTCCGAGTCCCTAGGAAGCCTTTTCATATTTGAAAAAACCTTCCCTTTAGGGGATTTGGGTACATATACCTCAGTGAACTGAGGTAAGTCCATCAACTCCTTGTTAAGAACTTCTTGCACAAACCTTGGATACATGAAAAAGGTCTTTTTGGATTCCAAGTTTGATACAAGATCAATAAAGATCATTGCTGAGAAATTGTACTTTCTGGCAGTGGATAAGCAGACCAAGGCATATGCAATGGGACTGCTGAACTCACTCCATCCAGTAGTTTTCTTGGAAATACAGTGCATCAGGGTATGAACAAGAAATCTCCATTGGTTGAAAAATTTAGACTTGTAGAATTTAAAAACACCAATGGGACCTTCATACCCCATTCTTTGTAAAGTAGAAAAGAGTTCTTCATTGGGAATAGAAGTTATACCTGAAGCATCATTCAGCTGAAGGGAGATGCGAATAACCTCTTCAGTGACTTTCAAGGGTTTATCACAAACCCTTGTTCGAATGGTCTTCTGCCCTTCTTCAACACTAACAGTGGCATTCTCCCAAAATTGTTTCTGATGTTCGATATAGATTGTTGGGCTCACCGTGAGTGCATAGGAAATGTGCGAGGATTTGAGAAAATCGACTATATCGTGGAATCCCGCAGCTTGTTTCGGCTTCTGAAGCATGGCTATTTCATTGTGCTCATCCACGAACTCCATGATGCCTGAGGATTCTTGAAAGAAAAGCACAGAGATTCTGGAGAGTCTAGGTTAGAACGAGAGAGAAGAAGTAAATGCGAAGAGTCGTTATGAACATGGGCGGGCAAACAGGGGTATTTATATGCCCTAGATTATCAGAAGCAGTATTAACTACCTCGCAGTAGTAACCACCGAGCAGTATTAACTGCCAAGCAGTATTAACTGCCAAGCAGTATTAACTACCTAGCAGTATTAACTACCGAGCAGTATTAACTACCGAGCAGTATTAACTACCGAGCAGTATTAACTGCCAAGCAGTATTAACTGCCAAGCAGTATTAACTACCTAGCAGTATTAACTACCTAGCAGTATTAACTACCGAGCAGTATTAACTACCGAGCAGTATTAACTACCGAGCAGTATTAACTGCCAAGCAGTATTAACTGCCAAGCAGTATTAAATGCACTAGCAGTATTAACTACTGAGCAGTATTAACTACTGAGCAGTATTAACGACCAAGCAGTATTAACTACACTAGCAGTATTAACTGTACTAGCAGTATTAACCGCTGAGCAGTATTAACCACTGAGCAGTAGTAACTGCACAAGCAGTAGTAACTACTAGAACACAGACAGTAGTAACTTCTGTACTGGCAGTAGTAACCACACTTGCACTTTTCTTTACTTGGTAATCTGAGGAAAACAGAGGATCCTGAGAAAGAAAGTTAGTAGCACCAAATATATGAAGAAATATAGGTATAAAAACAGAAAGTCAAGAATTTATTCTAGGTTGATCATGCCCACACTTGTTACCAAAAAGGTGAATCTACCCACATCAAAAGCTTTTGTGAATAGATCAGCAAACTGGTCATTTGTATGAACTTTAGCAACCTGAATTAATTTCTTTTCATTGCAATCTCTTATAAAGTGATACCTTATCTCTATATGCTTTGTTTTTGAGTGTTTGACTGGATTATTAACAATGCTAATAGCACTGTTGTTATCAATGAAGATTGGTGTGTGAAGAAAAGTTACCCCATAGTCCAACATCTGATTCTGAATCCATAGAACCTGAGAGCAGCAGCTTGCAGCAGCTATGTACTCAGCTTCTGTGGTAGATAAGGACACTGTGGTTTGTTTCTTACACTGCCAAGATACTAGTCTTGTACCCAAAAACTGACATCCACCTGAAGTAGACTTCCTATCCATGTTGGCTCCTCCCAAATCACTATCTGAATATGCAAGCAAGTCAAAAGAGGATTCATGAGGATACCAGAGACCTAATCTAGGTTGCCCTTTTAAGTATCTGAATATTCTCTTGACAGCATGAAGGTGTGATTGCTTAGGAGAAACCTGAAATCTGGCACAAACACAGACTGAAAACATAATGTCAGGTCTAGAGGCTGTGAGATACATGAGAGATCCAATCATTGATCTGTAATGATGGACATCCACATCCTCCCCCTCAAGATCTGCAGTGATCTGTTTATGTGTTTCCATTGGAGTGCTTGCTGACTTTGAGTCTGATAAACCAAACTTGTCCAGGATGTCTTTCACATACTTGGATTGGCTAATAAAAATTCCATCTTTCCTCTGTTTTACCTGAAGCCCAAGAAAGAATGTAAGTTCTCCCATGGAGCTCATCTTGAAGCTTTTGTGCATCAATTCTTCAAACTCTTTACACATTTGATCATTGGTGGATCCAAAGATGATATCATCCACATAGATTTGAACAAGTAAAGTACCTCTCTTTCTCCTCTTGATGAACAGGGTCTTGTCAATGACTCCTCTTTCAAAGTCATTTATCAAGAGATAGGTAGACAAAGTGTCATACCATGCTCTTGGGGCCTGATGCAAACCATAGAGAGCCTTCTTCAGCTTGTATACTCTGTCAGGGTGCAATGGATTCTCAAATCCAGGGGGTTGACAGACATATACTTCTTCCTCAATGCTTCCATACAGAAATGCACTTTTGACATCCATTTGGTACACTTTGAACTTCATGTATGAGGCATAGGCTAGAAATAACCTGATTGCTTCAATCCTTGCCACAGGAGCAAAGACTTCCTCATAATCTATTCCTTCTTCCTGAGTGTACCCTTGTGCAACCAGTCTAGCTTTGTTTCTGATTACAATCCCTCTGTCATCCTTCTTGTTTCTGAAAATCCACTTGGTGCCAATTGCTCTTTGACCTTTTGGAAGGTCTACCAAGTCCCAAACATCCTGTAATTTGAACTGTAGCAGCTCCTCTTGCATTGCCTCTATCCAGCTTGGGTCTTTCATGGCATCATAAGCCTTTTTGGGCTCAATCTGGGACAGAAAGCAAGTAAGAACAGTGTTAACTGTATTTTGCTGCTCTTGCAACTCTTGGAGTCTGCTTTGCTTTCTAGTCATCATGGGAGATGCAATATCTCCAATTACCAACTCAGGAGGATGATTTTTCTGAGTTCTTGTTTGATGACCAGCTTCCTCTTGTAAGTCCTCATCCAGATTAGATTCATTTAATTCTGGATTTGTTTCTGCTTCTTCAGTCACCTCAGATTCTCGGGAATTTGAACCTGAAGACTGATTTTCCTCTGCTCTCCTCTCTTCTTCATTCTGAATAGGTTCAGTCTCCTCATGGTGTTCACAGAATTCCACAGGATCAATGGAAGGGATTGGAAATATCACAGATTGAATTCTGTGTTCTGATGATGGTGTATCCCTTTGTCCTGCATATACATCACCACTGAAACCCAAAGAATTAGTGAGTGAATCAATGTCAAATAGCCAATTAGGACCTGAACCAATAGGATTTGGTGTGTTCTCATTGCATTTGACATTGTCACTTTCTTCAATTATTCTAGAAGAGGTATTAAAGACTCTGTAGGCCTTACTTTGAGATGAATACCCAACAAGAAAACCATCATCTGCTTTGCTATCAAACTTGCCTAAGTGAGATTTGGTATTGAGAATAGTACAAGGACATCCAAATGGCTTGAAAAATCCAATATATGGTTTCCTTTTATGGAAAAGCTCATAAGGTGTCTTGTTTTTAGGCTTTACAACTAAAACTCTGTTTTGAACATAGCAGGCAGTATTAACTGCTTCTGCCCAAAAAGTAATTGGTAACTTTGAGTCAGCTAACAGAGATCTAGCAGCCTCAATCAGTGTCCTATTCCTTCTCTCAGCAACACCATTTTGTTGTGGAGTCCTAGGAGCACTGTATTGTCTCTCAATTCCTTTTTCTTCACAAAAGGTGTTTAGATCAGAATTTTTAAACTCAGTACCATTATCTGATCTAATGACTTTCACTCTTTGATTTGATTGGTTTTCAATTTTGAGAATGAAAGATTTGATCAGTCCACTTGTCTCATCTTTAGTTCTCAGAAAATATACCCAAGTAAATCTAGAATAATCATCAACAATAACTAAGCAGTATGATTTCTTGCCAATACTCATCACATTGGTAGGACCAAACAGATCCATATGTAACAGTTGAAGAGGATTTGATATAGTGTTTATCTCTTTGGACTTATGAGAAGTTTTGTGTTGTTTGCCTTTGAGACAAGCAACACAATGATCATCACATGAATATACTTTGGATGGCAGACCCCTTACAAGGTTATTCTTAACAAGTTTATTTATTGTTTTAAAGTTCACGTGACACATCCTTCTGTGCCATAGTGATGATTCATCTAAAGAAGCTTTTGAAACTAAACAATTTAGAGATGAATCAGATGAAACACTTTCCAAATCCAAACAATAAACATTATCCTTCCTTGGAGTTCTCAGAAGTATCATGTTTTCATCAACCACTTTGTATCCAGGAGCAAGGATAATACATTCAGAGTCTGTAAACAATATACTATGCTTCTTGTCACAAACCTGTGATACACTTAACAGGTTGTATCTCAATTGTTCAACATAGTATACATCTTCAAAGGTCATCTTACCCTTTGAAACATCACCCTTACCACTTATCTTTCCACCAGCAGGATTATCCCCAAATGCAACATGTCCTCCATCAACCTTTTTGAAATTTTTGAGGCAGGACATGTTACCTGCCTGGAGCAACCACTATCAACATGCCAAATACTCTTCCCCTTGAGCTGTTGGTTGCCCTGCACATCAAGATAAATCAGTTAGTTTTATTTGGAACCCAAGCCGAAGTGGTCTTGGGTCTCCCTTGCTCATCAAAATACTTACACTTGGTTTTGATGAGATTTTTAACTTTTGGTACTGCTGTGCTGGAATACTTTGTCAAAATTATTGGTGTAGCAGCACTTGCAGCAGTACTAATAGTGCTAGCAGTACTAACAGTGCTAGCAGTATTAACCTCAGAAGTACTAACAAAGGTAGCAGTATTAACCGAGTTAACACTGCTAGAAGCAGTATTAACAGAGTTAATACTGCTAGAAGCAGTATTAACAGAGTTAATACTGCTAGCAGCAGTACTATCTGAAGAAGAAGCACTAAAAGTATTAGCAGCACTAACATTGGACTGAATACTAGCAGTATTAACACTGCTAGCAGCACTAACTTTGGAATGATTACTAGCAGTATTAATATTGCTAGCAGTACTAACTTTGGAATGATTACTAGCAGTATTAATATTGCTAGCAGCACTAACTTTTGAAGCAGTACTAGCAGTGTTAGCAGTACTAACACTGCTAGCAGCAGTATTGTTTGTAGTGCTTTTTGGAACCCACATGTTATCACATTCCTTTTCAGTTGTTTTCTTTATGTGGTTTTTGGGTTTATCTTGTTTCTTTGCCACATTTTTCTTTGCAGATTTTTTATATCCACCATTCCTTCTGTAACCACCAGGTTTTTGAAACGATCTTTGAGCATTAAACCTTTGGTTAATAGGATTGAAATAACAGTGTTTGGCTAAGTGATTTAGCTTACCACAGATGAAACAAGGTTTTGGCCTGTTGATTCTGTTCAGGTCAACTCCTTGTCTCATAGCCCACTGGTTATTCCAGTTCCTCTGATTTCCCCTCTGATTATCATGTTTTTGGGGCTTGTTCTTTTTGAATTTCCTGCAGGAACACTGTTTACAAGTATTTGAGTTCACAACTTTGGGCTGTGTGTAATGAACTTCCTTTTTCTCTTCAGTCCTTTTGATCTCTGTGTTCTTGACACATGGACTCTCACATTCCTCATCAGAGTCTACTTTGTCAGTCTCATCCTCAACAACTATTTCTTTTTCACAAGGATCTATATCAATCTTTAATTCAGGTTCCTTACTATCCTTGGTCTCTAACAAATCAGACTTAGGAGGTATGTAGTTGTTATTGTAGGGTGGAGGTGTGGCATTGTACCCTATCCCTACTTTCATCTTGTCATGGATTTGTGCTTTAATGATGGTGTCCATGGTTTTAGAAGCACAGGTAAACTTTTCAACATCAAGTTTAACCTTTTTAAGCTCTTCCTTTAACTTTTCATTCTCCTCCCCAGATACTTTCAGCTTAATCTCATACTCATTCTTCTCCCACTTCCAATAGTTAGTATCATAGTGGTGTTGAAGTTCATTAGCTTGAAAAGCTCTAATCTGTTCCTCAAACCTTTCTACAATCCTAACATAATCTTTCACATCTTTCTCTAGCCTCTTAAGGTCATCACACATACCCTGGTTGTGATCCCTATATCTTTTAACAGCATCAATGCAAGCTTGAGAACAGAGTTTAGATTGTACCTCAGTGGGGATATCAGACACTTCTGCCATAAGAGCTTGATTCTGACAGGCTTCTTCAGCTTGATCACTCCAATCAAATCCCATTCCTTGTTGAGAAACAAGGGCTTGAGAGGAGCTTCTGTTTTGGTTTCCATTTGGAGTCTGTGATCCTCCACTTCTGCATTCTCTGGCAAAGTGTCCCATCTTGTGACACTTATAGCATTCAACCTTTGACTTGTCAAAGCCTGCACCATCTTCTCTTCTTTGGGAAAAGTTGTTTCTCCCAGTCCTTTTGATGAATTTCTTCACCCTCATTGATAGCATAGCCATCTGCCACTTGATGTCCATCTCTTCCAGATCATCAGCATTGATCTGCTCTAAATCATCATTGATTAGAGAAGAGTGGACATGACTAGAAAAGAATGCTTCTAGTACAGAATCTGTGGTCTTCTCATGATTGGTTCCACTAGCAGAATTAACAGAACCTGCAGTATTAACAGAATCAGGATTAGCAGCAGTATCAGAGGATGAAGATAATAAAGCAGCATTATAAACAAATCCTGATGGCCTTTTCTTGGCTTCAACTTCAGCCTCAAATACTCTGAGATCATTGTAGAGGTCATCTAGCTCTTTGTCCTCCAATTGGTCATTCTGTCTGAATGAGACAGTGTACATGGTCCATTCTTCTCCCAATGATCTAAGGAACTTTCTGTTGACATCATCAGCATCCATGTGTACACCCACAGTTGCTAATTCTCCAATTAACTTGTTAAATCTGTCAAAAGTTTGAGTCATAGACTCATTCTTTGCAGACATAAAGTTTTCATATTGTTGCCTGAGAATAGCCTTTTGATTTCTCTTTGTGCTCTTTGTTCCAGTAAATCTTTTCTCCAGAGCATTCCACAGCATCTGTGCATCTGTGCAGTGTTGGAATTGATGTTGGTACTCATTAGGAATAGCCAAAAGCAGAGTGCTTAAGGCCTTCATCTCTGTTTGTCTTACTTTCTTTTCAGCATCTGTCTTGGGAGGAGGTCTCTTTCCATCTGCTCCAATCTTTCCTTCATTACATGGGCCATTTTCTATAATGTCCCATATTGCATAATCAGTAAGAAGAATGTACTGCTTGATTCTTAGTTTCCACATGTCAAATTCATTGGGTTTGAGCATGGGAACCTTTGAAACAAGAGTACTGTGAGAATCCATTGAGTTGTCCATAATTTCTAAGATACCAACGCTCTGATACCACTTGTCAGGATCGATTCTTAACAAGAATTAAACTTCTTAGAAACAGAATTTAGAGAATCTTGCGGAATAGAACTCTAAATCAATAAAGAACAATCAATAGAAATTCAATAAACTGTATATAGATCAAACCGTTATTACTCACAAGTTTTACACCAAACCTCAATCTTGTTGAACAGGCTCAACAAGACGATTTCTACTTCTCTAGAAATAGGATCTAAGACCTTGAGGTTAATTCACTCTTGAATATCGAATTCTGTATGCTAACTATCTTCTATTTTTCTCATAATCTTTTTAATAGCTATCTATCAATACTATTTATACAAAAGTAATTACAAGATAACCATAAAAAGTAACTTGATCTTCTGAATCTTCGTTAAGCATATCTTGATCAATTCCTTCTTTGTCTCCAAAAGTATCGCATACCAACTTTATCAACTCAGCAGTATTAATGATGATTTGACTCAGCAGCATTAACAACCTTCAGCAGTATTAATCTTCACAGTCTTCAAGCAGTAGTAACTCAGCTCAGCAGTACTAACCATGTCTAGCAGTAGTAACTTGGACTAGCAGCACTAACTTCAACTAGCAGCAGTAACTTTGCCCAGCAGTAGTAACGAAGAACTGGCAGTAGTAATGAAGACTTAGCAGTACTAACCATCCTTAGCATATCTTCAGTTCCCAACAGAGTCTTTAATCGCGGGGTATTATCACGAATTTTTTGGGTATTTTGGTTAAATTGGAAAGAGTTTGAACATTTTGGTAAGTCAAAGTCAAACTTTGGGCATTTTGAATAATTTCTCTTTATATAATACAATAAATTGTTTTTTTAACCGACTAAATCTATAATATTTGAGTTTCTGGTCGTATATACGACAAAACTTTTATTCTTATATAACTTATAAAAGAAACTATTAGATAGTATTTGAAGAATTAGTTGTAAATAAAATAACCGTTTGATTTAGTAAGTAGTCTAGTACGAAAAATGAGTTATAATTAGGACTGAGCATAACCGGGTACCCGGCTAAATTTCATGGAACCGGAACCGGAACCGGCGGTTCCTAGAATGAAGGAACCGGAACCGGAACCGCTTATATCGGTTCTCTATATTTTGGAACCAGTCCTGGAACCGGCGGTTCCGGTTCCGGGTACCCGCTATCAATTTTTTTAATTTTTTTTTAACATTTTATACAATAAAAATGTAATTTTAAGTCTATTGCAAACTACAAAGTACCAACTTAAAGAAATAAACACAACAAATGGTGAAAAACAATCATATAAAAACTAATTATTACATAAATAAATTAGAAACTTCGGCGTAAGAGTCTTAACTCAAGAAAACGACTTACATAATACATAACGTCCTTACGTCAAGACCTAACAAATAAAACATTTGGATCAAAACGAATAAAACACCTAACAAAATCAATAACACATCATTAAATATTTAAATATATAAATAATTTTTATTAAAAAATAGCGGGTACCCGTCGGTTCCGGTTCTGGGTACCCAGCGGGTCTGGGTACCCGGTCCCGGAACCGGTCCCAGCGGGTAACGGTTCCAAAAAAATGAGAACCAGAACCGGAACCAGTCCTAATCGGTTCCGTATTTTAGGAATCGGAACCAATCACATCGGTTCTGGAACCGGCAGTTCCGAAGCGGTTCCGGTTCCAAAGACGGGTACCCAGTTCCGATGCTCACCCCTAGTTATAATATTTGCAACAATATGTTTATAGGGTCAGGTTTAGGAGAAAACCTTAAATAAACGGAAAACTAAGAAACACTCTGGTAGTCCTTCATCTGGACGGTATGCACTTGTGCATACAGGTAATTTGTAACATGCACACGTGCATTATGCATTTGGTAATTTGTAACATGCATACGTCCATAAAAATCAAAACAACAACTTAATTTACCTGAATGCACAAATGTATACCGTCCGATGAAAAGCTACCAAAATGTTCTTTAGTTTTCCATTTTTTGAGGTTTTCCCTTGAAACTCCCTTTATATAACACAAATGTCTTGAAATTTTAGAAAAAATCTTAGAAAAAAATCTATATTAACTAATGATTTTAAATAACTATTACATATAATATAAAAAACAGTTAAATAAGAATTAAAAAAATAATATTAATTGATAACTAAAATATATTGATTGATATTAAAAAAATTATATGATTATCAATAATTTTAAATAATTAAAACTTAATATCAATGTATAATTAAAATTTAATTTATAGGTTTTCAGTTAATATTAATTAATATTTGAATAATTGATATTTATTTATATATAATAGTTAATAAATAATAATTAATATTAATGTTAGTATAATTGAAATAATTACAAAAAGATTTTCACAAACTACTTTAAGGGGCTGTTTACCAAATTTTCTATTAAGTTTCGTATGGATAAATTTGTTTGTCCGGATAAATTTGTCTATCCGGATAAAAATGTGTTGTTGTTTACTTTTTCTCCTGAATCAACCAATTGAATGACGTAAATGACCGATCTACCCTTCAGATTGAATAAGGTTGTTTCAAGCACTATTTGAAGATCAAAACACATAATCATAAACCCATAAGACCTAATAAAAACATACACAAATATACAAATATACAAAAAGCAAACATAAAAAACTGTAAAAGAAAAATCGAAGAACAAACTATTCAAGCAACCTGTTATGAAAAATAAATACAAAAAAGTATATAAAAAATTAAATAACACCAACCAACACATGAATTCTCCCTTCTTCCCTCATTGAAAACGACCCCATCCATTTTAATTTTACACTCATCGTGAACTTTCTTCCATCACTTGCAAACCACCACTAGAGAACATGATCACTTGCAAACCACCACCAGGAGACCATTACTAAACCCTTTGTGATTTTCAGCGCCTCCTTTATCCCCAGCAGCTCCTAAACCCGTCGTATGAAAAAAATTTATGTCCTTCCACATCAACCGAAAGAGGAAGAAGAGAGTTGTGGTGGAATCTCTAAGATGTTTGATGAATTTTCAGTCGATTTCTTGAAGAAGAAGAAGAGAATGGAGGAGAGGATTGAGAAAAACAAGCGACTAGGGTTTTTTTCTTCATCCAGGAGCGCTTTTTTATGTAGGGGCAAAGAGGGAAAAATTTGGGCTGAATCTGGACAAGTGAGGTGTAACACCCTCAAATTTGGAACGACCAACTAACTTTAAAAGTTAATAAAATGACCAAAATAAATATAATCACTTCTACAATTCATTCCTTTACAATACCTCGGAATTTAAAACATCATAAGTCCTCAAATAAATAACTTAATCGGGTGCTACTTAACACCACACAAGTTGCTAGTCCAAACCAATGCCGAATACTTCACTAGTCAAGTCACCTCTCGTGCACTCTACTAGTACTCGCCACTTCGCAATGTAGCTAGAGCTACCCCAACCTGAGCCTGTTGCACATGCCGACAAATAAAAAGGGTTAGGCTTACGCCTAGTGAGTTCAAGCATTTTATCATGACTATATAAAATCATAAATCGAAAGGTAGTAGTTTAGTCACGATTTCGAAAGAGTTTACTTTAATTACAAATTATCCATTTTCCAACTTACACATTTCCATGGAAAGGTTTGATAAGCGGGTTTACACCCCCCTTAAATCTACCGCAAGTGTACGGGTCGAATCAAGTAATAGTACTTATAAAATACGAGTATCGAACCAAAGGAACCAGGTGTCAAGTACCACAATGACTGTATAGATTATTAACTAGACTAATGCAAATTGATTTGGTTTGTTGTGTATTAGAACACGAATTAAAACTTAATTAATTCAGATAAGAGAAAGAGTTGGAGGGTCGGATTCCTCAGGTAGACAATCACTTAACTCACATATTTGATACGATTGACATAACTTCAAGATGACAGGCATAATCACATTCCATCACTATACTTTATCAAGCTATAGCAAATATCATTCAACACATTGTATCATCATTCGATCTTAACAAAAGTAATTGAGCAATCAGTAATTAAAAGCCACAAGGAATGAATTATTATATCACTATCTCAAATTCAACCAAGACATGAAAGATTAATCAAACCTAAAAACTTTTCTCAAATATTAAAGATTCATAAAATCAAATAACAGTTGATCGGACTATTACAAGCATTAAGAACAATCTTACATGTGCCATCCATCTATATCATATCAATCATACCTACTGTAAAGCTAAACGATTATCCAACCATGATTCAAACCAACCCCCCAACATGAACGGATTAGTTCATATTGGGGGTTTCAAAACTGATAGGATTTATATAAACCCTAAACCGGATCTTTAAGCTCAAGAATGATTAGTTCTAGATCATGGAATAAACATATACAAATCACAACATGAACAGCGGAATTAAACGACAGATTTGTATAGCTAACAAGGTTCATTAATTTAAACATACTGATTACATACTCACGCCCCAATTTGTTGACCTAAGTTATCAACAAACGAATACTTCTTCTCAAGTATTAGGATTAAGAACCTTGGGGCTCATGCACACACATCTACACGTTTTTGTTTAAACGTGGGTTTCAAGAACGTCTAATTCTATATCTCTAGGTTTCTTTATATACTAGAAACCTAGATAAACTAGAAACTAGATAAATACCAATCCTAGATAAACTAGGAATCCTAGATAAACTAGAATTTACAAGGATAACTATAAAATAAACATATTACAATTCGAACCCTTGTAAGTTGAAGTTTTGACACATCAAATCTATATGAAATATTCCTAACAATCTTCCCCTATTTGATGATGACAAAACTTAGCATCAGAATCTTCAAGTAGCTCTTCCCCTTTTTGACATAATCAAATCCAAAACTTATCAAACTTGAATCTTCCCCTTGAATGATCAACACTTCTTCTTCCCCTGAATTTATGCTAACCATCCTTGTGTCTTCGAGGTTATATCAATTACGTTGTAAAGAAAATCAACCATTATCTATTTGAAGTTGAAGTAAAAAAACCAAACCTTGAGTCTTATATCCCGTAGAAACCAAGTGAACAACAACGTCATTCTCATGAATGAGGGGATCCCTGTCCTTCGACCAATCTTCTTCTCTAAGATTTCGTCAAATTGAAGTCACATTCTTCGAACAATTACGTTAATAATCTTCATAATATCACGGGTTATCTTTAACAGGTGAAGGATACCTTTAAAGATATGATAAGAACACAAACTCTAACTTTCACTTCTTCTTCAAACAAACTCTAATTAATCTTCCTTTTTGTAATCAACTGATGACGATCAAAGGGTAGTCATTTAAGCATTCTTCCTCTATCGTTCATCAAACCTTCATACCTTGTGTGTGTGAATTTTCTTGAAACAAACAAAAATCATCCTCCTTTTGTCGAGCATGATCCTAACATGGTGTGTGACATGTATTCTCCATTGCATCGCGGCTTTGATTTCATGGCTTTGAAGAATTCTGAGTGAAGAACAATTTTTATCAAGAAAAAAAAAACTGCTGGATTTCGAGAATTTCTGGGAGAGTTCTGGACGTCGTACGGCCAATCCAACCAGACATAATGTTAAACAATGTGTCCCGAAGCTGCTGTCCAAAAATCGCGACGATCCGACGGTTCAATCTCCGGGAATAGGCGAAACGGACGACTGTGATTTTCCAGAAAATTTCTGCGAAAAATCTGATTTTTCTTTCTTTCGTTCGTCTTCTTTCGTCTCTTCAAATCTTCCATTAAACCTTGTTTTTCTTCCAGATCAGAGAGCACCATGTGCTCTGATACCACCTGATAGGATTTATATAAAGCCTAAACCGGATCTTTAAGCTCAAGAATGATTAGTTCTAGATCATGGAATAAACATATACAAATCACAACATGAACAGCGGAATTAAACGACAGATTTGTATAGCTAACAAGGTTCATTAATTTAAACATACTGATTACATACTCACGCCCCAATTTGTTGACCTAAGTTATCAACAAACGAATACTTCTTCTCAAGTATTAGGATTAAGAACCTTGGGGCTCATGCACACACATCTACACGTTTTTGTTTAAACGTGGGTTTCAAGAACGTCTAATTCTATATCTCTAGGTTTCTTTATATACTAGAAACCTAGATAAACTAGAAACTAGATAAATACCAATCCTAGATAAACTAGAATTTACAAGGATAACTATAAAATAAACATATTACAATTCGAACCCTTGTAAGTTGAAGTTTTGACACATCAAATCTATATGAAATATTCCTAACAATCTTCCCCTATTTGATGATGACAAAACTTAGCATCAGAATCTTCAAGTAGCTCTTCCCCTTTTTGACATAATCAAATCCAAAACTTATCAAACTTGAATCTTCTCCTTGAATGATCAACACTTCTTCTTCCCCTGAATTTATGCTAACCATCCTTGTGTCTTCGAGGTTATATCAATTACGTTGTAAAGAAAATCAACCATTATCTATTTGAAGTTGAAGTAAAAAAACCAAACCTTGAGTCTTATATCCCGTAGAAACCAAGTGAACAACAACGTCATTCTCATGAATGAGGGGATCCCTGTCCTTCGACCAATCTTCTTCTCTAAGATTTCGTCAAATTGAAGTCACATTCTTCGAACAATTACGTTAATAATCTTCATAATATCACGGGTTATCTTTAACAGGTGAAGGATACCTTTAAAGATATGATAAGAACACAAACTCTAACTTTCACTTCTTCTTCAAACAAACTCTAATTAATCTTCCTTTTTGTAATCAACTGATGACGATCAAAGGGTAGTCATTTAAGCATTCTTCCTCTATCGTTCATCAAACCTTCATACCTTGTGTGTGTGAATTTTCTTGAAACAAACAAAAATCATCCTCCTTTTGTCGAGCATGATCCTAACATGGTGTGTGACATGTATTCTCCATTGCATCGCGGCTTTGATTTCATGGCTTTGAAGAATTCTGAGTGAAGAACAATTTTTATCAAGAAAAAAAAAACTGCTGGATTTCGAGAATTTCTGGGAGAGTTCTGGACGTCGTACGGCCAATCCAACCAGACATAATGTTAAACAATGTGTCCCGAAGCTGCTGTCCAAAAATCGCGACGATCCGACGGTTCAATCTCCGGGAATAGGCGAAACGGACGACTGTGATTTTCCAGAAAATTTCTGCGAAAAATCTGATTTTTCTTTCTTTCGTTCGTCTTCTTTCGTCTCTTCAAATCTTCCATTAAACCTTGTTTTTCTTCCAGATCAGAGAGCACCATGTGCTCTGATACCACCTGATAGGATTTATATAAACCCTAAACCGGATCTTTAAGCTCAAGAATGATTAGTTCTAGATCATGGAATAAACATATACAAATCACAACATGAACAGCGGAATTAAACGACAGATTTGTATAGCTAACAAGGTTCATTAATTTAAACATACTGATTACATACTCACGCCCCAATTTGTTGACCTAAGTTATCAACAAACGAATACTTCTTCTCAAGTATTAGGATTAAGAACCTTGGGGCTCATGCACACACATCTACACGTTTTTGTTTAAACGTGGGTTTCAAGAACGTCTAATTCTATATCTCTAGGTTTCTTTATATACTAGAAACCTAGATAAACTAGAAACTAGATAAATACCAATCCTAGATAAACTAGAATTTACAAGGATAACTATAAAATAAACATATTACAATTCGAACCCTTGTAAGTTGAAGTTTTGACACATCAAATCTATATGAAATATTCCTAACAATCTTCCCCTATTTGATGATGACAAAACTTAGCATCAGAATCTTCAAGTAGCTCTTCCCCTTTTTGACATAATCAAATCCAAAACTTATCAAACTTGAATCTTCTCCTTGAATGATCAACACTTCTTCTTCCCCTGAATTTATGCTAACCATCCTTGTGTCTTCGAGGTTATATCAATTACGTTGTAAAGAAAATCAACCATTATCTATTTGAAGTTGAAGTAAAAAAACCAAACCTTGAGTCTTATATCCCGTAGAAACCAAGTGAACAACAACGTCATTCTCATGAATGAGGGGATCCCTGTCCTTCGACCAATCTTCTTCTCTAAGATTTCGTCAAATTGAAGTCACATTCTTCGAACAATTACGTTAATAATCTTCATAATATCACGGGTTATCTTTAACAGGTGAAGGATACCTTTAAAGATATGATAAGAACACAAACTCTAACTTTCACTTCTTCTTCAAACAAACTCTAATTAATCTTCCTTTTTGTAATCAACTGATGACGATCAAAGGGTAGTCATTTAAGCATTCTTCCTCTATCGTTCATCAAACCTTCATACCTTGTGTGTGTGAATTTTCTTGAAACAAACAAAAATCATCCTCCTTTTGTCGAGCATGATCCTAACATGGTGTGTGACATGTATTCTCCATTGCATCGCGGCTTTGATTTCATGGCTTTGAAGAATTCTGAGTGAAGAACAATTTTTATCAAGAAAAAAAAAACTGCTGGATTTCGAGAATTTCTGGGAGAGTTCTGGACGTCGTACGGCCAATCCAACCAGACATAATGTTAAACAATGTGTCCCGAAGCTGCTGTCCAAAAATCGCGACGATCCGACGGTTCAATCTCCGGGAATAGGCGAAACGGACGACTGTGATTTTTCAGAAAATTTCTGCGAAAAATCTGATTTTTCTTTCTTTCGTTCGTCTTCTTTCGTCTCTTCAAATCTTCCATTAAACCTTGTTTTTCTTCCAGATCAGAGAGCACCATGTGCTCTGATACCACCTGATAGGATTTATATAAACCCTAAACCGGATCTTTAAGCTCAAGAATGATTAGTTCTAGATCATGGAATAAACATATACAAATCACAACATGAACAGCGGAATTAAACGACAGATTTGTATAGCTAACAAGGTTCATTAATTTAAACATACTGATTACATACTCACGCCCCAATTTGTTGACCTAAGTTATCAACAAACGAATACTTCTTCTCAAGTATTAGGATTAAGAACCTTGGGGCTCATGCACACACATCTACACGTTTTTGTTTAAACGTGGGTTTCAAGAACGTCTAATTCTATATCTCTAGGTTTCTTTATATACTAGAAACCTAGATAAACTAGAAACTAGATAAATATCAATCCTAGATAAACTAGGAATCCTAGATAAACTAGAATTTACAAGGATAACTATAAAATAAACATATTACAATTCGAACCCTTGTAAGTTGAAGTTTTGACACATCAAATCTATATGAAATATTCCTAACAATCTTCCCCTATTTGATGATGACAAAACTTAGCATCAGAATCTTCAAGTAGCTCTTCCCCTTTTTGACATAATCAAATCCAAAACTTATCAAACTTGAATCTTCTCCTTGAATGATCAACACTTCTTCTTCCCCTGAATTTATGCTAACCATCCTTGTGTCTTCGAGGTTATATCAATTACGTTGTAAAGAAAATCAACCATTATCTATTTGAAGTTGAAGTAAAAAAACCAAACCTTGAGTCTTATATCCCGTAGAAACCAAGTGAACAACAACGTCATTCTCATGAATGAGGGGATCCCTGTCCTTCGACCAATCTTCTTCTCTAAGATTTCGTCAAATTGAAGTCACATTCTTCGAACAATTACGTTAATAATCTTCATAATATCACGGGTTATCTTTAACAGGTGAAGGATACCTTTAAAGATATGATAAGAACACAAACTCTAACTTTCACTTCTTCTTCAAACAAACTCTAATTAATCTTCCTTTTTGTAATCAACTGATGACGATCAAAGGGTAGTCATTTAAGCATTCTTCCTCTATCGTTCATCAAACCTTCATACCTTGTGTGTGTGAATTTTCTTGAAACAAACAAAAATCATCCTCCTTTTGTCGAGCATGATCCTAACATGGTGTGTGACATGTATTCTCCATTGCATCGCGGCTTTGATTTCATGGCTTTGAAGAATTCTGAGTGAAGAACAATTTTTATCAAGAAAAAAAAAAACTGCTGGATTTCGAGAATTTCTGGGAGAGTTCTGGACGTCGTACGGCCAATCCAACCAGACATAATGTTAAACAATGTGTCCCGAAGCTGCTGTCCAAAAATCGCGACGATCCGACGGTTCAATCTCCGGGAATAGGCGAAACGGACGGCTGTGATTTTCCAGAAAATTTCTGCGAAAAATCTGATTTTTCTTTCTTTCGTTCGTCTTCTTTCGTCTCTTCAAATCTTCCATTAAACCTTGTTTTTCTTCCAGATCAGAGAGCACCATGTGCTCTGATACCACCTGATAGGATTTATATAAACCCTAAACCGGATCTTTAAGCTCAAGAATGATTAGTTCTAGATCATGGAATAAACATATACAAATCACAACATGAACAGCGGAATTAAACGACAGATTTGTATAGCTAACAAGGTTCATTAATTTAAACATACTGATTACATACTCACGCCCCAATTTGTTGACCTAAGTTATCAACAAACGAATACTTCTTCTCAAGTATTAGGATTAAGAACCTTGGGGCTCATGCACACACATCTACACGTTTTTGTTTAAACGTGGGTTTCAAGAACGTCTAATTCTATATCTCTAGGTTTCTTTATATACTAGAAACCTAGATAAACTAGAAACTAGATAAATACCAATCCTAGATAAACTAGGAATCCTAGATAAACTAGAATTTACAAGGATAACTATAAAATAAACATATTACAATTCGAACCCTTGTAAGTTGAAGTTTTGACACATCAAATCTATATGAAATATTCCTAACAAAAACTCTAAAATGTAAAGATAGAAATGAAAGTAAACATGTTTTGTACTAAGAAATGAAATCTAAGAACTCCCTGAAAAAGCCTAAGCCGCCGATGAACGTACTCGATTCGCCTTGTGATTCTCGTTACTTGATGTTTCTATCCTTCTACTTGCCTTCAAAAATCGCCTCTTAGCTCCCAAAATCGCCCAGAAAGAGTCCCAAGCCGTAACTGATGAATAATGCCTCAACCCTAGCCGATTAATAGAATAAAAACGCTCAGGGCTTCAGCGCGTATGGCGGCGCGTATGGAACCGCGCCGTGAGGCGCGCACAGCACTAGAGTGCGTGGTGGACAGAGGGCTGCGCGTCTGGTGGCGCGTATGGAGCAGCGCAGCCAGGCGCGCAGGGCACTGTTTGGTCCTAAAAATCTGACTTTCTCCTTTTCGCACCGGACTGTTGTAAACTCGCTCCTATTGATCCAAAACTCTTCCATCATCAGTCATTCATGAAAAACCTGTACTTTCTCATCAAAACCATTAAATTCTACTATTTTACTTGGAAACTTACAACAAACAGACCGATTTCGGGATCAAAATAATGTCGTAAAACGACATTATCAAGGTTCCCGAAGGGTATAATACGTTTTCCAAAATGAATTACGTTTCCACTCACTCAAATACGTGAATAAGTCTAGTTTAGGCAAAACCTTCAAATACGGTTGACAATACTACTCGACCCGTAAAACATGGAAACCATCCATTAGATATAACACTTTATTAAAACATAATACAAAGCAAATGTAGCATAAACCCGTCCATCAACCATGGAAAACAATCCATATGCATAAAATATAACCTCCAAAATGCGAATAAATAAAATACCCGAAATCAACACCCTTCGGTGACGGGGGAAACCCGATCTCATCGAATGTGGCAACACATAAATTAAACCACGATTAAACAAATGCAAGTAAGCTTCTTGGATGTGGAAAACAGATGACATCAACCATATTAGGTCTTTAGTCAATCCTCGGCATCAATCATACTAGATCTTTAGCCCATCTTAGACATCAACCAAAACTAGGTCTTTAGTCCATTTTAGACATCAACCAAAACTAGGTCTTTAGTCCATCTCCGGCATCAACCAAAACTAGGTCTTTAGCCCTTCTTAAACATCAACCATACTAGGTCTTTAGTCCAAGCCATCAAGTTCATTCCTATTGGATCTTTACCTTGGGAAAACCCACCATCCGAAACAAGCTTACTTGACTTAAATATAAATACATGACCCCAAAAGAATAATCAATGCATTCAAATCATGTAAATCTCAAACATAATGCAACTCATGTAATGCAAACCCCAAGCCCACGTCGAGCTTAATAAAACCGGGCGAATGCCATCAAGACTCAATCGAGTCCAAAACTGAGCCCTCTGCTCAAAGATCTAATGATCATTTATCAACATCAAATCATGCAAATGAAATGCAACTAAGCATATAACACGTCCTAGACTCCACCCCCGAGCATGTAAATATCAACAACGTGCAATAATATGCAACACGGTGCAATAAAAGCAACCCGTAAATAAGACTCCACATCGAGCCAATTAAACCGGACAAATGTCCCAAGACTATCTCAAAGTCAAAACCGAGCAAAGTGCTCCAAGCTTGCTAGATCCATAATGTCGGTCATCATCGCATAAAACGCGTTTAAACATCGTTTTAGCAAACGTGTATCCCAAAATCATCATTAACCCCAAAACTCAACACGGGTTAAACAAAAGGGGTTTTTCCAAAGGACTCACACCCTTAATATTCTCAAAATGACCCATAACACTAAAAGTGCATTTCCCAAATGGTTTATTAAAATCATTTATACTAACATGATTAAACCATCAAATAAACCTCATTTTGAGCAATTAATCTTTTTAAGACAATTTATGGTTTCTAACCATCCAAATATCCAAAAGCCCCAAATATGGGTGTTTTACACATTTATGAAGATAAACACTTCAAAAGAGTTAAACCATTCAAATAACTCAGCCACATATATTTTCAAGTAAAACACATAAATATTTGGAAAATACTATTTTGGCATGTACAAAGTTTTTGCAAAGTAACTTGAACCGACCTTGCTAGATTTAAGCTAAATCTAGTATTTCTCCAAACGTAAGCTCCTTTGATGAAGTTTGCATCCTCAAGCCAAAACCTCCAAAACCTAGGTTCATAATTTCCAACCATGAATATTCATCTTTAAACACTTAGAATCGTTTCCCCCAACATAAAACATCAAAACCACTAATAATATCAAACCCTAATTTCTTAGATGAAGAAAAGAGATCATTACCTCAATCACAACAAGAATCCACCAACAAAACACCTCTAGATCACCAACGAAACACCACAAGCTCCAATTCTTCAAAATGGTCAAAAAGGTTGGATGAAACCCTAGAAAGATTTGGGTGAAGAAGATGAAGTGAAAGGATTCTTGCTTTATCTTCCAAAACCATGATAGATAAAGAAGAGACACTTGAAAACTTGATTCTTGGGGTCTAAAAGGATCAAAATCGACATTGGGGGTGAAGGGTTTCGGTTCTTGGGAGAGAAAAACGAAATGGGTGAAGTTAGAATGAGAAAAGTGTTGAAAATCGCGTTTTTAAGGGTCCTGGTACCCCCGGGCGATAATGACATGCGATAGTGACAGGGTCACAATCGCTGGCACAATCGCACGGGTTGTACCTAGAGTTTTTGGCATCCGGCAATTGACATGCGATTGTGACAGTGTCACAATCGCTGGGCACTATAGCACAGAGTGTACCGAAACTTGTTTTGGCCATAACTTCTTCGTTTTAGCTCCGTTTTTGCTCCAGAAAGAACCGTTGGACTCGTATTTGCATTCCTCATCCAACAAGACCATAAAATCTAGGATTTAATCCAAAATCCTATTTTTCATATTTTTCTTAAAAGATCGTTTTCCACACCGATTCGAAATTGTACTTATCCGAAAATTACGGGTGTTACAATCCTCCCAACCTTAGAATGATTTCGTCCTCGAAATCTAGATCTCTTACAAATAAAGGCTATCCAATTCAACCCTTCCATGTTCCATTAACTCCCAACTGAGAACTAAATTCCCCCATGCATACACAACCTCAAGCAAACCCTTACCAACGATGCCCTCTCGGGTACGTTATACTTATGTCCGGGTGGACGCTCCATCCACTGGAGCAGCTTCCAACTAGATGACTCCGGTTGCCTCCCAACCTTAGGTGTTCCATACTTCCTCAACGTCAGATTCGAACTCCCAAATAATCCACATCCACATGTTCTTAAGTTTTCTCTTACCACACAAGGAAAGTCATCTTACTAAATCCACTTATCACAATCGAGCATCTTAAGGTTACTACAACCATTACCATCATTCCTTTAAAATCGGGCTACAATCCTCTGATTACACTAACGGTGCTTGGCCTCAAGCCCAAAAGTTGACACCTAGGTATACCACCAAACTTTGAGTCACAAGAGTCTCAACACTCGAGTTTCACTCGTCGAGCATTCTTATCAAAGCCAAAATTATCGCTATGGTGTCTAAAGGGTCCCACATACGAAAGTTGACGAAGACCCCAAAATAAGATTCCCAACAAGAAAGGTTACCGCCAACCTCACTATAAGTTACTGCGAATCAATTCCCTTAATTACAAAGTGTATCATCCCCGCAGCCGATACCATTCGGCCTACAGTACTATCACGCATGGAATGCCCAACCTTCCACCAACAAGTGCTACACACACTTACTCTTAACTGAGTTACTTACCCTTTCCAAGGTCTTAACGAGTTCAAGGTTTTCAAGTGCGTTATTCCATAAATATGCCAATCAACAAAATCTTTCATAAAAAATTTCAACACAAAGATTTTCATAACACATAAATCGTACGTATAGAAAAACTACTATCATCAATTCGGTAGTTACGCAAAAACGGACACGCTCGTCCTACATATGAAAATCATGCATAAAATTATTTCCTTGCAGTTCAGATTATTCACAAAACGCAAAAGCGTAACAAACAACTTCTTTAAAATGAACCGCCACGGTTCTAGTATGGATTGACTCATGACATGCACGTAAAGTAACTGCATGACTTTAAACATGGTGCACCAAAAGGTGTGCAAGTATTTCAAAAGAAGTCCAAACGACATTTGACTCCAAAATTTCCTTGTTAACCATAAAATGGCATGGAACAAGGTTCACTAACCAAAATTTGCGCGTGTCAGTTTCTTATACAAAACGATGAAACGGTTTGCAAATACACCTTAGTCAACACAAAATGACTTGTGCAAATTCCATATTTAAAACAAAACCCATACGTTTCCATCACTTGAAAATATCGACTAAAACATCATAAAACCACAAATTGGGGTAGGCATGCAAGCTGGTAACATTTCCATTAGAAATTTTCTTGAAACGAAATAACATGCATCAAATGGTTCGCGACCAAATTTCAAAAGAGAAAACTTCTTTAAATCAATTTTTCCAAATTTCCCATCCGGTCCTATAATGACATTTGAACGAAACATTTTCGGCAAACTTGTACACAACAGTGCGTTTTTCCAAGACATATAAGGAAATAAGTGTTAATAATTTGTTGACACCAAAAAGGGTTCAAACCTATTTTCAAATCTCAAATTGCACCAACGGTGCGCATCAATGTTCAAAACATAAGAATTCCACGCACCATAGTTTTATACAAACCATTTTTCTAAAATCTTTATCACGAAGCACTTTCCTCAAAATTTCATACTTGGAACATAAAACGTTAAAACGTCATTGCTAAAAATGTATTTGTCAAAAATACTCAAAACACACATTTCCTCCAAAACCAAAAAGCTTTCAATTTTTCCAAAATATTCGACAATTCAAAATTGACCAATGTCAATGACTCATACATTCGTGTTTTTCAAATATCATGCATCATAAACCATTCGTGATCCCCACACCACTAAAACATGCTTTGACCAAATGGTCTCTCATTTAAACAAGGAGTTAATAAAACATTTTCATGCACGACCCGTTTAGCAAAGTGTCGAGAAACAATGGTTACCAAGCTATGCATACCCCTAAGTCGATATAGTGCATTTACATAAAATGATAATGAAACATTTAACTGACCAAAAACGCACCAAGCAAGTCATTATGAAATGTCAACAAAATGTTCCTTCATGCATCACTTAAGCCACGTATAAATCAATCCATACACTGAACTATATGCAACGAAATACTTAGTAACACAAACCTTTTGAAAGAAAAGTTACGCGACACTAGAGTTCCAAACTCGTCTCTTTTTAGTCGCCTTATGGCATAAAATTAACTTTTCTCAACAAAACTCGAGTGAGAAAAAATATCCACATAACTTATAAACCTTTCACATAAGTAATTAAAGCATGCACCTTGTGAACTTATACTCACACGACTCAACATGTCGTAAAATAAAACTCCATGAACCTCAATGGACTCAATGACTCCAAGTCAATAAAACGGTGCTAAACATTATGCTTTCAAGCCAAATTGCTATAAGCAAAATCATAAATGAGACGCCGAAATCCCAAAATCCCCTTCTAGGATAATACCATATAAACAACATTGTTTAACAACTCACATTAAACAAATTCTCCAAAATAACTTTACATAGACATAATGGAAGACAACTTTTCGTCCAAACTCTAACACATGTGGAGGAGATCCAATGTTAAAGTTATAAGCCGTAGTCACTTGTCCAACATCTTAAACATCATAAAATATGGATATCACTGTATCCTAAAGTAACATTGGACAACAATAAAATGGAACAATTTCCGACGGGGCTCACAACTCCCGTAATAAAACACTTTCGTGCAGGTTCAAAACCCATGATTTAAAATCTTGTGTGTGTGCTAAACATTTCCCAAAATTGTAACACAATCCATATATGGATTCAAAACACAAGAAATAATTAATGCAATTTATTTTCAAAAAATAAATTTCGTGCATAATTTAGTCGGCACTCAACGTCTCAACTCATACTCCTCCATAATCCTCCGGTCCACCAATTGTCATCCAGATGCTTTAACCTCTTAAGGCAAGTTGGGAATTACATCAATTAACTTTACGGGTTTTCCTCAAATCAAAGTCGGCTCAATCAGCCTATGGTTCTAGTCCAACCATCAATCTTGACCCGAAACAGTCTACTTAAAGCAAACATCATGCTTATCGTCACTCTAAGTGACTAATACTAGAATCGTTCATCTATTCCAACGACTACTAGCTTAGTACCTCCTTTACTACCCCAACGATCATCACATTAAAGTAATCCAAGTATGCACATGTACTAGTAGGTTCACCATGACACTGGCCAGGTGTCACTATGAACGCACCGCACATGATTATCCTTGTTACTCTCGACGTGATTCTCGTTTCTAACAACATCCATTGACCTCGAAACATCCTATCTTAAAGTGCCTAAAGATGAATTTCACTCTCATTTACTTAAACAAACGCTAGTTTGAGTCTAGGTATCCAAAATCAACACCTAAATCTCTCAAACTTATGCTCTAATACCAACTTGTAACACCCTCAAATTTGGAACGAGCAACTAAATTTAAAAGTTAATAAAATGACCAAAATAAATATAATCACTTCTACAATTCATTCCTTTACAATACCTCGGAATTTAAAACATCATAAGTCCTCAAATAAATAACTTAATCGGGTGCTACTTAACACCACACAAGTTGCTAGTCCAAACCAATGCAGAATACTTCACTAGTCAAGTCACCTCTCGTGCACTCTACTAGTACTCGCCACTTCACAATGTAGCTAGAGCTACCCCAACCTGAGCCTGTTGCACATGCCGACAAATAAAAAGGGTTAGGCTTACGCCTAGTGAGTTCAAGCATTTTATCATGACTATATAAAATCATAAATCGAAAGGTAGTAGTTTAGTCACGATTTCGAAAGAGTTTACTTTAAATTACAAATCATCCCTTTTCCAACTTACACATTTCCATGGAAAGGTTCCCGAAGGGTATAATACATTTTCCAAAATGAATTACGTTTCCACTCACTCAAATACGTGAATAAGTCTAGTTTAGGCAAAACCTTCAAATACGGTTGACAATACATACTCGACCCGTAAAACATGGAAACCATCCATTAGATATAACACTTTATTAAAACATAATACAAAGAAAATGTAGCATAAACTCGTCCATCAACCATGGAAAACAATCCATATGCATAAAATATAACCTCCAAAATGCGAATAAATAAAATACCCGAAATCAACACCCTTCGGTGACGGGGGAAACCCGATCTCATCGAATGTGGCAACACATAAATTAAACCACGATTAAACAAATGCAAGTAAGCTTATTGGATGTGGAAAACAGATGACATCAACCATACTAGGTCTTTAGTCAATCATCGGCATCAATCATACTAGATCTTTAGCCCATCTTAGACATCAACCAAAACTAGGTCTTTAGTCCATTTTAGACATCAACCAAAACTAGGTCTTTAGTCCATCTTCGACATCAACCAAAACTAGGTCTTTAGCCTTTCTTAAACATCAACCATACTAGGTCTTTAGTCCAAGCCATCAAGTTCAATCCTACTGGATCTTTACCTTGGGAAAACCCACCATCCGAAACAAGCTTACTTGACTTAAATATAAATACATGACCCCAAAAGAATAATCAATGCATTCAAATCATGTAAATCTCAAACATAATGCAACTAATGTAATGCAAACCCCAAAGCCACGTCGAGCTTAATAAAACCGGGCGAATGCCATCAAGACTCAATCGAGTCCAAAACCGAGCCCTCTGCTCAAAGATCTAATGATTATTTATCAACATCAAATCATGCAAATGAAATGTAACTAAGCATATAACACATCCTAGACTCCACCCCGAGCATGTAAATATCAACAACGTGCAATAATATGCAACACGGTGCAATAAAAGCAACCCGTAAATAAGACTCCACATCGAGCCAATTAAACCGAACAAATGTCCCAAGACTATCTCAAAGTCAAAACCGAGCAAAGTGCTCCAAGCTTGCTAGATCCATAATGTCGGTCATCATCGCATAAAACGCGTTTAAACATCGTTTAAGCAAACGCGTATCCCAAAATCATCATTAACCCCAAAACTCAACACGGGTTAAACAAAAGGGGTTTTCCCAAAGGACTCACACCCTTAATATTCTCAAAATGACCCATAACACTAAAAGTGCATTTCCCAAATGGTTTATTAAAATCATTTACACTAACATGATTAAACCATCAAATAAACCTCATTTTGAGCAATTAATCTTTTAAAGACAATTTATGGTTTCTAACCATCCAAATATCCAAAAGCCCCAAATATGGGTGTTTTACACATTTATGAAGATAAACACTTCAAAAGAGTTAAACCATTCAAATAACTCAGCCACATATATTTTCAAGTAAAACACATAAATATTTGGAAAATACTATTTTGGCATGTACAAAGTTTTCACAAAGTAACTTGAACTCACCTTGCTAGATTTAAGCTTGTTAGTCCCAGATTACTTAACAAGTATTGTAGAAGGGGGGGGGGGGGGGGTTGAATACAATACTCAAAAAAATTCACAATTTTAATTCTTTTATTGAAAAACCTTCAACAATAATTACACATAGAAACTAAAGACTGTTGCGGAAAAGAACAGATAAACTATTCTAACAATCTTTCATAAAGTATACTAAACAAAACAACTAAGAACACTTAGAACAAAACTATAGAGTTTTTCAAGCAATATGGAGATTTCTTGCACTGAGAGAGAATTCCAGAAAGCGTGGTTTGCATGGAGATATCTTCTTCCTTTTATAGTGTGAAAAGTGTGATAAGCAATAAATGCTTGGGACACTTGTCATCACCAGATTTGCTGAGGATGTTGACTTCTGAAAAGCTGATATGTCTTTATCAGCTTTTACTAGGTATTAGGAATAGAACTCATGCTGCTGAAAGGGACTTTAACTGATAATGGATAAAACGACAAACAATCACTTTTATCTGGCAAAGGATATTGTCCCATAATAAATGATCTTCTTGATGTGTCTTCCAAGACAATCACACCGATGGTGAACCACAGATATATGTGTCTTGAATATTGTATCATCTTCAAGGAGAAAACCATTTATTTGATTACACGTAGATCCCACCGATTTTAGCATCCATATCGGTGGGAATGTTTCTGGCCGACGATGAGGAGGTCGGTGGGAGGTTGTCCACCGATGTGTGAGAACACAATCGGTGGACAATGACTTGCATGTATGCTGAGAAGATACATCTATTTTCCACAATGAGAGAATCTTCAAGCTTGATTTCGGTTGATCTTCGACTTCACCGAACTGTTGATATCTTGTACAAGTCATTTAAAAGAACCATGCTAAAATATTCTAAGTAAGATATAGAGAAGAACATCGGTGAGTCAATTTCAAATCTTGGTGACCCAACAATCTCCCCCTATTTGAATTTGAGCTCCTTCCTTAGAATATTAAAGAGTATTGAAAAGTAACATGCATTTTGACCAATTTTACTCTTTTTGGGTTCTTTTCACATAGACCAATCTTTTTGTTCTTTTTGATCTATTTTTCTTTTGTATGAGTATGTATACTATAGACAATAGTTACAAGTAAAATAACTATGTGCAACAAGGAAATTCAAATAGAAGAGAAGTACTTGTATTACCGAAACTTTCATACATTTGGAAATGAAGAGAAGTTTTACAAGTACTTGAAAAATGAAAATGAAAACACATAGATCATTTTCTCATTTTCTGTCGGCGCTGGATCTCGGCAAGGATGTTCTGATAGAATGATTGAGCTTCGGGGATGTACGGCATCAGATTGGATATGCCTTGAAGAAGAATAATGTCAGCCAAAGGGATTTGAGCGAACCTGAAGAAGCGACGTTGGCCGAAACCATCATTGAAGTAGAGTCCGGGAATCGGTGAAAGACTTATTGTGGTTGAGGGATAAGAAGTTGAAGTGGGAGGAGACAAGTTTAGATTGTCCACATAGGGAATCCTTCCTTTCTTGGCCAAGTCTTTGAAGATGTGATCGGTGACCTTTTGGTTCTTGGTATTCGGTAGGCGGATGTCTTCCTTGAGAGATTGAAGTTTGGATCTTTCATCGGGGGAGAGAACGATGTTGTGCTTCCTTTTTACTTCTCTCATTTTATCCATCAAGTCATCAATGCACTTGATGAATACATCCTTCTTTGGATTTATGCTCTTTATCAGAAGTTTGGAGATTTCAAACCATTCGGAGAGGCCGAATTGTTTCAGATGATAATCTCTAATGCTTCTCGACAAGCCATCTTCTCTATCAATTATCAATCTTATGTCGGCAGGATTGGCTTTGGAGGTGGCGATTTTAATACCAGTGATTGGAGACCTGTTGGTTCGGTAATGCATCGTCTTTTTGTACCAAGAGATTTCATCATTCTTTTCTTCTGTTATGGAACTCAGCACCGATTTCTGAGTTTTGATGGCATCGGTAGATTTTTCTTTTGCTGCTTCTTCCTCGGCAGCTTTCAGAGAGAGAGCTTTAGATTCATCCAAAGCTATTTGAGCAAGTCTGGCTTCCTCAATCTCTTGAGGAGTTAGACCAAGATCGGGGTTGGAGTCTTGAGATGCTGGATGAGTTGGTGGTTTTAGTTTCAGAGTTTGGGCACCCTCAGGTCGGGCCCCATACTTAGCTAAATCTTTCTTTTTCTTTTCTTCTTTGGCTTCTTGTTCGGCATATATTATTTTCTTTCCTTTATCATTGGGGGTCTCAGACACTTGCTCCCCCTCAGATTGTGCCGATGTTTTCTCTACCGATTGCTTTTGATGAATTGGTGGTGGTGAGGAAGTAGTACCAAAAGTTTTCGGTGGTGGAGAAGAAGTCGGTGGTGGTGAGGACTTCGGTGGTGGTGAAGAAGTCGGTGGTGGAGAAGAAGTCGGTGGTGGTGAAGACTTTGGTGGAAGAGAGGATTTTGGTGGTGAAGAAGAAGTAGTACCTGGAGTATTGGTGGCTTTCTTGGAGATGCGGATGTGAGGGTGATCGGTGGAATGTGAAGGCTAATTGCTGCTTGTTCTTTTGACCGAAGGCATTTTCGGTGGATGTTCAGATTTCTCCCCCTCAGCAACAGGCCGAACCTTCAAACCCAATAAAGTAAAGACCTGATCAAGTTTCGAGTGTAGAAGGTCGATACTGGCAGGATCAATGCTTGTCAAAGTAAAATCCCCCAAGTCCATATCCCAATCTAGGCTCTTTTCAAGGAGTTCAACTTTGGTATGCAAAGAGTCAAGGGACTCAGATAAACTCCGCCGAAGATTTTGATGCCGACGGGCCTCACTGTGAAGACGGAAGAGTTCAGCATCTTTAACTGTCGTGGATGCTTTGAAGGCACCGAAAGAGATGGCAAGATCGGAATGAGAAGTGGTCAAGGACTCCACTTTGTTGGAGAAACGATCCATACTTTCGGTGACTGGTCGGAGAGCATCGCGAAGGGTATCCGCCAAGATCTGAGGTTGCCGTGACTCGAGCACCGAAACCCAATCATTTGTTTGAGCCATAAAATAGACCAGATCTTGTTTGAGCGATTCAAACTGAGTACCAATCAATCTACACTGACGAGCACTTTCTTGAACCTCCGCAATTAAATCACTCGGTAGCTTAATACCCGTAATAGGAGGGGCACGAATCTCGGGTAAATCGAATCGGGGAAATGTTGGTGATAACCGGGAATGTGGTAGAGGTAGGATTCTGTCTTCAACAGATGGAGATGAGGATGGATGAGTGCATGAAGGATCGGGGTAGAGGATCCTTTGTCGGGGTATCGGTGGGGGAGATGGTGGATGTTGAGGAGGGGATTGGGATGAGGAAGAACCACCCTCAGATCGGTGGGGGTGGGGGATCGGTGAGGAGTTGGAGATCGGTGAGGGGTTGGTGATCGGTGAGGGGTTGGTGATCGGTGAGGTCAGGCGATCGGGGTGGTTACTTTCGGTGTAAAAACTCTTTGTGGAGATGGTGGGTCGGTGAGAATATCATCGTTGGTGGGGTTGGTTCGGGGAGAACCAGTGTCTTCCAACAAAAATGCAAAGAAATCCTTTGGGGGGGATTTTTCTGTGGGGGAACCCTCAGCGGGTTGTACATCATTGATCTCATAAAGATCGGGTGTAAAGCTGTGCAGTGAGAATTCTGTACCCTCGAGGGGAGAGACCTTAAGGTCATCTCCACCCAAAGAAGCGAGTGGGGAGGTAAGTTGTGGTTCCTCCAAATGTACAACTGAAACCTGTGGAGAGGCAACAGAGGAGTCGGTGGGGTTGATAACGGATTCCTTTGGCCCGGAGGGGTGAAGTTCAACAACTGGCGATTTTTGAGAATCGACAGATGGATTAGTCGGTGGGGCCGAAGGCTTTCGAGATCTCTTTAAAGACGACCTCGAAGGGGATGTTGAGTGCATCCGCTTACGAGAAGGGTTTTGAACCGGGGAAGCCTCCGAGGGATCTCTCGGTGGTGTGGTTCGACAAGCGGGTGTAGAGGTGTCGGTGGCCTTTCGTTGTTTCTTTTTAGCACCACCCGACTTCACTCGAGGACGGGGAGAAGGGGCCACTTCGACTTGGAGTTCCGCGAGAACTTCCGGGTGTTGAAACCCGGGAGCTTCCGCCTCACCCAAGTGAAGATTGGGAGAAAGAGCAAAAGAGATCATACCTTGGCGCAATGGAAGATCAGTAGCGAGGCGACCAACATCGAGGGTCTTTTGGCCAACAATGGGAGATGTCCAATCATATGTGAAACATGGAGATGTAGACTTTCGATCCGAATCTAAAGCGGAGCCGAGCTTGTGTTGTAGGATCATAGAGATAAAGCGGGGATATGCGACATGACACCGTTTTGGATGCTTGATCACTTCAGTCAATTCAGTAAAGAAATACTGGGCAAAATCGACTTTTCTTTGGAAGATGAGTGCATGGGCCAAGTTTGTAATATATGAGGGAGATTGATCCTGACCACTTGTCTTACGAGAAAGACAATGGATTACGTGGGCGAAAAAGAAGTTCCACACACCACCCATTTTGTTGCGAAGAAGAGTACCTGGGCCTTTAGATGACTTGGAAGCTTTATCCTCAGATTGGTGGACATAGACAAGAGTGCTAATGACTTGCTCAAGGAATTTGTCGACATGCATGTCAACATATTCTGAAAAGGCTTCGATCCGGAGAGCACTACGAACATCATCAAAGTCGAAAGTAAGATCGTGATCACCTTCCTCGTCAGAAAAGATAGAAGCATGAATGGCTTCATTCGAGATATCATATACACATGATAGCCAAAATTTGCCAATTAGCATCTTGCTCATCTTCGGGTTGCATGAGAAGGCATGGAGAAGAGGTGACCGGGTAAGGAACCTTATGATAGTGTTGAACTCGGGATGTGCGGGATCAGATTCGAATCTGGCGACGTGGTTGGAAGGGTTGAATTTTAGGTCATCAAAGCAGGTGGGGATGTATTTGACGCTCTTAGCTGGTGCCATTGTTGCAGTAGAAGAAGACTTGAGAGATTCGGGTGTGAGAGGAGTTGCAGGTTTCGAATGAATGTAAAATGGAGAGAATGGGTTTAGAGTTTAAATAGGAAGATGAAGAATCTTAGGTTTATTTGAAAAAATAGCGGTAACGGTTATGTGAGTGAGAGAGGGATTTAAAATTTATTTAAAAACAAGGTAATGATGAGGATGTTGGAAGTTGTGGCTAAAACGTATTTACAAAGAAAAGGAAGGGTCAAAGTCACCTGCACCTAGGTTTTTAGGGGTGATGTATGCATGGGGAAACGTATGAGATAAACTTCGAAAATTCGGTGGGTGACATCGGTGAAAGTATGGAAGATGTCCACCGATAAGAGTGAGGGTAATATGCCACCGATAGAGGAGAATCGATGATTAGAAAGTATTATCAACACAATATTAGGAGGATCCCGTCGGTGTGTACTTTTCAACCGATAAAATGATACACGCGTCGGTGGACTTAGGGTATAAGAGAGAAAAAGTCCACCAATATGACATTTCGGTGAAAGTATGTTGAAGATGTCGGTCGTTATTTCGGTGTGAGGAGATATAGATGTAGTGAGATCGGTGAGAAGAGAGAACACAGATGGAGATGTCGGTGATAAAGAAGAACACCGATGACAGCGTTGGTGGAGATTACCGAATAAGATTTCGGTGTTGAGGGAATTGAGAATGCAATTGAGTGTATCGGTAGAGAATATGGAGTCGGCGGACTTAGATTATATAAAAGAGAAGAGTCCACCGATGTGAGATTTCGGTGTAAGAATTGAAACCGACTTCGGTGGGGATTTAGGAGAGAAAGAAGGAAAGTGTCCACCGATGAGAGATCGGTGGAGAATGAGGACACACAGTTATTGAAGGTTGTACATTCCAAGTTCACTTATTAGAAAATTGAACCTGGCTTCATCGAGGGGTTTGGTGAACATATCAGCAAGCTGTAGATCAATGGGAATGAAATGCAGCTCAATGTCACCTTTTGAGATGTGATCCCTGATGAAGTGATATCTGATGTCGATGTGTTTTGATCTAGAGTGAAGAACATGATTGTTTGCAATAGCTATTGCACTAGAGTTGTCACACAGGATGGGAATCTTTGAGTAGATTTCATTGTAGTCCCTTAGTTGATTCTTCATCTACAGGATCTGGGCACAACAACTTCCAACAGCAACATATTCAGCCTCAGCAGTTGATGTTGAGACTGAGTTTTGTTTCTTGCTGGACCAGTTGACTAATTTTCCACCAAGGAGTTGGCAGCTACATGTGGTACTCTTTCTATCAATCTGCGAGCCTGCATAATATGAATCTGAATACCCAATTAGTTCAAAACCTGAGTCTTGGGGATACCAAAGACCCAGATTCAAGGTACCCTTGAGATACCGAAAAATCCGTTTTACAGCCGTCAAGTGTGATTCTTTTGGATTGGCTTGATAACGGGCACAAAGGCAAGTAGCAAACATAATATCAGATCTGCTAGCAGTTAAATAAAGAAGAGAACCAATCATCCCTCGATACTTCGTTACGTCAACGGATTGACCATTTAGGTCAGCATGAAGTTTCAGAGGTGGTGCCATGGGAGTTTTCATAGGAGAGCTATCTAAAAAGTCAAATTTCTTCAGAAGGTCACGAATATATTTACTTTGATTTATAAAAATCCCTTCTGAAGATTGTTTGACTTGAAGGCCCAAAAAGAATGTAAGTTCTCCCATCATGCTCATCTCATATTCACTCATCATGAGAGAAGCAAACTCATCACATAGTGATTCATCAGTGGCACCAAAGATGATGTCATCAACATATATTTGGACAAGAATAAGATTACCTGAGGTCTTCTTGATAAAGAGAGTGTTGTCAATTCTACCTCTGGAGTATCCATTCTTTAGAAGAAAGTCAACAAGAGTGTCATACCAAGCACGTGGAGCTTGCTTGAGACCATAGAGAGCCTTGTCAAGTCGGTACACATAGTCTGGATGAGCTGGGTCTTCAAACCCAGGTGGTTGTTTCACATAGACTTCCTCTGCAAGTTCCCCATTGAGGAAAGCACTTTTGACATCCATCTGAAAGACCCTGAAATTTCGGTAGGCAGTATGAGCCAGAAAGATTCTTATGGCTTCAAGTCTTGCAACAGGAGCAAATGTTTCATCATAGTCAATGCCCTCTTCCTGTCGGTATCCTTGAGTAACCAGTCTGGCCTTGTTTCTGATAACTGTACCTTCTTCATTCATTTTATTTCTGAAGATCCATTTGGTTCCAATGATTGTCTTCTTTGGAGGTCTGGGAACCAATCTCCAAACTTTATTTCTCTGAAACTGAGAAAGCTCTTCTTGCATGGCAGTGATCCAACAGGGATCGGCAAGAGCTTCATCAATCTTCTTGGGTTCAATGAGAGATAGAAAGTTCACATAGAGACAAATATTTCCAACTCCTCTGCGAGTTTGGACACCAACTTGTTGATCACCAATGATTTGATCAATGGGGTGATCTTTGGTCCATTTTGTGGCAGGAGGTAAAGGTGGTGGAATATTTTGTGTGAAGGAAGTTGATGGAGTGGGATCAGAGGTTTGGTGGGAAACAATTATATCGGTGGAAGGTATAGGATCGGTGGAAGGCTGTGTTTCGGTGGAGGGAAGAATTTCGGTGGGAGGATGTACGTCGGTGGGAGAATTCATGTCGGTGGGAAGATGGTTATTTTCGGTAGGAGAAATGGAAGGTGACCCAACTTGGGTATTTGAGGGAATGGAGGATGCATTGGTAGGAAAGACAATAGGAGCATCACCTATGCATGAAGAGATCTATCTGTGTAATTCATCATCATCATTTGAAAGAGATGATGATCTTAGATCATCAAATTTGACATTAATAGATTCATCAATGCATTTTCTCCTGAGATTGTACACACGAAAAGCTTTGGATGATAGAGAGTATCCAACAAAGATTCCTTCATCAGCTTTGGGATCAAACTTCCTAAGATTGTCACGGTCATTCAGAATAAAGCACACACAACCAAAAACATGAAGAAAGCCAATATTTGGTTTTCTGCCATGGAAAACTCATATAGTGTCTTATCATGTCTTTTGGATATCACCGACCTATTTTGGGTCAAACAAGCAGTATTAACAGCTTCAGCCCAGAAGTAGGTAGGTAGGTTTGATTCACTTAGCATGGATCTGGCAGCCTCACACAGAGTTCTGTTTTTCCTTTCCACCACTCCATTTTGTTGAGGAGTCCGGACTACAGAGAAGTTTTGAGAAATTCCTTTCTCAGTGAAGAAGTCTTCAAGGGCACTGTTTCTGAATTCAGTGCCATTATCACTTCTTACCGAACGTACAAGTTGTCCATTAAGAACTTCATTTTTCTTGACAAAGTTGATGATTTCTTCAGTAGCATCACTTTTATACCTGAGAAAAGACACCCATGTATATCTAGTAAATTCGTCAACAATTACAAGAATGTACCTTTTGCCTCCTAGACTAGGAGTGCTGACTGGTCCACATAGGTCCATGTGTAGCATCTGCAGAGGAAGAGTGATGGAAGAGCATTGCTTGGTTTTGAAGGAATTTTTGGTGAGCTTTCCTTTTTCACATGCATCACACATCTTCTCTTTAACAAAATTTAACTTTGGCATGCCAGTCACCAGCTCTTTGTTTGAGATTTTATGGAGAGTTTTGAAATTAAGATGAGAGAGACGTTTATGCCACAGCCAGTTCCTTTTGGCCGTGTCATCTGACACAAAGCAAACGTTGGATGAACTATTGTTTTGTCCCATATCAATGATATAGACATTTTCCATCCTTTTTCCAGATAACACCACTTTCATGTTTTTGTCCACAACAGTACAGATACAAAGTTCAAAGATAACTTTATATCCTAGATCACACAGTTGGCTGATACTGAGGAGATTATGCATGAGACCTTCAACAAATGCCACTTTATTGAAGGTGACATATCCGTTGGGGAGAGTCCCATAACCTTTGGTGTAGCCTCTGGAATTTTCTCCAAACGTTACAGAAGGACCCTTTTCAGACACATAGTTAATAAGAAGAGATTTGTTTCCCGTCATGTGGCGTGAGCACCCACTATCCAGATACCATATTTGATGGTGCTCAAAAACCTGCATGCATACACATATTAGTTCTTTGGTACCCATTTGGTGATGGGTCCTTTGGGGTTAGAAGGGGAAGAGTCCTTAGGTTTAGTTCTATCAATTCTTTCCTTTGGACAGTCCTTTGCAAGATGAAAAGTATCACCACAATTATAACACTTTCGGTAGATAAAAGTCTTTTTGGGTTTTTGCAAATTTTCTTTTCCTTTTCCTTTTCCTTTTCCTATGACATTTACTTGAATAGCTTTAGGACCAAAGGATGAGATGAGGGGAGGAAAACTTAAAATTCCATTTGCAGAGGTGGAAGCAAATTTGGAACGATTTTCAAAATGATTTTTCCCAAGGTCTGAGGATTTTCTTTTCAAAGAGAGATCGGTGGACATAGAGAGGCTCACATATCGGGGAAGAAAATCGGTAGGTGGGTTCACATAGGTGAGAAACTTAGCTTTTGAAGAGTTAGAAGATGAGGCTTCATCAATGGTTAAATTCTTCAAAATATTATGGATGGGTTGTGAAACATCATTGGAATCCTCTTTTTCCATGGTTTGAACAGATGAAGATTCTTTAGCTTTTAAAAACATTCCAAACTTTAATGCTTCACCTAGATCTAAAGAGTTTAAAGAAATGGAATCACAGGAGCTTGACTCAGAGGCATCATCCCATACACTTGAGGTAGGGACAAGAGCTTGAGAAGAGGTGTCAGGAATGATTTTTCCAAAACCCAAACCAAATTTACTATTACCACCGATTTGATCTTGAAAGATTTGCTCAAGATTTTTGGAAGAATTTGTCCATTTCCTAACAACCTCTTGTTCTCTTTTTAGTTTCTTGAAAAGCTTATTTTTCTCTTTAGAAATCACGTGATTTATAGTTTTCAGATCCTCAAGCTCAGCTTTGATTTCCTCAAACTTTTCAAGTTTAGACATACAAATTTCAAGTTGAGAAGTGAGGTTTTTAACTTGAACAGATTTTCTTTTCTTGCTATCCTTGACAGAGTAAAAGTCTTTAGTTAAAGATTCATAAGCATCAATCTTTTTACTATCAGTCATATCATTAAAAGGATGTACCTGAGAATAAGAAGTCGAGCACCAGTTGACACCAGAGCCATTGGAGAGGTAGCTTTTTCTGAATCTCCCATGTCTTCAGAAATGGCCATGAAACACATGTTAGGAGAATCAGTGTCAGAGGTTTCTTCTTCACCCCAATCATGAGTTTCTGCCATGAGACCTTTTCCTTTTCTTAGAAGACCCTCACTCCTTTCTTTCTCTTTCTTGTATTTTGCTTTATACTTCTCAGCACGTTCCTGATGGTCTAGAGATGAAGGTTGGGAATCTTTCTTGGAAAAGGTTGATTTAAAAGAGTTATTTATGGGTTTCTCATTCTTGGAAGAGTATTTGTCAGAAGATGGATTCTTGGATTTAGTAACACGCTTACTTCTACACTCAGATGCAAAGTGTCCTTTCTTGCCACAGTTAAAACATTCTTCATTTGACTTATCAGATGAAGTCTTGGAAGATGAGGATTTTCTGAAATTTCTGGATTTGTTAAAAGGACGAGACTTGTTATTAAAACCAGCCATCATAGCCATTTCATCAGACAATTGTTCAACCATGATTTCCTCACCTTCATCATCAGCATCACTTAGATATGCCTCCGTTTGGTGGGTAGAGTTGTTTTGGCTGTCATTGTCAGAATCTGATGAAGGATAGGTGATTCTAGGAACATTTTGAGATTTCTTGGAACTTTCACTAACAAGAGCTATAGAAGAGCTCTTTATCTCTTTGATGAAAGATTTCCTTTGTAACTTGGTTTGCTCAAAGTTAAAGAGAGTTTCATACAAGATAGTTAAAGGCATGAACTCAAGGTCCTTGGTAGTTTTAATGCAAGTACATATATTCTCCCAAAACTCAGGGAGACAATCCATGAACTTACATAAGACTTCCTCATTATCATAGACTCTGCCCAATAACTTCAGATCATTTAAAAGAGAGTTGAAACGATTGTAGTAACTAGGAAGAGATTCACCTTTTTCATAAGCAAAGAGTTCATACTTTCTAATGAGAGCTATCTTTTTGCTTTTCTTCACTTCCTCTGTACCTTCGTAGAGAACACACAGAGTAGTCCACATCTCTTTAGCAGTTTCAAAGTTAACCAGAGAGTGATAGACCTCATCAGGAAGTGAGAGTGCAATGATTGCTCTTAGCTTAGAATCAAGAGTGACTAGACGTTTTTCCTCATCAGTACATTTCTTAGGATTTTTGAGGATATAACGACCAGTAGCAGAAGATTTCTCTTTGTTAGAATCATCGGAGTCACTGGATTTCTCCTTATCAACAGTTTCTTTACTAGGCCTTTGCGTTTCATAGCGAGCCCAGGCTCTAGGGATAATAGGTCCCTCTTTGAGAATGGTTGGATATCTAGTATCCACTCCTTCCATGAATAGCATCATACGGCTTTTCCAAAGAGAAAAGTTGTTAGCATTAAACTTAGGAGGTTTTGTTATGGAGCCATTCTCAGAAAAGTTGTTTTGAAGAGAGTTTTCATTTGTTGAAGAAGAAGAGGCAGCCATCGCAGATCAAGTTTATGAGTTAAACTTTCTGCTCTGATACCACTTGTTAGTCCCAGATGACTTAACAAATATTGTAGAAGGGGGGGGGGTGAATACAATACTCAAAAAATTTCACAATTTTAATTCTTTTATGGAAAAACCTTCAACAACAATTACACATTGAAACTAAAGACTGTTGCGGAAAAGAACAGATAAACTATTCTAACAATCTTTCACAAAGTATACTAAACAAAACAACTAAGAACACTTAGAACAAAGCTATAGAGTTTTTCAAGCAATATGGAGATTTCTTGCACTGAGAGAGAATTCCAGAAAGCGTGGTTTGCATGGAGATATCTTCTTCCTTTTATAGTGTGATAAGCAATAAATGCTTGGGACACTTGTCATCACCAGATTTGCTGAGAATGTTGACTTCTGAAAAGCTGATATGTCTTTATCAGCTTTTACTAGGTACTAGGAATAGAACCCATGCTGCTGAAAGGGACTTTAACTGATAATGGATAAAACGACAAACAGTCACTTTTATCTGGCAAAGGATATTGTCCCATAATAAATGATCTTCTTGATGTGTCTTCCAAGACAAACACACCGATGGTGAACCACCGATATATGTGTCTTGAATATTGTATCAATCTTGAAAGAGAAAACCATTTATTTGATAACACATAGATCCCACCGAATTTAGCATCCATATCGGTGGGAATGTTTCTGGCCGACGATGAGGAGGTCGGTGGGAGGTTGTCCACCGATGTGTGAGAACACAATCGGTGGACAATGACTTGCATGTATGCTGAGAAGATACATCTATTTTCCATAATGAGAGAATCTTCAAGCTTGATTTCGGTTGATCTTCGACTTCACCGAACTGTTGATATCTTGTACAAGTCATTTAAAAGAACCATGCTAAAATGTTCTAAGTAAGATATAGAGAAGAACATCGGTGAGTCAATTTCAAATCTTGGTGACCCAACAAAGCTAAATCTAGTATTTCTCCAAACGTAAGCTCCTTTGATGAAGTTTGCATCCTCAAGTCAAAACCTCCAAAACCTAGATTCATAATTTCCAACCATGAATATTCATCTTTAAACACTTAGAATCGTTTCCCCCAACATAAAACATCAAAACCACTAATAATATCAAACCCTAATTTCTTAGATGAAGAAAAGAGATCATTACCTCAATCACAACAAGAATCCACCAACAAAACACCTCTAGATCACCAACGAAACACCACAAGCTCCAATTCTTCAAAATGGTCAAAAAGGTTGGATGAAACCCTAGAAAGATTTGGGTGAAGAAGATGAAGTGAAAGGATTCTTGCTTTATCTTCCAAAACCATGATAGATAAAGAAGAGACACTTGAAAACTTGATTCTTGGGGTCTAAAAAGATCAAAATCGACATTGGGGGTGAAGGGTTTCGGTTCTTGGGAGAGAAAAACGAAATGGGTGAAGTTAGAATGAGAAAAGTGCTGAAAATCGCGTTTTTAAGGGTCCTGGTACCCCCGGGCGATAGTGACAGTGTCACAATCGCTGGCACAATCGCACGGGTTGTATCGAGAGTTTTTGGCATCCGGCGATTGTGACATGCGATTGTGACAGTGTCACGATCGCTGGGCACTATAGCATAGAGTGTACCGAAACTTGTTTTGGCCATAACTTCTTCGTTTTAGCTCCGTTTTCGCTCCGGAAAGAACCGTTGGACTCGTATTTGCATTCCTCATCCAACAAGACCATAAAATCTAGGATTTAATCCAAAATCCTATTTTTCTTAAAAGATCGATTTCCACACCGATTCGAAATTGTACTTATCCAAAAATTACGGGTGTTACATGAGGTATTTGGACTGAGCGAATAAGCCCATTTATTTTCCATTAAGCTGCAAGTAAACATGTTAAAACGTCTGTGGGAATAAGCCCAACCAGCTATTAAGCCCATTAAGTCGAAAGTAAACAACCCCTAAATAGCTTATCAAAAAACTAATTTATGTCTATTAAAAAATATACCTAAAAAGCTCTGAAAATAAGTCAACTTATTTTTTGTTAAATGATGCCTAGTTTTAAGGGTGCGTTTGGTACATTGGACAAGACATGACAGACTAGAACAGGGATCACTATTCCACGTTTGGCAGGATTTTGTAAAGCCCGTACCCCGGTATGTAATTTCTTTTATTAATTATTTTCTTTTAAGTTGGATTTAATGTGGTTTCCATTAGCGGGGTTAGTCGAACCGGACCAAAAAGTTAAATGAGTCAACCTTTTTGGGTTTTTGCAAGGAAAGGAAAGCTGAGGGGCTAATTGGGGCATTTCACCAAAGTTTGGCAAGGGATCAGCCAAGAGACCCTCCCTTCCTCTTCCCCTTCGGTTTCATGCTAGTAACTCCCCAAGAACCCTTTAGTCATTCCCCCCCTCCCCCTTTTGGTGGTGTTCGGCCGAGAGAGAGGGAAACCGGAGAGAGAGAGAGGGAAATCGAGAGGGAAAGGGAGTGTGGTCGCCGGCGAGAGGAGAGAGAGGGAGAGTGTTCGCCGGAGAGTGAGAGACGCCGGGAAGGAGAGGAACGCCGCTGCTTGCTACCGGAATCGAGAAGAAGGAGGAGTTGCAGCGAGGTAATCGTTCGTTTTCCTTTCCGTGTCTTTTCGTTTTGTTCGTCGCGAGAATACCGCCAGCCACCACCACCGCCGGAGGCGGCAGTGGGTGGTGCATGGTTTTGTTCAGCCCATGTTAACCCTAATTCAGTAAGTCATGTTTCTTCGTGGGTCTGTTTGGATTAAGATAACTTATTGGGTTCAAGTTCAAAAGTTATCATTTTATGTAAATCGTGCAGTTTCTGCCCTGTTTTGTAAAAGCTATATCTTCTGTTAGGAATGTCGGATTGGGATGGAACTGGTGCCAAAAGTTCTCATTCTGAGTCTAGTAACTTTTATATGTTTTGTGGAAAAACCAGTTCGGGCCATAGCTAGTGTCAAATTGCCATTTTATACGGACAGGTCCTGTTTTAGCTGCTCTGAGAGGTGTTTTTGTAAAATTCATATAGAGTGCTAGGAATATCGTTAGGACGCGTGCGATACGTCCCTGGAACCGTAAGGCATTGAACTTCCTGAATGTGGAATTAGATTTTTGGTTTGATCAGTTTAGCAGGGGTAAAATGGGTCCCGGACAGACCTGCGTTTTTAGTATAAAAGCTGGAATTTTAGTTTTGTTAAACTAGTAAAAGTGTCGTGAGTTGGGACCTTCCGTTGACGTTCTTAGTGCGTATTTAGGTGGGAAAAAGTGAGGAAGGTTGACGTGCTGGTGTTGCAGCTCGGGAGCGCGTCGCGTTGTTTTGAGGTGAGTTCTCTCACCGCGTAGTTAGGAATTTCATGCATATCGTTATTTTGTGTTACGTGTTATTATGTGTTATTACGTGTTTACGTGAATTAGTTGGGATGTGATATCTAGTTGTGATATGTTGAATGTGTATGTGAATTATGTATGCTTGTGTACACCTCAGTGGGACTGGAGGAACTCGGTGGGACCGGGTATATTGTCATGTATACGCGGGTGGCGTAGGAACTCGGTGGGGCCGAAGTTTGTATACGCGGGTGGCGTAGGAACTCGGTGGGACCGAGGGCTCGGTGGGACTGAGCTTGTATCAATGTCTTTACTCGGTGGGACCGAGGGCTCGGTGAGACTGAGCTTGTATCGATATATTTTTGGTGTGCTCGGTGGGACCGAGGTTCGCATTTATACGTTAATTATTATGTGGATTTATATCCGTGGTGATGGTGATGTTGCCTACTGGCGAGTAGGGGCGATATACGTGGGGTTGCTACCTGCGTGTGTGATAGGATTCACTAAGCGTTTAGCTTACCCTTTTCCCAATATGTTGTGATTTCAGGTGCGAGCGGCAGTCGGGCTTGACGGTGCACACACTAGGCGCGGAGTGTCAAGAATTGTTTAAGTTTCACTTTCAACCCTTTGGATTTTATTTTATGAAATTTCCGCTGCATAAACTTTATTGACTGTTCGAGTTAACGACGTTAACTTCATTTGAGTTACGAATTATTAAATTGTGATTGTTTTATAATGAAATGCATGTTTTTAAAATTTTAAATTCCTTGTAATTTTTGGGACGTTACAACTTGGTATCAGAGCACAGCTTGAGTGAATCAAACACATCTCGGTGTGTTTGGTCTTAAGTTGCGGCTATGAAGTTTTTTTAAACTCTCTTATTAAAATCTTTGAAAATAAATGAACGGAGAAAGCCCGTTTGGGAAACGGTGATCGTGGGCGCAATGTGTACAGTCAGCCGACGCCAATTGGGAAGGTACATCACTTAGTGTATTTATTGCTTTCTAGGCATAGGGTATGCATGCTAGATTGCCTAGGTTGTTTACACTGTACTGTACGATGACTGCTTGCTAGTAGGAATCAATGCTAGTTATAGTAGGTTGTTAAGTGAAGGCCCTATAGGTTGTATGCAGTAAGAATCATATAGCCTTAGAATATTTGATTTAGTTCTATTGCGCAGCTCTTGTTTGAGTCCAACCGTTCTAGGATAGAATCTTGTATTCGAATGTCTATTTGATTCACGCTGCGTGCGACTGGGTATTCGCGAGGCAACTCGTTATGGCTAACAGGGATTCCGGTGTAGCAAGAGTAGTGGGATGAGATGAAATTCCTAGTGAGCTGGGAATAGCGTTTACATATGTGTACGTATGCTAGATTGCTTTCTAAGAACATAGGAGTATGTATGCTAGATTTCTTACGTGGATTTTGTGGTACTGTATACTTGTTACTTGCTATTAGGAACTTATGCTAACTTTGATAGGTCGTTAAGCGAATGCACTATAGGTTGTATGCAGTAGGAACTGAATAGCCTTAGAATGTTGGATTTAGTTCTATTGCGCAGCTCTTGTTTGAGTCCAACCGTTGTAGGATAGAATCTTATATTCGAATGTCTATCTGGTTTTCACTGTATACGACTGTGCGTTCACGAGGCGACTCGTCAGGGCTAGTGGGGGTTCCGTTCTAGCAAGGGTAGTGGGGTATTACGACTTTTCTAGGGAGCTAGGAAAAGTGTTTGCATATGCCGGAATGGGCATATGTGTTTGGTTGTGGTAAGCAACTACTTGGACGTCCCGGGACAGGACTCGAAACGAGTAGGGATAGGTGTGAAGGGTAGTAGCAGAGCTCCTACTATCTGAAGCACAGGATCCGTGCTCGAGTCGGGGAAAGTCACGGAGAAACTGAAGAGTTGAGCGTGAGCGTAGTTAGTAGGTTTTAATGTGTGCTAGTAGCTCGTTAAGGAGGAACAACAATGTTGATCCAGATGCTGATGCTGGAGTTATTGCTGATTAGATTCGTGAGATGTTTGCGGTCGAGGTGACACATATTTTGAGGAGGCGATCCCCGAAATTATTACCGCCATTTCGTGATGAGGTAATAGTGTCGATGGAGGAGCGCATCGCGGCGATTCCACCCCCTGCGGGTGGGCATCCTCGAACAAGAGGGTCGAGATCGGTTATGGAGTGCACATTCTTTATCGGTGGTTGTCCTGCGAACTAGAAAGTTCGCTTCGCGGTGAATCTGTTACGAGACGGAGCGAAAGACTGGTGTGCTACTGCTTTGACGCTTAACGGGCGCACTACTTGACCTGGGAGGAGTTCGTCGTATGTTTCGTGTAGAGCATGTGCCTCTAGTGGAGATGGAGAGGAGTGCCAAAGAGTTATTGGAGCTCTGTCAGACTGCGGAGGCCATAAAGGAGGTAAACCGAAAGTTTACGGAAATGACATTATTCTATCCTTAGCATGCTGCTTTTGAGGACATGAAGAGGACACGGTACAAGGATATGTTACATACCAAGATCAGGGAGTTCGTGAGTACCGCGCAGTATGCTTCACTTGCTGTTGGGATGGAGGCGGCCTGAGTTAGAGTTCGTCAACTGGGAGTGGAGGAGGCACAAGCTACGTATAAAGTGGTGACAGGTACGTTCTTGGTTAACTCGGTGCTTGCTGTGGTGACGATTGATAGTGGGGCTACTCATCCTTCCGTGTCTCACGTAGTCAGTGAGTGTTTAGGGCCGAGTTGTAGGACGGTTTGGCTGTCCACTTGTGGTTGCAGTTGCTGAAGACAGGACCTTGACGGTTACTGACGTGTACCGGGGGTGCACTTTGGAGATCTATGGTGTGAGGTTCCCGATTGATTTGATTCCGATCGCTATGCGGGAGTTGTGCGTGACTGTGGGCATGGATTGGATGGATGCGTATGATGCGGAGATTGTTTGTCGTCGCAAACAAGTACGAGTTCGAACCCCAAGCGGGGGAGAAATGCTAGTTTAGGGCGGCTTGCCCAGGCGGACCTCAGCGATATGTTCGGCTGCGAGGGCTCGGAGGTACTTGCAGCACAGTGGTCAGGGATTTTTGGCGTATGTGATCGACACGCGCGTCGACGGAGAGAAGAAGTCTGCGGAGGATGTGCCAGTTGTACGGGAGTTTGTTGACGTATTTTCCTGAGGAGTTACCGGGGATACCTCCCGAGCGACAGGTAGAGTTCCGCATTGATTTGATTCCGGATGCTGCTCCGGTGGCCAAGGCACCTTATCGCCTGGCTCCACCGAAAATGAAGGAGTTGTACACTCGTTGCAGGAACTTATCGAAAAGGAGTTCATCAAGCCGAGTTGTCCACCGTGGGGAGCCCCGATTCTGTTTGTGAAAAAGAAAGACGGGTCCCAACGGATGTGTATAGACTACCGTGAGTTGAATAAGCTTACGGTGAAGAATCGCTATCCTCCGCCAAGGATCGATGACTTGTTCGATCAGCTTCAGGGAGCCTCGTGGTTCTCTAAGGTTGATTTGAGATCGGGGTATCATCGGATGCGGGTGAGGAGAGAGGATACGGAGTAGACGGCCTTTCGTTCACGTTATGGCCATTTACAAGTTGGTGGTGATGCCTCTCGGGCTCACCAATGCACCCGCAGCGTTCATGGACCTCATGAACCGGGTATGTAGCCCTATGTGGGATCGATCGGTGATCGTGTTCATCGACGATATTCTTGTGTAATCGAAGTCGAAGGAAGAGCATGAGATGCATTTGCGAGAAGTTTTGGAAGTTTGAGGCGAGAGAAGCCGTATGCTAAGCTCTCCAAGTGTGAGTTCTGGTTACGAGAGGTCCACTTTCGAGGGCATGACGTGAACCAGAATGGTATTATGGTGGATCCGGCCAAGATTACGACTGTGATGCGGTGGGAATGCCAAAGACTCTCACTGAAGTACGGAGTTTTCTTGGGTTAGCAGGGTACTTCCGGAGATCCATTCAGGATTTCTCCAAGATTACTTTACCGATGACCCGATTGACGAAGAAATCTGCGGCTTTTAGTTGGGGTGAGGAGCAGCAGAGGGCTTTGAGGAGCTACGCAGGCGTTATGCGAGGCTCCGATGTTGACTTTGCCGGAGGGTATGTAAGATTTGGTGGTGTTTGCTCTCAAGATTTGGAGGCACTATTTGTATGGCGTCAAGTGTATACACTAACCATAAAAGCCTCCAGTACTTGATGACCGGTAAAACCTCAACATGCGTCAGAGGAGGTGGCTTGACATGGTCAAGGATTAGGATGGTGAGATACTTTACCACCCCGGTAAAGCGGATGTTGTTAAGGACGCACTTAGTCGACATCTGGATGGTGAGCCACTGTGGGGCTTGTGTCAACGGTTAACAGTGGTTGCACCTCTTCTCGAGTCGATAGGTAGTGCTCAGGAGGTGGCAGTTTTGGAGGAAAATGCCAAACGCGAGAGAGTTTCGGGGGAAATTCCGAATTTTGTCCGTGATAGTCATGGGTCAATTGCTCGGTCTTAATGGTCGGTTGGGTATCTCGGGGTGGGACTCCGGTATTCATGTGTTATGACCTTGACTTTCCAGTAGGCACTAAGAGGATACAGTCTTGGGCACTTACCTGAGAGGTAACTCCGATGTGCCGGGACTTGAGACGTACCTGAGAGGTAGGCGTTGGGGTGTAACTAGGCTTCGTAGAGCGAGTGTGAAAGATACGTCGATGGTGGAAGGTTGGGTATCCCACGCGTGTGGGTACTGTAGGACTAATAGTATCGGTTAGGGAATGATGCCCTTTGTAATAAAGAGGATAAATGCATAGAATTTTTGAGGTAAATAGTATACTTAGGTGTCGACTTTTGGGCTTGAGGCCAAATGCCTTAGTGTAATTGGGGAATTGTAGCCGATTTTAGGGAAATTATGTTGATGGTAGTAGTAATCCTGAGATGTTTGCTTGTGGTGAATGGTTATGGTGGAATGACCTTCTTGGATGATTATAAGTTTACTGGTTTGATGACCCGTGTGAAATAAATTTTGGGAGTCTATTAGAACTCGTGGAAGTTAATCGGCAGTAATGGTAGGAATGATCGGATTCGAGTATCCGGTAGGGTATATTGGTGAGCACCTTTAGAATGGTTAGAGCTTGAAAGTTGAATCGGGATGTGCGGAACATCTAAGGATGGGAGTCAACCAAAGTCGTTTGACTAGGAATGAATCCAGTCGTTGGAGTGTTCTTCCGATCATAATTTCGGTGTCCTTGAAGGAGTTTTGTTAGTAAGAAAAGTATTCGAGAACTATTCCGAGTTATTCGTCGGTCTAGACTTCGAGGACGAAGTCTAATCCAAGTGGGGGAGAGTTGTAAAGCCCGTACCCCGGTATGTAATTTCTTTTATTAATTATTTTCTTTTAAGTTGGATTTAATGTGGTTTCCATTAGCGGGGTTAGTCGAACCGGACCAAAAAGTTAAATGAGTCAACCTTTTTGGGTTTTTGCAAGGAAAGGAAAGCTGAGGGGCTAATTGGGGCATTTCACCAAAGTTTGGCAAGGGATCAGCCAAGAGACCCTCCCTTCCTCTTCCCCTTCGGTTTCATGCTAGTAACTCCCCAAGAACCCTTTAGTCATTCCCCCCCTCCCCCTTTTGGTGGTGTTCGGCCGAGAGAGAGGGAAACCGGAGAGAGAGAGAGGGAAATCGAGAGGGAAAGGGAGTGTGGTCGCCGGCGAGAGGAGAGAGAGGGAGAGTGTTCGCCGGAGAGTGAGAGACGCCAGGAAGGAGAGGAACGCCGCTGCTTGCTACCGGAATCGAGAAGAAGGAGGAGTTGCAGCGAGGTAATCGTTCGTTTTCCTTTCCGTGTCTTTTCGTTTTGTTCGTCGCGAGAATACCGCCAGCCACCACCACCGCCGGAGGCGGCAGTGGGTGGTGCATGGTTTTGTTCAGCCCATGTTAACCCTAATTCAGTAAGTCATGTTTCTTCGTGGGTCTGTTTGGATTAAGATAACTTATTGGGTTCAAGTTCAAAAGTTATCATTTTATGTAAATCGTGCAGTTTCTGCCCTGTTTTGTAAAAGCTATATCTTCTGTTAGGAATGTCGGATTGGGATGGAACTGGTGCCAAAAGTTCTCATTCTGAGTCTAGTAACTTTTATATGTTTTGTGGAAAAACCAGTTCGGGCCATAGCTAGTGTCAAATTGCCATTTTATACGGACAGGTCCTGTTTTAGCTGCTCTGAGAGGTGTTTTTGTAAAATTCATATAGAGTGCTAGGAATATCGTTAGGACGCGTGCGATACGTCCCTGGAACCGTAAGGCATTGAACTTCCTGAATGTGGAATTAGATTTTTGGTTTGATCAGTTTAGCAGGGGTAAAATGGGTCCCGGACAGACCTGCGTTTTTAGTATAAAAGCTGGAATTTTAGTTTTGTTAAACTAGTAAAAGTGTCGTGAGTTGGGACCTTCCGTTGACGTTCTTAGTGCGTATTTAGGTGGGAAAACGTGAGGAAGGTTGACGTGCTGGTGTTGCAGCTCGGGAGCGCGTCGCGTTGTTTTGAGGTGAGTTCTCTCACCGCGTAGTTAGGAATTTCATGCATATCGTTATTTTGTGTTACGTGTTATTATGTGTTATTACGTGTTTACGTGAATTAGTTGGGATGTGATATCTAGTTGTGATATGTTGAATGTGTATGTGAATTATGTATGCTTGTGTACACCTCAGTGGGACTGGAGGAACTCGGTGGGACCGGGTATATTGTCATGTATACGCGGGTGGCGTAGGAACTCGGTGGGGCCGAAGTTTGTATACGCGGGTGGCGTAGGAACTCGGTGGGACCGAGGGCTCGGTGGGACTGAGCTAGTACAATTGTATTATCTTTACTCGGTGGGACCGAGGGCTCGGTGGGACTGAGCTTGTATCAATGTCTTTACTCGGTGGGACCGAGGGCTCGGTGGGACTGAGCTTGTATCGATATATTTTTGGTGTGCTCGGTGGGACCGAGGTTCGCATTTATACGTTAATTATTATGTGGATTTATATCCGTGGTGATGGTGATGTTGCCTACTGGCGAGTAGGGGCGATATACGTGGGGTTGCTACCTGCGTGTGTGATAGGATTCACTAAGCGTTTAGCTTACCCTTTTCCCAATATGTTGTGATTTCAGGTGCGAGCGGCAGTCGGGCTTGACGGTACACACACTAGGCGCGGAGTGTCAAGAATTGTTTAAGTTTCACTTTCAACCCTTTGGATTTTATTTTATGAAATTTCCGCTGCATAAACTTTATTGACTGTTCGAGTTAACGACGTTAACTTCATTTGAGTTACGAATTATTAAATTGTGATTGTTTTATAATGAAATGCATGTTTTTAAAATTTTAAATTCCTTGTAATTTTTGGGACGTTACAGATTTTTATGCAGAACAGACAAGAACAAAGTGGAACAAGCCTGTTCCACCCCCACCTCATAGAACAAGTTAGAACAGACTTATGTTTTACTAATATAACCTCAAAATAAAATCTAATATTCTTCTAAAGCATCAAATAAGCCTTGTATTTTATTCATTATTTAAATTTTAATCGTCTTGAAGAAAATTTTCTAATAATTTATTTTGTTATAAAAAATAGAGTAAACTTCACTTTTGGTCCCTGTGTTATGTTAAAAATAACGAAAATCGTCCCTACAGTTCATTTATTCCAAATTTTCCATTGTGGTATGTGTTTTTGCCCGGATTTGGTCCTCCACGCTAACATCGTCAAAAGGCCCTCCGTTAAGAAGCCCCACGTGACCTGCACGCGAGGGTAATTATGTCATTTTACCTCTCTGCTCTTTTTAAACCCACACGAGAAACCCTCATTTCTTCATTTTCGTCCCCGTGGTTTGCTCCTTCGTCTTCCCTCCTTTTTCTGCTGCCAACTGGTTTGAGGTTCATCATCGAAGCTTCTAAATGGGTCCGACAATGTGGCAAATACGTACTCCTAATTAGGACTTTGATCCTTATTATGTTTATGGTAAGCAAATGTGTATGCTTTTGCATTTATTTTGAGGGTTTTAAACTCTTTTAGTTTTAAGTAACTAACATTGGTTTGTCTTTCAAACTTTTGCAGAAGATCATCCCCATTTGATTTCCATCAAACTCAATCATGGAGGGGTGTTTACCAAACGTCCAGGAAGAAAGTATTTAAATGGTAAGGTTAGTTATGTTGATATCGTTGACTGTGATGAGTTTAGTGTCCATGAACTTGACACTATGATTAAAGAGATAAGGTATACTGCTGTGCAACCAATGTGGTACCATTTTTTGATCCCAGAAAGTGACCTAGATTATGGCCTCCATGCCTTAGGGAGTGATGGAGATGTAATAGCTTTCTTAAAGTACACCACTAAATTCAAACTCATAGAGGTTTATACAGAGCATTGGAGGACAACTTTAGACACTTACTTGAAATCTCCAAAACAATCTAAGGTTGTTATTGATGAACTTCCAAATGAAGAACCAGTTGAATTAAAAAGATGTAAAAAGTCAGGGAAAGGGGCTGCTAGTTCCTCATGTAAAAAACAATTACTACTAGGATGGATTGACAGTCAAGAACAGGGTGATCATGTAAGTGACACTCAAGAAGAGGGTAATCATGTAAGTGAAACTCAACAACAGGGTGATCATTCACAGTTTGGTCCAAGTGGACAATTTGACTATAGTGAACAATTTGATCCAAGTCAACACTTTGACCCTAGTGAACACTTTGACTCCTTTTGGGAAAGAGAAATAGAAAGAGGAATGCATGGTACTGAAAACATAGTAGAGGATAACAAGGCTGATGATGATGGTATGGATTGCTCTGATGAGGTAGATAGTGATTACATGGTAGATGAGGTAGATGAGGTTGAGGAGGATGATGTGGACATGTCCAACTTCAAGTCAACTGTTGATTGGGAGGCAAAATGGGTAGGTACTGAAAACATAGTGGAGAATGACAATGTGGACTCAGGTTCAGCAATGGAGTTTGATGAATTTGACACTGGTTCAGATTCTGAGTTTGAAAGACCAAGGAAAAGAAAGTTGAAAGCTTTAAGGAAACAACAACCATTACCACAGGGATCAAAGTCAACTTTTTATGTGGGTCAAGAATTTGGTAGCAAGAAGGAGATTAAGTCTGCCATTACATTACATTCCATTGAAACTAGGAGAGACCTTCTGATTGTGAAGAATGAAAAGGTAAGAGTAAGGGTTGTATGCAAAGGACTTGTGCCAAATGAAAGTTGGGAGGGTAGTTCTGATGTTGCAAAAAAGTCAAAGCAGTCAACAAAGCAAAAGGAATCTGGGCCTACATGCCCTTGGATACTGCACATATCCACACCAACCAATGACAGGAGTTGGGTGGTCAAAACCTACCAAGATGTCCATAAATGCCTTCAACAAAGGAAAGTGAGGCAATGCACTGCCTCTTTTATTGCACAACAAATCGAAGAAACTGTTGGCCCTAACCCTACAGTTCCTTTAGCAACACTTACAGAGCAATTAGAAAAGAAACTTGAAGTTGGTGTTTCTAGGCAGAAAGTCTTCAGGGCAAAGAATATGGCAATGTTCAGGGTTATGGGTAGTTACAACCTACAATATTCTTGGTTGAGGAACTACGTTCTTGAATTGCAGAGAACAAACAATGACACAACAGTTAAATTAGAGGTTGAAAGTGAGCCAAATGCAGCAAGTCAAAGCAGGGTGTTCAAGAGGATATATGTATGTATTGGTTCTTTGAAACAGGGGTTCAAAGCTTGTAAAAGGGGCCTCTTGGGTTTGGATGGAGCTTTTATGAAAGGGCCTTACCCTGGGCAGATCTTGACTGCAGTTGGGGTGGATCCAAACAATGGAATTTACCCTGTTGCATATGCCATAGTGGAATCTTAATGTACAGACTCATGGGCTTGGTTTCTAGACTACTTGGGTGATGATTTGGGTCTTGATAGGAACTCAAACTTCACATTCATCACTGATAGACAGAAGGTACACACTTAATCTATTTGTTTACACATACACTTGTTACAATCTGTTATGGTTTATTTCTGTTACCTTAATTTACAAAACAGGGGGTTATACCAGCCATTGCTAGAGTTTTTCCAAGTGCAGAGCATAGATATTGCTTGAGGCATATCCATGAAAACATGAAGAAATCTTGGAGGGGAAAACAGTATAAAGATTTGTTGTGGAAGTGTGCTACAGCAACAACTGTTCCAGAGTTTAACAGATGTATGGAAGATTTAAGGGTTGTGAGTCAAGAAGCATACAACTATCTGAAAGATATTCCACCTCATTGTTGGACAAGATCCCATTTCACAGGTAAACATTAATTTTTTTTTGTTACAGAAAGTGTAGTCATAACAGATTGTACATCATTTATATTGTGTTTAATTTGAACATCATTTTTATGGCAAAAACAGGAAGAAGTCATTGTGATGTTTTATTAAACAACATGTGTGAGGTTTTCAACAGACAGTTGGTTGATGGGAGAGACAAACCAATCATCATGGCATTAGAGTACATAAGGGAATATTTAATGAAGAGGATAGCAAAAGTACAAGCCACAATTAGAAGATGTGAGGGACCCCTTACACCCACAGCAACAAAATTGTTTAACAAAGTGAAGAAGGAAGCTTCCCAATATAGAGTCCTATGGAATGGGGGACATCATTATCAAGTCACTGGACCTTGGATGGATCAGTGTGTTGTAAATGCTATAGAGAAGGAGTGCACTTGCAGAAAATGGGAGTTGACTGGCATGCCATGTAAGCATGCAGTGGCAACAATCTGATATATGTCATCAAATGGTGAAAATGTGGGTATTCCTGAGGATTGGGTGCATCCTTGTTACACCCTTGCTACATGGAGGGATGTTTATGCATTCAAGGTTATTCCAATCAATGGGAGAGACAAGTGGCCAGTCTCAGAATGTCCACTAACCCTTTTGGCTCCTAAACATCACACTCAAGTTGGAAGACCAAAGAAGAAAAGAAGGAAGACACTAGAGGAGTTGATTGGCCCAATTGTGAAGGGGTCAACGCTAAGAAGGATTGGAAAGTCTGTTACTGCACCAAATGTAAGAAAAAGGGCCACAACTCCAGGACATGCAAAGGTCAAGAAGACAGTGGTGTTGCATGAACTTTTATTTGATGATGTGTATTCTATGATGCCTTAACTATATTGGTGCTAGAAAACATTAGATGCATTCTATTTTTTGATCTTTTGTGACTTAAATTATGTAAAACCTTATAACTTTTGGCTTTTGGGCAATGAATGAATGCATCCTTTAGTTATGTTATTACTTGTGCATTTCTGTTACTTTGGTTGCACCCTTTAATTTGGCTAGAGTTTTGGAACTTCTGTTAGAGTTTTGGCACTTCAATTTGGCTAGAGTTTTGGCAATGAATGAATGCAGTTGCATTTACTGTTACTTTGGTTATTCACTTATGTTAGTAATGGTTGCAGTTGCATTTACTGTTAGTTATGGTAAGAAAAAGACATGAGTTTCCCAAAAGATAATACTATTTTTGCCATTAACAGATTCAGAACATTACAACCCAAAAGATGATACTATTACAACCCAAAAGATGATACTAAACCCAAAAGATAATACTATTTTCAAATTACAACAGAAAAGTCAAAATACACTGAAATAGGCAACAACAAACACCCAAGTGATGAACAACACTAATTTGAGCTTCTTAGCCTCCTTTTCCTTTGCCAGAATCCTTGCTTGAAGTAAATCACTGGACCTCAGTAAACCAGGAATGACTTGGACAGCTCGTGGACACATTGGTGGATCAACCCATCCAATAAATCGACAGTTGGATCCCTGGAGAAACAAAAATGGAAATACTTTGAGTAGAATAGGACTTCAGTAGAATAGGGCTTCGATTTTTGAAATTGGTGGAAAAGAAAATACTTACAAGAATAGGACAACAGTAGAATCTCCTTCCTGGATTAATGTTGGTCCACGATGTGCGAACAACTGCAGTCGATCCACAATAGCAAATCATTGTTGCTAACTGAAGCTTCGAGTGGCAGCAGAAAAAGGAGGGAAGACGAAGGAGAAAACCACAGGGACGAAAATGAAGAAATGAGGGTTTCTCGTGTGGGTTTAAAAAGAGGAGAGAGGTAAAATGACATAATTACCCTCGCGTGCAGGTCACGTGGGGCTTCTTAACGGAGGGCCTTTTGACGGTGTTAGCGTGGAGGACCAAATCCGGGCAAAAACACATACCACAGTGGCAAATTTGAAATAAATGAACTGTAGGAACGATTTTCGTTATTTTTAACATAACACATGGACCAAAAGTGAAGTTTACTCTAAAAAATAATTATTTTATTATAATTTAATAATTAATTAAAATATATTAAATATATTAAAAAAATTATTAAAAATAAATTGATAAATATTATTTGTTCTGTTGTATCTAATAATATTTTGCCAAACGTTAAACAAATGTGTTAAAAAATTGAAATAGATCCTTCGTTATATTTCCCAAACGGATGCCACCGTCGTCGCGCACGTAATACGAAACGACGTCGTAAGATATCTTATATTTTAAATTGTCGGTCCTACTCCTACGCTAGGGTATGATACCCTCGTTATTTGAGCCCTCTCTCTCTCTGTCAGCATAAATTCTCTCTTCTCTTCTCTCTCACTCTCTCACTACTTTCTCTCTCTACTTTTCCGATGAAACCCACCGCCAAATTCATCGTCCTCCACCCTTCCATCCACAAGCACACCGCCGCCGGTGCTGCTGCCGGACCTTCTCCGCACCCTAATCACCGTCTATGGCTTTTCACTCTCCTCTCCCTATTCTCCTTCCTCTTAACTCTTTCCCTGTTCACTACACTCCCTTACACCAGAACCACCGCCAACTCCGCCGCCGCCGCCGCCGCTTTCACACACCCCTTACCCAAACCCATCTTCGACGCCCTCCTACACTACGCCGGAACTTCACCAAACTCAACAAACCCCTCACGTATGTCCTCTGCCGAACTCAACACCATCGCCGCCGTCCTCCGCAGCTGCTCCTCCCCCTGCAACCTACTTGTTTTTGGTCTCACTCACGAAACCCTCCTCTGGCACGCCCTTAACATCAACGGCCGGACGACATTTGTCGACGAGAGCGCTTACTTCATCTCAAAACTCGAAGAGAAACACCCGGGAATCGAAGCGTACGACGTTCAATTCACAACCAAAGTCAGCGATCTACACGAACTCATCGATTACTCGAAATCGGAGCTCCGAAACGAGTGTAAACCCGTACAAAACCTCCTCTTCTCTGAATGCAAATTAGCCATCAATGATCTACCAAACCACGTATACGACGTCGCTTGGGACGTCATTCTAGTCGACGGCCCACGTGGCTATTTCCCAAAAGCGCCTGGGAGAATTGCCGGGATATTCACCGCCGGCGTTCTGGCCCGGAGCAAGAGGATCGGCGCCGACAAGACCCACGTTTTTGTTCATGAGTTTGACAGGGAGGTAGAGCGAGTGAGTAGCAATGAGTTTCTGTGCATTGAAAATCTGGTGGAAAAGGTGGATTTATTGGCCCATTTTGTGGTGGAAAAGAGGGATTATCGTATCGATAATTTTCAATTCTGTCGGAATCCGCCGTTGTCGGCGGCGAGATTACCGAAATCGTCATACCCAGTAGATTGAACAGCAAATCCCCAACCAGTTTATGTAAATACCAAAAGTATTTTATATTCGAGAATTTATTCTTGTTCTAAACTTCTAATTTTGCATATATTTTTTCAAGTCTAATTGCAATTTTCCATTATTTTCGATTAATGGGGTGTTTGGGATTACTTGTGTAAATAACTTATCTGTACTTATTTCATTTTCTCACGACACAGATAAGTTATTTTTAATGTCTAGGCTGAAAAAAAAACTGCCTATGACTTTTTTGTCACCGTAGATAAGTTGTTTTTAGTAAGTTAGGTGCCGATTACAAAACGCTTACTCGGGTAAGTGCTTACAAAGTCACATTAGTTTACCGGATCTTACCCGATAAGAGCGGAAGCAAGGACCGAGAGTCTTACCTGGTAAGTGAGTGCGACGACTCTTACCACAGTTAGCACTTACCGGCTAAATTGTTGCATACGATGCCATTTTGGTGGACTAAAGTCTTACCTGGAAAGTAAGTGATAGTGTTGAATTTTACCCGTAAGCACTTACTCGGGTAAGGGATTAGGTAAACGGCCCCTTAGTCCACACTAACTTATCAACTTATTTGAAACAACTTATGATTTTTTTAGTTATTTTACATGTATAAGAGCATCTCCCATAGATTCTCCGAAATGGAGAACCAAAAGTTAAAATTCCCAAAAAAATTGCATTCATCTCCGATAGATTTCTCCATTTTTGAGAAGAAAACATTGATTATAATATTGTTCTATTAAATATTTTATTTATCTATTAAAATGTTATTTCTCTCTCCAAATATTATTTTTCAAAGATTTCTATTGGTGCTCTCACTTAATAATCATTTTTGGGTTATCTCCGTATTTAGAAAAAAAAACTCTTCCTCTCTCATACTTTCTCCATTTTGGAGAAGCTATTGGAGCAAAAAAACAACCCAAAATCCTCATATTCTCCATTTTCCTCAAAATGGAGAAGCTGTTGGAGACGCTCTAAGCAATCCTAAACACTACTAAATAACGTCTTATTGTTTTGATACCGTAATAAGTTAATCCAAACATTTTTTTATAAAAAATTCTTTTGTCACCACATAAGTTGATAAACACTTCAAAAAAAGCATAAGTTGTTTTAAATAAGCAATTCCAAGCACCCCTAAATCTTATTTCAATCCTTAATCAACATAAAATTCACGTTTATAGAAACAAAACAGAACACTTTTTCTTGCGATCTACCATCTCTTGGTTGTTTTATGTGTAAATATATTTTCGTGTATTTAATTTTAAATCTCTTGTTTCTTTCTGTTTCACTAAAAAGGGCAAACCATATCTTCATTTTGTTGAGAAAAAAAAGAAAAAAAAAACAGTTAACTAAAATAATAATGTGTTTTCAAGTGATCGGAGAGACAAATAAGGTATGAGGGTTTTATTTATACGACTTGACGAAAGAGTACTTTTTATAATATGGTTTAGATTTTGGTTATGTAACATTTGACGAACGGGCTTTTAGCCTAGCGGTATGTGAGTATCTTTCCTCCTAAGAGGTCAGGGGTTCAAACCTCACCAAAGGTGAGGAAAGCGTGTGAGTTTATTTTTTTCATTTGCCGTATATAAATATTATATACTTCAAAAAACATCTCTGAACTTTAATGAATTCGATGATTTAAACAAAATTAAATGTTGAGTTAGTTGGTTGTTAATCAAAGTGTTAGGTGTTTTTTATCAATTCTCTTTTAAGCCGTAATTCATAGAAGTGCATATGGTTAAAATTGATCAATAGTTCAAATTCATTTTTTACGCTTCTCACGTTAACCCCAACAACTTCTCACATGATCGTTTGCCTATATTTATGTAATTTTGTAAATACAACGAATTACCAATTTTTAGTGGGTGGTCCCAAGCACAAAACTAAATATGGACACCTTTTATATTTTCTAATGTAATGATTTGTTTGTTATGTCAGTTACTAACAAAAGCATTTTATATATTTATAACGATTTAACGAATGATAACGATATTTCTTCATTAAAAAAAATCAATTTCAATATTTTATTCGTTGTAGGTCGTATGTCTAGAAAAAGACAGTTTGAAAATGCTTTATTTTGATTCCATTAGTTTTTTTTAATTATATAACTGTCGGTTTAATGACAATTAATGAGTTAATTATCATCATAAGGCCGTGCGTACCGCCATCGGGTACCACGGCCGGGTTCATGAACTGGTTGGGCGGGTAGCCCGGGTAGGCGGTACGGTGGGTGCAGGTTCGGTGGGTGCGGGTAGTAGTGGGTTCGGGAACTAGATTTGTGGGTAGCGGGTTCATGGTTTTGTTGCAGGTTTATTTTTTTTAACATATGTGAAATATCGTATTTTAAGGAGTGGGTTCGGTGGGTTCGGTGGGTACGGATAGGAAGCGGTACTCCACTTTAGGGTAAAGAGGGTAGGAAAGAGAAAAGTTGATGTGGCGCTGAGGTGGCATCAGGGATCAGTGGGTTCGTGGGTTGGCGGTACTCATGGTCTAAGAAACAAATGTTTTTTTTCTTTTATAACCGTGGGTTTCCGGGCCAGCTTACGCGCACCGACTAATTTCCGGACGACCACGAATTGTCTGGAGTCATCGCAGATGAACCTCCATGGCCACAAGGGCTTTGACAGTGCCTGAATTTGAACCCTGGGTAGATGAGCTTCCAGTACACCACAACCCAAGTGGCTGAAACAAATGTTTTTTAGGTTTGGGTGTTATCATTTTTTATGAATGATGATATGCGAACATGTTATTTAGCATGTTAAATGTGTGATTTTAAACTGAGTTTTTAAAATTTTGGGACCCAAATTTACACGTATTTAGGGTGTTTCATCAACGAATATAAAACTATAGTCTACCTTCATACATATCTAATTTATATGTCACTCCCTCTTGAGTCATCTTATGTTCCCTATTTGATGACTGGATTTCCAAATGCTTAAAAAAACAAAATTGTGCACCGATGCAGAAGGACAGTGCGAGAGGTTGACAAATGTCTAAACCATAAGGATAACCGATAACGAGCATTACAACAAAACACTCGAGAAAATTAGGAGAAAACTTTTAAAACTAGAGATAAAACTCTAAAAATGTTTAATTTATCAATCAATAATCTGAATGATAATGAAAAGAATAAAATCTATTGATAGACTACAGTGACTAAGATAACTATGGACATAAATATATCCTAATTCTAAACCAACTAGGAAATTAAATAAATATTCATTAAGAATAAATCTAAAAACTAAATAATAATCATAATCTAATTGTAAAGCAAATAATGAATAACTAAAAATAAACAAATAATCATATTAAATTAAATTAAGAAACAAAATAATCAAATAAATAAATCATACCAATTTGTGTAGGAATCGTTAGGACACGTGCGCGACTTTGCACACGACTTAAGTCATGGGATAAGTCGCATAAACGACCGTCGTCCTGTTTTTGATCTGGGTATTTGGCCTTCTTTCGAGCTCATTTTCTTCCTTTTCATTTATCAACTAAAAACTTCATTAACTCTTGAATTCTCTCTCAACATCATGTACTTGGACCTTGGTTATGAATACTCAAATTCATATTTTAATTCGAATATATCTTTTTTTCTCCTCTTGTATTTCTAATTGTTGTGTTTGAGCTCCACAAGTAGAGAAAGTAAATTTGATTTATTTTATGTTATTCTATTCAACTTTCTCAGGTAAAGTTGTCATTGAATTGTTTGCGAATTTTTTAAACACGGTTTTTTTTTGTGTGTAAATTATGTTCAAATTGTTTAGGTTTGGATAACTGATTCTTAATTCTTTAGGCTTAGTTTGTTAAATGTTTAGGTTTAGATTGTTAATTGTTTAGGTTTAGCCATTATATGTACTTAACATATATATCATTTGGTATCTCATTTTGAAGTGTAATCAAAGGTTTTAGGTGTAATAGATTGGAACATTCCTTGACAATATGTAATTGATTGTTGATAAAAAAATATCAAGATTCATGGAAAAAAAATAAACTTTTATGTACTAATTTTCAATCATTTAGTATAGAGTGAATTACACCAGTGGTCCCTGTGGTTTACCCTAAATTTTGGATTTGGTCGATAAGGTGGTTCCTAATTTTTTGATTTACTTTCGATCATAGTCCTTTTATGTTAAACATAGGAGGACCATGAATGAAAGTAAATTAAAAAGTTAGAGACCACCACTGTAGATAGTGTACTTTAGGGATCAAATCCAAATTTAGGTAAACCACATGGACCATCGGTGTAATTCACTCTTTAGTATGTGTTTGAACTTTAAACAACTAATTATGATCATATTTTATAGATGGTTGGCTTTTGAAAAGATAATTCGTTTAAAAAGACCAAAAGGGACATATAGCCATGAAAATGAAAGGTAGATTTATCATATAATTTGAACATACTCCTTCCGTCCCAAAATAAGTGTCTATATTATTATTTTTGTTTGTCCCAAAATAAGTGTCCACTTTCAAAAGTAAATTTTTACTTTCCCATTCTACCCTTAATTATGTGATGGATAAATTTTCTCTCTCTATAACTAAGGGTAAAATTGTACTTTGGTTAATTAAAAAGTGTAATAATTACACACTTCTAAAACTATGTGCATTTTTCATTGTGGACATTTATTTTGGGACGGAGGGAGTAAAAAGATTTGAATTTGAAATTTTAAAATTTAAAATTCAAGATTTTTGGGGGTTAGAAATACAAAAGAGGGAAAGAAGTAAAAGAAGTTAAAATGAGTAAGTCACGTGCCTCACGTGATTAAAAAATGAAGTAGAGAATGTGTCGGTGAGAGTTGGAAGACACGATGGGCTAATGGGACCGGAGTGGATCAGTGGGTTCGATGTGGTTCACACAAAATGGAAGCCATTTAGCCAGGGGGGACAAATGGGTTCGGTCAAGTGTCATTTACAAATACAATCACACGTTCACACTCTATTATTGGAAAATTGACTTAAATAGCCAAAGCCAAAAACCATCTTCACAAACTAGCCAAAATCTTTTTCGGTTTACCAAAATAGCCAAAGGGTCCGCACTCTGACCCGGCCCGGTGAGTGCAGACCGCAATGAGATCACTACAAGACAAAAAAAAAGACATTGAAACGGGTTGGTCCGCACTCAATCCGACCCGACCCGGTGTGGACCGCACTTGGTTAACTGCTTCTGGGATACACATGTCAACCTTTCATCCAGTCCTCCACCGCTCCGCATCCGCAATTGAGAGTGCGGACCAGGTCCGCAATTGCAAGTGAGGACCATTTGGCTATTTTGGTAAACCGAGAGAGATTTTGGCTATTTTGTGAAGATAGTTTTTGGCTTTGGCTATTTGAGTCAATTTCCCTCTATTATTACAAGTATCAAACAGGGGCATAGTACATTGATTTTGTCTTGGAATTCATTGCTGTTTTTCTCCTAATTAATATACATTTTTTCTTTTTCAATATTTCATGATTTTATGGAAGGGACGGACCTAGAAGCTTTTTCATACGGTGGCACCATATTTTTTCAAACGATTTTTATCGACATGTGTATCTTTTTTACCAACGTTCAATATCGGCCGATATGTTTTTAGCCAAATTTCGGTGTTTCGATTTTTAAAATTTTTGGCTTGATTTTAGGGATTTTAAAGTTTTTTAACGATTTTGAGAGACTTTTTCGGTATTTTTGGTTGATTTCAGGAGTTTTTTTCGGTTTTTTTTTGTTGATTTCAAGAGTTTTTTTTGTTTTTGGTTGATTACAAGATACGGTTGCACTTCCAAAAGAATACAGTAGCACTTCCTAAAATGATACGGTTGCACCTTTCACAAAACCAAAAAAATGTACCTTTCGTCGGAGAAATGATACGGTGGCACGTGCCACCGTGTGCCCTTATACAGGTCCGTTCGTGGATAACGGGCTATATCATGGATAGATATGGCCAAAAATAGGTCTTAGGTCAGACCCAAATTTGTCCGTGTCCCAAAACAGTGATCTCGTAACCGGTCCAGGTCTCGGTTTAGTCCCGACCCAAGCATGAAGGCCCGTTTAAGCTTTTTGAGGCCCAATTATGAGAACCGGTCCCAGTCTTGGTCCCGAGCTGGGCCCAAGCTGGTCCCACTTACATTTTTTTTATTTTTTTAAAATAAAAATAAATATTTTTTGAAGATTTTGGTAAATCAAATACACTAACAAATAAATTTATATTATAATTGGGTCAATTAAATACACTAAAATTTTACGTTTAAAAATACGTTTTATTATAATTGGGTCAATCAAATACACTAACAAATATTTTTTTAATTTAAAAATATACTTAAAATACATTTAAAAATAAAGTTTAAATAAAAAATCAGGTCGGTATTGGTCCCAAGTCAGTCCCAGTTCCGGTCCTCCGCCGCCAGCCGGTCCTGGGCCATTTGGCCATCTCTAATCATGGATCAATGGGAGAAAAGAAAATGAGCCCGAGAGAAACTCAGTATGTCATCAAATTCCTGAGCGAGAGTTGGGAGACAAGGACATGTGTGACCTCCGATGTGATGTGTGTCACCTGAAGGGTCTCCCAACCCTCTAGAGTATGTTGAAAATAGTTCACACTTCACGCCACCAACCACATGTTGCTGGCTAGTTGCCCGTGCACGCCTTAGAGAGTTCATTGTTCTCTCTTCCAATTTAATAATCAAATTATCAATTATCAGATCAAATATTTTAGAGATTTGTCTCTAATTTTAAAAGTTCTAGTATCTTATTTTCCATTAAAAATTCTAGTATCTTATTTTCTAGATTTCTATATTTGTAAACTCACTATCCTTTGAGGATTCAGATTTAAACTCTTGTCGCTCCTTTTTTGTGTCAAAAGATATAAAAAGGAAAACATAGTATTTTGTTGGAATTTCATGCTACCATACTGTATATGGACCTTTTATTACTAACAGAAAACTTGATTTTTGTGAACAATCGTATTTATGTGGATCAGTTATGGTTTTTATGAAAATATAAAACAAAACGTTATATTTTGCAGGTGGGAATGGTTTTAGATGAGTTATGAAAACGTAGATGCACAAGATATAGTCCTACCAAGTACCATCTTATTAGGATTTCATTCAAGAAATATGGTTTCTCTGTAACGAAAACCCAACACTAGATTTTTGTGCTATAAAGAAGTAAGGCATCATCAAGCAAGTTGCACATGAGTTGGGTTCGTTGGATTGAACACATTTGAACTAACCCAACTCAGTGTTTGCGGTTTGAAAAATCTCAACCCAACTCAAACCGAGTTGGTTGAGTTGACGGGTTAGGTTGGTCGAGTTAAGACTTTGGTGCATCATTTTACAATCTAGCTTAGCGATTGTGTTTAAACGAAGTAAAGTCAAAATGAGAACTTACAAATAAGACTAACAAACTCAAAAAAGAAAGTTGAAAGTTCATATAAATAAGAAAGTAAAATTACACTAAAAATTGTTATATAATTATAAATGGAGCTAATTACGAATTGGTCTGATATCTAATGTACATATATCAATTAAAGACTTAACAATCATATTAAATCAATGGTATAAAAATGCATTGGATTCATTGGGTTGCGTTGGGTTCAAATGGCCCCAACCCAATTCCAACACAATACCTACGGTTTATAGATATTACAACTCGATTAAGTATCAAGTCACTTTGTGTTAGGCTGGTCGGGTTTATGTGCACCCTTAAAGTACTGCCAACTGTGTCACGCTCACGCTCGCGCCAAACTCAAACTAATTTAAAAGCTCGACAAGTTTTTATTACCGGGTTAACAGAAGGCAAAATGGTCTTTTATGTTTATTGATGAGTTGGAGTTCAGTTATTTCGAGTTGACTGTAATTAGTCAGTTTTGTTAATTATTTAACCATAGTTGATTGTGGTTAGAGCTATGTGTAAATAGGTTGTACCATTGTTCATTCCGGTTCAATACAAAATAGATCCCCATAATTACTCTCTCTACTTAGCTTCTAGTTTTATTGAAGCAAGTTTAAGCTCAGATCAAAGAAGATTCAAAGCTCAATTCAAGTGTTTAAACAGTTCAAAATGTCTATCAAAACTAAGTTCGATAATACAAATTTGATTCCACTAAAATTTCCATTCAAACTACATTTCGACAAGGGAAAGTTGGATAGGAGCTCGATCCAAAGTTATATACCAAAAGTACATACATACGATTTTTAAGTACTTGTTAACCTTTTTTCTCGGATAATTGTCGGTTCCGACTATGATGTTTGAGTTCATCACTAGACACAAATTGAAAAACGGATAAAGTTTTATCTTATAAACAATTTGACATGATGTCATGGCCACTGATTCATAGCACCTACCCGAAATGAATCATTTAGGATGTTGATGTATGCACATCAATTTATATCAAAATCGTGTCAAAACCTCTGATTTTAGAAGACAGCAAATGGTCTAACTATTGCCATTTTCAACCAACCCAAAAGCCAAAAGGTTATAAAGTACTCATAACTAAATGAATCTAGTACAATAATGGTTCGTGCACCCATTCGGTAGGTTTTCAGTATAAACAAATGATCGTGTGAGAAAAATAGTTAAGATGAGAAGCATAAAAAGGGATCTGGACCCTTGATTACTTTTAATCTCACACCCACCCATGAATTGCGCTTCTTATGGAAATTGATCAGGTGCACCTCATTAGTGTTGATCTTCAATTAAGATTGATCCAAGGGTCCAGATCGCTTCTTACGCATTTCACCGGAACCCAACCCTTCAATATAAATGTTAATATAAGAAATTTAAATTGAAACTTGCATTTCAAAATATTGGTCCTGATCTTATCTATGGTATCCAATAACAACTATGCTCCTTGGTCTTTATTCCCACATCTACCCTATACCATGAGTGAATAAAAATCTATTTGTCCCCAAATCTCATGTCCCCTCCTTGTCCACCAATCACGTAAAAGACACGTCATCACATGATTGGTGAGTCAGGAGGGGACATGAAATCGGGGGAGACAGAGGTTTTTATTTCTACCACGAGTAACCAAGAGAGACATGTATCAACTTTGAAGTCGAAAAAGTAATACGTTTGACCTTAAAAGTCAAAATGTTAATATCATATCATAGAAGATTCATTGATACACATACCTCTGAGAAGATGGCAGAAATGATCTTCCAGTTGACAAGAAATTTGCCTGATTACAACACGAGTTTGATCAGTTAACTTCCAAATCCAATAAAAACAACAATTTCAAGATGATGAACAAAATGTTATAGCAGATGTCCATGGCATGTTCGTGTAAACCATGGAATGCAATAATTCGATAGCATAATATCAGTAGATGAGTAGATGACTCGTCTACTTCTTCACTGCAAAAAAATGAAATATAGAAGGCGTTGATTGATACACTTGAACTTGAAACTTTTATTACATGAAACATTACAGTTAAAATGAGTGAGAGGTCGTTAACCAAACGTTTACTCAGGTAAGCACTTACCAAGTCATTTTACCTTACCAGATAAATGAATATTGCAAGGACCAAGAATCTTACCCGGTAAGTGATGGCGAAGACTCTTACCACGGTTAGCACTTACCGAAACAATTTGTTGCATTCGATGCCGTTTTAGTGGACTAAAATCTTACCCGGTAAGTAAGTGACATCATTGAATTTTACCGGTAAACGCTTACCTGGGTAAGCATTTGGTAAACGACCCCTGAGTGATCTGCCAAACGGCCCATCTCTTGAAATGATAACGATTTTCCATTTTTGAGTCGTGCTAGGAAAATTGCATGTAACACCCTCAAAATTGGAACGAGCAACTAATTTTAATTTCAATAAATTAACTAAAAGATGATGAAATTACTTCTACGTATCATCCTTGAAAATACCTCAAAGTTTAAACATCACAAATTAAACGGTTAACAACTCTAGGCGGGTGTTACTTAACCCCAAATAAAAGTTGCTAATCCCAAAAGTGCGGAAGACTTCACTAAGCATCTTACTTCCCGTGCACTCTACTAGCACTCATCGCTTCACAGTGTGGCTAAAGCTATTCCTCACCTGAACCTGTTGCACATGCCGACAAATAAAAAGGTTAGGCTAACGCCTAGTGAGTTCAAGAGTTTACATCATGAGCAAATCATTTGATAAACCAAAAGATTCAACTTAATAAATGATTTTCTAAAAGGGTTTGTATAAAAGACATCGACAACCCATTTTCCAAACACACACAATTCTCGTGAGGAAAGCTTCCAATGAAAATCGTTTCTCTGCAAAGGACTCAAATCCAAAACTCACATCAAGAGTTAATTAAATAATAATTTCTCTAATAATCGCCAATACGAATAAAACTCCAATAGTTAAAACATCCCATAAGGATGTAACATAAATCCGCCCATCAGTCATGAAAAACAATCCATATGCATATGATATAACCTCAACAATGCGAATAAATAAAATACCTGAAACCAACACCCTTCGGTGACGGGGGAGACCCGATCTCATCGAATGTGGCAAACACATAAATTAAACCACGATTAATAAATACAAGTAAGCTTCTTGGATGTGAAAAAACAGATGACATCAACCATACTAGGTCTTTAGTCAATCTTCGGCATCAACCATACTAGGTCTTTAGCCCATCTTAGACATCAACCATACTAGGTCTTTAATCCATATTCGGCATCAACCATACTAAGTCTTTAGCCCCTCTTAGACATCAACCATACTAGGTCTTTAGTCCATCTTCGACATCAACCATACTAGGTCTTTAGCCCCTCTTAGACATCAACCATACTAGGTCTTTAGTCCAAACCACCAAGTTCAATCCTGCTGGATCTTTACCTTGGAAACCCACCATCCAAAACAAGCTTACTCGACTTAAATATATATACATGACCCCAAAAGAATAACCAATGCATTCAAATAATGTAAACATCAAATATAATGCAATTCATGCAATTCAAACCCAAGCCCACGTCGAGCTTATTAAAACCGGGCGAATGCCCTCGAGACTCAATCGAGTCCAAAACCGAGCCCTCTGCTCAAAAGATTTAATGATCGTCTATCAACATCAATTCATGCAAATTAAATTCATCTAACTCACATCATGCAACACATGCTCCGAGGCATGATAATCTCACAACCCCTTCATTGCCACCTTCCCAATGAAGTCAAAATTATATATGCATCTACATGTATACGTATATGTAACTCTTTCATAACTCACAATGCATATGTTGGACAACCTAAGGGGGGGGGGGGGGGGGGGGAAGGTTGTATTTAAAATCTTTTACTTTCAAAAAATCTTTTTACAAATAAATAAAGCAGAATATAAATAAATAAGTATACAACAATTATATAAACAGATATAATTTAAATGCACAGAGATTATATAAATAAATATAAATGCAAAGCAGTTTATATAAATAAATATAATAAAGCACAGCGGAATAAATAAAGAGATAAAGGTAAGAGATACTTGACACGGAGATTTACTGATTTACCACCAACTGTGATAAACCAGCAGCCGAGACACTTCTCGACACGATCCAATAAATGTATTCTTTACGGTAGAACACAAACCAAATACAAAGGAATTTGTAATAGTTTCTCAAGCCTCTGCTATGAGATAAACAGGATCACACACCCGTTATTCAAATACTTACAAGAGGAGTATAACTCACAATGGGTAATCACTCTTGTATAATATCTCACACTTGGATATTTTATAAAAAATGTTTTATAAAATATATATATATATAAAATAAGTGAGAGTGAGAGAGCTGAGAGTTTGCTGCTTGTTGTTACTGTTGTTGTGGTCTGAGGTCTGCTATTCTTCATCACCAACAGCTTCTTTATATATCAGCATCTCCAACGGCATTGTGCATCCGCGGTATACCGCGTTGCACATGGCGGTATACCGCCGTCAGAAAAGGTGACTGACACACCAACGGCTACATGCAAAGTTGGCAGGAATTACGTACCCGCGGTATACCGGCTGGGTCTCGCGGTATACCGCCGTCAGGAAAAGGTAACTTCAACCAATAGGAATTGCACACGGACTGCCGCGGTATACCGGCTGAACACCCGCGGTATACCGGCTGTAGTGTACCCGCGGTATACCGGCTGTACCGCCGCGGTATACCGGCGTCAGAAAAGGACCTTCCAGAACTGCAACCAAATCTTGCTGAATCTTCTCAAAACCATATTAAAATTAATTGTTGGGTTTTTAGAAATATCCAAGTGGTATATTATTTTAGGGTGTTTATCATTATTAGTTATAAACAATAATGACGACGTAAACACTTCCGTCTTGAACCCTTCAGATTAAATCTTCGTGTTCTTCAACAACTGCACACTTGGATTAAATTGTTAGACAAACAATAATGCGGTGTGTTTGTAATCATCAAAATAAATATATATAAATATATAGAGATGTGGTACACTTGCACCAACAATCTCCCCCTTTTTTATGATGACAAACACAACCGCTAAGCAAGAGCATATGCGGTTTCTCTCCCCCGTTTGTCGAAACAAAAAGGGTCAAGAAAGACGGTATGCTTCCCCTCGAGAGATGCTCCCCCTCAAAATATGCATATAATTGAGGTAGCATAAACTCATGGGTAAATATAATAAAACGCTCCCCCTCAAATTAATAACGATATCAATTTGATTTTATAAAATTTGAGGGATAAAATAAAATGCAGAAAGCAATAGAGACAAAGATATACAAACCAATACGAAACACTTGCACCAAAACGGATCTTAAGGCTTCAATATACGGTTAATTTTATGTGATAAAAAAAATCACCACGTATTATGACCTCGTCAGGTAACCACGTATTATAACCTCGGCAGGTAACACGTATTATAACCTCGGCAGGTAACCACGTATTATAACCTCGGCAGGTAACCACGTATTATAACCTCGGCAGGTAACCACGTATTATAACCTCGCCAGGAAACCACGTATTATAACCTCGGCAGGTAACCACGTATTATAACCTCGCCAGGAAACCACGTATTATATCCTCGTCAGGAAACACGTATTATATCCTCGCCAGGAAACACGTATTATATCCTCGCCAGGAAATACAAACCAAGTACAAAGGTAACGTAATTGATTCTCAAGCCTCTGCTATGAGATAAACAGGATCACACACCCGTTATTCAAATACTTACAAGAGGAGTATAACTCACAATGGGTAATCACTCTTGTATAATATCTCACACTTGGATATTTTATAAAAAATGTTTTATAAAATATATATATATATATAAAATAAGTGAGAGTGAGAGAGCTGAGAGTTTGCTGCTTGTTGTTACTGTTGTTGTGGTCTGAGGTCTGCTATTCTTCATCACCAACAGCTTCTTTATATATCAGCATCTCCAACGGCATTGTGCATCCGCGGTATACCGCGTTGCACATGGCGGTATACCGCCGTCAGAAAAGGTGACTGACACACCAACGGCTACATGCAAAGTTGGCAGGAATTACGTACCCGCGGTATACCGGCTGGGTCTCGCGGTATACCGCCGTCAGGAAAAGGTAACTTCAACCAATAGGAATTGCACACGGACTGCCGCGGTATACCGGCTGAACACCCGCGGTATACCGGCTGTAGTGTACCCGCGGTATACCGGCTGTACCGCCGCGGTATACCGGCGTCAGAAAAGGACCTTCCAGAACTGCAACCAAATCTTGCTGAATCTTCTCAAAACCATATTAAAATTAATTGTTGGGTTTTTAGAAATATCCAAGTGGTATATTATTTTAGGGTGTTTATCATTATTAGTTATAAACAATAATGACGACGTAAACACTTCCGTCTTGAACCCTTCAGATTAAATCTTCGTGTTCTTCAACAACTGCACACTTGGATTAAATTGTTAGACAAACAATAATGCGGTGTGTTTGTAATCATCAAAATAAATATATATAAATATATAGAGATGTGGTACACTTGCACCAACAGCATATAACTCACCAAGGTTCATTAGTCCCAAAGGTACTAAGAACACAAAATCATCAAACGTTCTTCACACACAAGACCAACACTTAAACCGACACGTATTCAAATAAAATGTAATTAAGCATATAACACATCCAAGACTCCACCTCGAGTCACCAAAACCGGCAAACACTCAAAAGACTCATTTGAGTATAAATCAAGCCTTTAAAGGCCAAAATAAACGTTTAGTTAAATACGTGTCATTCACACGGTTACGTAAACCAAAATACATCGTTACTCAAACTCAAACTCAAACTCTTTACTCTTTTAATTCCTCAATTGGCCATCGGCCCCAAAATAAAAGGTTTATAACTCTCAAAACATTCATACGGTCGGATTCACCAAAATTCCCAACTCACACGTTCACACCTTAAAAATGTAACACATTATAGTTATCGCATAATTACAAAAACACTAAAAGTGTATTTTGACCAAATCATCTCCACTTATGCAATAAATTAGCAAAACCTCTTTTACTAGTGATTTATTCATCAATCACTCAAAATCCCCAAATGTGGGTGTTTTACAAGATTTGTAGAACTCAACACTTTGATTAAACCAAAACCCACTAAACCACTCAACAAGGGATAATTTCACATAAAGCACATAAATACTTTTAAAACACACATTTTGGCATGTACAAAGTTTTCATAAATCAACTTGAACTCACCTTGCTAGATTAGGCTAAATCTAGATTTTTCCCAACGTAAGCTCCTTTGAAAAAAAAATACGAATCTTCAAGTCCAAATCTTCCAAAACCTAGATCCATAAGTTTCCAACCATGAATATTCGTATTCAGCCACTTAAAACCATTCCCCAAACATCTTATATAAAAAATCTCCATTTTGACCAAAACCTCAATATTAACCTAACTTCCCCAAAATCATCCAAACCAAGATTTGATAAGTATACAAACTAGGAAGCCATCAATGGAGCATTCATAACTCATAAGAAAGTATAGAAACTAAGAGGATGAACTCACCACTTAGGTTTTGATGAAAACCTAGAAAACCCCAAAAATCTCTAGTGTTGTGGATGAAACTTGCTCTTGCATCAATAAATGAAACCACGCCACCAAACACCCTTGAATCTTCCAATGAACTTCAAAACTAACACTTTGTCCTTGAAAAGCTCTAAAAATCGAAACCATGGCACTTTGAATCGCCAAAAACAGAGGTGAAATGAGTGAGATATGAGGAAATGAAGTTTAGGGCTAAAAATCCCGTATTTATACTCCAGGTACCCGACGGCTAAAGTGACGTGCGAGAGTGACACAAGTGTCACTTTCGCTGGGCACTCTCGCCGTGGTCAAATAGCTCTCGGTACAAAACCAGCGAGAGTGACACAAGTGTCACTTTCGCTGGTCACTTTAGCCGAGATTGTACCGAAAGTTGTTTTGGCCCTAACTTCTTCGTTTTAGCTCCGTTTTCGCTCCGAAAAGGACCATTGGACTCGTATTTGAATTCCCCATCAAACAAGACCATAAAATCTAAGATGTAATCCAAAATCCTATTTTTCATATTTTTCTTAAAGATCGGTTCCACACTAATTCGAAATTGTGCTTATTCGAAAATTACGGGTGTTACATTGCAACATTTTCTTTTTTGGGTTCACAAGATTACCCTTGTGACGACCCAAAATAAATGCAACAATTTCCTTTTTGTGTTGTTCAAAAGAAGTACAATATTTTTCAATTTATTACGATTTTAACCCAAATTTGACTTTTTAACCTATTACTAACATTGAATTTGTCTAGAAGTCAAAACTTGTTGAAGGCGCAAGGCGCACGAGGCGCAAGGGCGAAGAGCATCATATAAAAATAAAAATATAAAAATATATATATATATAGAGAGAGAAAGGTTCAAAAGAGAACGCTAACTATTTACGAGAAGCATGAGAACGGCCGTCCATGTACAAAATCGTATGTGATTCACAACAAAATCATATGTGATTTTGTTTTTGGACCCGCACGGTTTGTCATGCGGTTTGCAAAGCGTGCGGTTTGCAAAGCGTGCGGTTTGTCCCGCGGTTTGTATTGTGAATCACATGTGATTTTGTACATGGGCGGCGCTCCTCGCGTTTCTTAAATTGTTACGCTCCTCGTTTGAACCCGCCTTGGCCTGAGGCGCAGTATGGGCTTAGGCGGGTTCAAACGAGGAGCGTAACAATTTAAGAAAACGCGAGGAGCACCGCCCATACACACATAGTAATACACAACTCAAATACCATTATATAAAAAGTTGTAATATCAACTCAAGTACTATTATATAAAGCATAGTTCAATTTCAATTTAAAAAAGTAGTAACATGAATATCAAACATATCTCAATAAAGTCTTAACTAATAGGTCGACAATCAATTCTCATCGTCATTTTTAAGTGTGTATTCTTCAATGTCTTCATCAGATTTATATTCCCCAAACTGAATAGAAATTTGAAGAGAGAATTGAAGAGACTTATCTGATAAATGTGTTTTGTAGAAGTCTAGGAGGTTAAAACAGATAATTAATATTAGGTTTTGACTTATTTAATAACTCTTCTTTTGTAGAAGTCTAAGATACACGTTTTTTTTTAAATTAGGCTAGATATTCATAAGGCACGCCTAAGCCCATACTGCGCCTCAGGCCAAGGCGATGCACCTTGGTGCGCCTCAGTGAGCCGCCTCGCCTCGACAGAGAAAAAGCCCAACCATTTGCGCCTAGGCGCGCCTCAAATGCACTTTTCACAACTATGCTAGAAGTTATTTTTTTTGTCTCGTAACTTGTTGCTAAAACACATTTTAGACATTTGACTAATCAAACCCTCTCATTAAAACACAACTATGCTGGAAGTTATGTTTTTTATAGGACCGAGAAATAACTCCTAAATTTGTACTCGACATGTCTTCAACTTTTAAAAACGGTGAATATATACTAAAAAATAATCACAAAAAGTATATTTTTTTAGAATTGAGACACAACTCCTAAATTTGTCCTCGATGTGTCTTCATCTTTTGGAAATAATCGATGACATCTTCATTCGTAACATTATCATGTGCTTCCTTTTCTATGGCACAAATGAGGGCGGCATTCAAAAATTCATCAGCAATTCGATTACGTAGATCTGTCTTGACAAACTTTATCGTCGAAAAACATCTTTCATCCGTAGCAGGTTTGGTGTTATCCTCACTTTTGCTTAGTCAATAATTTCCTAGTTTATAGGGTAGTTTGTTTATCTTTGATTTAGTCTTGGGCTTTTCCCCACTTTCTGTTGTGGTGGATATTTTCTGTTTTGATTTTCCGTCTTTTTTGTAATCGGCTTCTATAGTTTGCTTTGCAATTCAATAACACAAAGTGAGGAGCATTCTGAATATTGTGAGTTTTCTGTGAAGTTTACTTTGAGTTCTAACAGTTGCAAGGGGCCAAAACAGTGTTAACTAATCAACTAATTATTAATCAATTATCAACTAATCAATTTAAGTACTAAGCTGTATGAAGGCTAGTAAAATAAAAAATGTAACGTATCACGTATGTAATCAGACATAGGTTTGGGCTTTGGGCTTAAACTAAAAAGCCTAAAACTGGTTTGATAATATTGGGCCTGTGTTTATTAACAATTAGTTAAATAGGTTTGAGATTTGGGGCTACTTTTTTTCTGAAGTTTAGAGGCACTCCTTGAAATTTCCAAAATAATAAAACGGTACGGTTGTATTTTCACGAAACTAGACTTTTTTACCCTTCGTCGGAGAAATAATATGGTGGCACGTGCTACCATCGGCACAACACCAGGTCCGGTCAATCCATTGAGTTGTTCCGGTATACACAATTAAAACACACACGAGCATATCATGATCACTAGAATCGGCTTCGTATTGGAACGAATAAAGTCCATATTGAACTTGAATTTAAAATAGTAATTCTCTAAATATAGAGAAACACTATTCATAATCTCTATTTTTTCTAGAGTAGAAAAGAGAATATATTTGCAATATTCTCTTTTAGAGTAGAAAAATAAAGTAATATATGGAGAAAACATAACACATTTTTATATTTTTTACTCTATAATAGAGAGTAAAATAGAGAATTACATTGGAGATGCCCTAAGTTTCTTTTAGATTCATAATAGTTGAGGGGTAATATAGACAGTTACATACATTCAAATATTTATCGGTTTACAAAAAAGTCTTATTGATTGTTTTATTATGATTTCAGACTTCAGCCTCAGCTCTTCTCAAAAAGTGAAATAAGACTTTCATGCCTCTTAGGGGTTGTTTGGTTCGCAACATTCAAACGATTTTGATGGAATTGGAATGACAAATTTCATTGACCAAATTCCTTAGTGGTGTTTGGTTCACGGAATGAATTGACAGGATGCCACCAAATTCCACGGTTGAGGGTTTTGATCATTCCTTAGCATATGTGAAAGATTTGAATTCCATTACGTGGCAAATGTAACATAAATTATAATTTAATTTTAGAAAGACAAAAATAACATTTGCATCCATTTAACCACCCTCACCCCACCCCTTCCAACCCCCTCGTGCAGCCACCCCTAACTAGCCGTGCCCCTGGCCCCTTACCCCACCCCTACCCCCAGCGTGCCCTGCCTTCCCCACCTTGACCACCCACCCCTGCCCCTACCCCTGCCTACCCCCATCCCCATCCTCACCCTGCCCCCATCCTTGTCACCCCCACCCCTTCTGCCCCCACCACCTCCCTCCCCCCAAACAAAGATGAAGATTTCAATTATTTTTAGAGATTTCATTCCAAATCCATCCAACCAAACGCAATCAAAGTGCGTGGTCAAATTTCATCCCAATTCCCTCAAAGTCAAATTTCTTTGATGGATTCCAATTCCACAAAATTTCATTATACGAACCAAACGCCTCCTTAGAAAACGTGATGTTTCATTTACAACACCATTCATATCAAAATTTTCATTTACAACACACTTGTTACGAAAATAGGGTGTGAATTTGGGCAAATCAAATCCATTTATCACAGAATGTTATATATGCATCTCTTCATCATTCTGTCGCTATGCCTTCTTCATCTATGCCAATTATTAAGCAATTTTGCAATTCACTCCATGTTCAAATCAAATAAACATAATAACATACAAAACAAAAATAAACATGTTCAAATCAAATATAAACACATATACGACACACAAATTAAATAATTAGGTATTCAACATGAGACTCTATATATTGTTCATCGATTAAAAACTTCAAAATGATCAAGCCTCAACATTAAGGCACGAAATTCACAAATACACATAGAGAACGCGTAGCGAAATAATAATTCATAGAATCCCCGGCTTATTAGGGTGCCAAATAGAAGATTCGTAGGGTTTGTTAGAGCATCTCCAATGCAAGATTCTTACAAGCAAAAAATGTAGTGACTTGTAAGAAATACCATTATGTAGAGTTCTTATAAGAACTCAAACTTCTTTAGGTTCTTAAATAAGAACATTGGTTCTTATCTTGAGCTGGATGTGAAGTGACATATTTGTTAGGTTTTTTTTCTTGACTTTATAATTATAGTTATTGAAGTGGAAAAAATAAATGGGACTCGTAAAAAAGAGGTTCTTATAAGAATTACCATTGTAAACTTTTATGTGAGTTCTTATTTTGATGAGTTAGAAGTAAGGTGACAACAAATATTGCAAAAAAAAGGTTCTTATAAAAACCTCCATTAGAGATGCTCTTAGCGACAGAGATGAGATTTGCCATGTACCTATGTGAGGGCTTTGATTGATAGCAAGCTCGACTCGAGCGGGCCATTCGGGCAGAGTTGGGTAGAGAAAGAGTATTTGACCCAAAATCTTAAAAATGTAATAGATATGGTATAGTTTTTCAATAATAAAGTATGAAAAATTAAAAAAAGTTAAAGAAATTTTATTTATTTTTAACCGTTAATATTAACTATATAAATATAATATTTAATATATATATAATAAAATATTGTTTCTCTCTCCTATATATTTAAGTGAAAAACAATGGGAAATTAATTAAAATGCCAAAAGTCCAACTTCGAGTTACCAAAATGGCACAAATCTCTCCCATCTTACAAAAATGCCCCAAAAATCCGCGATGGAGCTCGCGATCGCAGGCCCCAGGCCACGTGTCACCAAACTTTGCCCACTTTGCCCGCGTTGGTCCCTCAAGAATGCCCGCGGTCCAGATTTCCCCCCTCAAGAATGCCCATGTTGGCAGTTTTGGTCCCTGCCCGCGTTTGACTTCCTTTGACCCCCGCGATCGTGGGCTGACGTGGCACGAACTTTGGCCAAAAGTGCCCCGCGGAGCCCCTCAACTTTGGCCGCGGTGCACATTTGGCCCCTGCCCGCGATTGCAGCCCTTGATGGCCCGCGATGGACCAAATTTTACAGTTTTGGTCCCTGGAAATTTACACTTTTGGTCCCTGTACTTAGACGAATCTTGCATTCTTTTACTGTTTTTTTCCACAATTATTGTACTTTGAAGACCGATTTGTGGTTGAAATTCATTTGCATGTTTGAGATTTCATCCATAAATATCAGTAATATGCAATTCACAATTCACACTTGTTTATTGCTTTCTTTCTTGATTTCTCTCTTGCTTTCTTTCTTTGAATTGCTTTCTCTCTTGATTTCTCTTCTCTCATTTCATCCACAAATGGCATCGTCATCAAACCCTAAGTCTACTCCTGAAAAAATGCCACCTCAAATCGAGGTTGCCATAGCAAAAAAGGAAAAGGAGATAGATGAACTAACAGAAGAGTGGAAAAAAATTATGGACAGGAAGGCAGTCCATTTGAGAAAGATCGAAGAGGAAGACAGGGAGATCAAAAGGATGAAAGGGGATATAAAAGCTCGGGAGGCTCGTGTTCGTCGAGAACAAGAAGCAATTCACCATATTCTGCAAGACTTCGCAATTATTCAAGCGAAGGTAAACGAGAAGCAAGCTTGGATTGATGAAACTAAATCAATTTTTAAGTAGGTGGTGGTTGTTTTAGTTGTTTTGTATTTTTTTGTTGTTTTGTATTTTTTTTGTTGTTTTGTATTTTTTTTACTGTGTTGTTGTTTGTATTTTTTTACTGTGTTGTTGTTTTGTATTTTTTTTGTTGTTGTTAATTTCTCTGAAAAGTAGTTTTTAAGCCGCTGAACCACGGTTAGGTTGGATACATCATGCAAGGTCAAGTCAGAGGTTACCTCATTCGGATAAACAAACATGGGGTTTTGTTTGTTAATGATGCTAGATTTTGGTAGCCGTACTCTATCCACGTGGGCCTACTCCTCTTGTAGAATATATGACAACCCTCAACTCATTTGCTAAAGTGTGTCCGGGTTGTGGTACACAATGGCCATACGTGGTTGCAAAAGCAGAAGCCGTTGAAGAAGGGTCAGAAAGATTGAAGATGAAGAGCATGTTGGATGGAATACAAACTAGTTGTGTTATCAATGTTCATTTAAAAGCATATGTATGTGTGTATATATAATATGAATATATATATATATCATTTACAAACTAGCTGTGTTATCAATGTTCATTTAGAAGCATATGTATGTGTGTGTATATATAATATGAATATATATATCATTTACAAACTAGCTGTGTTATCAATGTTCATTTAAAAGCATATGTATGTGTGTATATATAATATGAATATATATCATTTACAAACTAGCTGTGTTATCAATGTTCATTTAGAAGCATATGTATGTGTATATATATAATATGAATATATATATATATATATATATATTTTTTACAAATCAGCGTTTAGATCAACAGTATCATATGTGTTTGTTCCATATGGTTCAAGCTGTGACGGGCCCGGGGTGTGACTGACTGAATGTCTCCTTGGCACGGTTGAAGGGGCGGGATTTGGACACTCTCCACGAGTGTGTCCTACGCATTGGCACCAAGTACATCTTCGTTGTATCGAACTTTCACCACGTGATGGACGTCGATCGTTCTTTCTCGGTCTCCTGGCCCTGTTCTTATCCATTAAAGGTGGATAGCATGGTGGAAGCGGGTCGGGTGGATACGCCCATGCTGCAGGGGGTCCAGCTGGGTTTATTACCTCCACGTATGTTTTTCGGTAATATTCGGACGTGAAGAAAGGTACAGCCAAGTCGCTGCAATCTGTACGACCTATATATGTTGCTGCAGTGATGGCATGGCCGCACGGTAACCCAAATTTATCCCATTCACGACACGAACAAAGGTGGTCTTCCATATTAACAATCGCGTGAATATAGTCATCATGCACCTCGTACTTCCCATACCCGATTGCTCTTACCGACCATGTCGCCGCACGACGCGCCCTGTACTGAACGATATTCTCCGCCGTTGGTGTGAGTGCATTTTGTATCTTAGCTCCTTTTAGGCGTTGATATTGGTACCACTCTTGTTGAAAGGCCCGAAGGTAGTCCATAAGATTAACAATCAGACATCTACGCGCAAAACGGGAGAGTGCATTCATAGACTCTGCACTATTCGAGGTCAGAATGTCATACCGTTGTCCAGGAAAATGGGTCGCGGACCACCTCTCCGGTCCAGCATCGTCAAAGACTTTGGCTGCTTCGTCGGCACTATATCGTAGCATATTCACGTACTTGTTAAACTCCCGATCCGTATATGCTCTGCATGCCGCCCAATAGACATCCTTGTAGGTGGTAATACGTTTGTCCTTGGATTTGGCGTTCATCTCCAAATGTCGACAGCATATGACGTGAGGGGCGTTTGGGTACATGGCAGAGATTGCGGTGCTTATGGAAGGAGCCCTGTTAGACATAAACACCAACCCTTGCTGGTCTCCGATAGCTTGTCTCAACATGGACATAAACCAAGTCCACTCGTCCCCGGTTTCAGACTTGCCTACGCCGAAAGCTACTGGAACGATGGAGTTATCCCCGTCCATGGCAACCGCCAGGAACATCATACCCAAGTAACGACCCTTTAAATGGGTTGCGTCTATTATCAGGACACGACGTAGATTTGCCAGAAATGTGCGGATCTGCAAAAACATAGGTGGTTTTCATTTGTAAATGTTATAGTTTATAATGTGTAAACATATGACGTGTTAAAATACGTACCGCGGGTCCAAGGGCCACGAAGCACATCTCAAACCGTCGACGTGAATCGGTCCGTAGCTGCGTGACAGTACCAGGGTTCTGCAGCTGCAAATTATATAAATATGTCGGGAGTCGTTCATACGACTCCTCGAACGTGCCTCTCACCATAAACAGTGCATGGCATCGCGCACGCCAAGCTTGGTGGTAATCAATCGTGACGCCGAACTGCCGGTGAACATCGTGGATGATGTCCTTTGGACGCAATGACCTGCTAACATCAAGAAATTTGTTTTTCAGCATCGCACCCAAAGTCTTTTTGCCGGCTTGTTTGTGGTGGGGATTAAGTTGCGTCCTCGTACAAGTGTGTACGTCGTGCAACTTTTTAATCATTATCGCCCCTCCTTTGGGACCCGTGTGAATCGCGTACAACCTCCACTCACACTTTTCTCTGGCACATTCAACTACGTATCTGCTTTTGTCAGATTTCCGCACGTGACTTTGGAAACCCTCTTCCAAGAACTTGAGTCCGATCTGACTTGCCAAGAGATCCTTCGAATCGAATATCTGACCTGCTTTTAACCTTTCACTGCGAATATAAGGTGTAGGTTCGTAGGTTTGTGTATGGGTATAGGAGTCTGGAAGAATAGGGGGCATATCAAAAAAGTCATTTATCTGACTACATGATTTTCTACTAGGGGTATATTCTTCGTGATCATCATTATCGGTGTCTGATCTGTCTATTTCAGAATTACCCGTTCTGAAAACGTGGGTTTCGTCATCAGCAACTCCAGCAGTACTCCCTTCGTGTGGTTGTGGTGGTTGTTGTTGTTGTTGAGAATCAGGCTCCTCTATTTGGAGGTCTTCGTCGTCGTCACCGTCGTCGTCACCATCGTTGTCACCGTCGGATACGTCGGGATACACAAAAAGTAATGGGGGCCTTTCTGAATCGACTGCAAAGTGCAGAAAAGTAGAGATATCCCCATCGTTGGATAAATCCACAAATGACCCATCGCCATTTTTAAACACTAACTTGCAAACAGCAGAAGAGTTGATTCCACATTTTTGCATGGCGTATGCAAGAAATTTATGATAAGTATAGTTTACTGGCAATTTTACACCATGCTTAGATTTATAAGCAAAATTCCACTCATTGTTATCTTGCTCCCATTCACCATCAAAACAGAAATATAGCTTAGCTTTTGCAACAGATGAACTCATTTTTTCAGTAGTATCTCAAACACAAAATATTGCAGAAAGAAATCAATAAAGAAGTATGAAATCGGTGTGTGGATTATGGCTTGCATTTTACATCTATTTATCAATGAAACAACCAACATTGATGACAACCAATCTCTCATTTCATCCACAAACTGGTATTCCAAAAACACTGATTTAACATTGATTCAAACATGCAAATATATTTCAACCACAAATCGGTCTTCAAAGTACAATAATTGTGGAAAAAAAACAGTAAAAGCATGCAAAATTCGTTTAAGTACAGGGGCTGAAAGTGTAAATTTTCAGGGACCAAAAGTGTAAATTTCCAGGGACCAAAACTGTAAAATTTGGTCCATCGCAGGCTGCGATCGCGGGCAGGGGCCAAATGTGCACCACGGCCAAAGTTGAGGGGCTCCGCGGGGCACTTTTGGCCAAAGTTCGTGCCACGTCAGCCCGCGATCGCGGGGGTCAAAGGAAGTCAAACGCGGGCAGGGACCAAAACTGCCAACACGGGCAATCTGGACCGCGGGAATTCTTGAGGGACCAACGCGGGCAAAGTGGGCAAAGTTTGGTGACACGTGGCCTGGGGCCCGCGATCGCGGGCTCCATCGCGGATTTTTAGGGCATTTTTGTAAGATGGGAGAGATTTGTGGCATTTTGGTAAGTGATGGTCAAACTTAGGGTATTTTAATTAATTTCCCAAAAACAATTATAAAATAATTTCTCTCTCTTCTATAAAGATTTAGAGTTTTCTCTAAATTTAGAGATTTTGAAACCTCTTTATTTTTCTTTCTATTTTAGCATACAAGATACTCCATCTGTCACAAAATAAGTGTCTACATTACTATTTTTGTTTGTCCCAAAATAAATGTCCGCTTTCAAAAGAAAATATCTACTTTCCCATTTTACCCTTAATTGTGTCATGGAGAAAATTCATCTTTCTATAATAAAGGGTAAAATTGTACTTTGGTTAACTAAAAAGTGTAATAATTACATACTCCTAAAACATGTGCCTTTTTCATTGGGGACATTTATTTTGGAACAGGAGAGTACTATAGTTGTTGGAGCAAAAAATTGCTAAAATCATATTTTCATTTATTTTAGCATAGTTATTGGAGATGCTCTAAGTGACCCTTTTTTAAAGCCGCATGTAACCGTTAAACATTATTGACGTCTATTAACAACCTTATTGTCATTTTAATGACCAATATTCCCGATAAACGCTAATTCGGTTAGCGTTAGTAAACGGTCCCTAAACTAAAATGATTGGACCGAAAAAGTTAGAATAAATGTGTTGTCCCCTTTCAACTATTCTTTGTATTTTCCATTCTTACCTTTTGATCAAATGGAATAAACAGTTTTTATAAAAGAAAGTTAGAGGTGCAATTATTTGAATGACGATTAGATTTATACACGGATCGGTTCTATTCTGATCTGGAAAAGGTCTTGTATGGTTAAAGTTTGATCAATCTTGTTCAAAACAAGCGTGGAACGGTCTCTAGGACCAGGTAGGTCTGAAATAATCGGTTATAGTCTGCTTGGTTTGGACTTTTTTGTTAATCCATTAAAAAATCAGAACGATCTTTACCCAATATGGTTTGGTCTAGATCGGACCTAATCCTTTTTTTTGTTTGGCTTGGATCTTATTTTATTAGAAAAATACCATTATTTATCTCCTATGGCAAACCCATCCAAATGCACAATAGATTGACAATATGTGCCATATACCTCTAAATGGCCATCATTTTTACAATAATACCATTTTCCTTTCCACTTCAAATGTTACATTTGAGCCAATTATGAGTGAAAGTATGCATATGATAAATCAAATGCCTAAAGTAACGATAATCCGAAGGTGTTGTCTTGCATACATACTTAAATGTAGAGGTTTTCAGATTTTCTTTCGAACCATACATGCCTCAAACTGCAAAATCTGGTGTGATGCAGTATGATTTGTGCCTACGTCTACATAAATATACAATCAGTTATATTACAATATTTATCGTACGGGAGTGACCAACACAAATAATACAAAGTGATCATGAACGGTCTCAAACAAATAAACCAAAATCCATATATGATCAACCTAGTATAATAATGTAACACCCTAAAAATAGGGGTAAACTTAAACCTGTCTTAAATGCGGAATATGACGTAACTATAATAAATAAATCACCCAAAGAGGGGAAAATAGTAAGGTGTTTACAACCAAAAGTAATGAAAGAGATACAATAGACAACGTACTAATCTAAGACAAGATAGCCTAAATTATAAACGGACGTCTCTATCTCTTCTCCAAAAGAATAACCGGTTAAGGTCCAAAAGTACGCCACTAGTTGACATCACAAAAATACTATCATCTCATCTCGACTCTTCACTCAAGCCCGAGGAGTCCCACCGCTAGAATGACCTGTTATACATTGGAAATAATAAGAAAATCATTGGAAAGTAATATAGAAAGCCATAATATAAATCTTGGGTAAAATCAATATTTGCACAATACCTCTTGAGTTGATGGGGGAGGTCCGTTTACCAGCATCAATGACGGAACACAAAAGTGAGCCACTTGATATGTTAGTAAAACCAATCACATAATTTATAAACGTATTGGATAACTAGTTCAACTCCTCTAAGTCTATTGCTCATGGAGTCTCAATCTCAACCCCCCTAGGTCTATACTTTGAGATCTCCAAATCCAATAAAACATAAAGCACGTCGGAATTACACCTTACTACTCATGGGATGATGCCCGACCATACGGGTCCACATCCTACTTACCATGAGGCACGACGCCTATTCCGTGTTACGATGAGGGAAACTATCGTCCCATCACTAAACTTAAAGACTCAAGTGCATATGGATCCATTACACTAAAACCAAGTATAATAACAAGTTCATCATATGCATTAATAGCTCCACATATGATAAATAAATTTGTAACGAGACATATCATAAGATAAGCATTACTATATTTCCTTATCTTGGCCTCCAAATCAATAACAAGACATTTGTTTTCCAAAAGTTCATCAAACACCATAAACAACATTATTCCATTATAAAGAATCATCACCCATATGTATTTCTTCAAAAACCTTTAAACACTTCAAAACCCTAATTTTGATCTAGATTTCTCAAATTCCTAATTTGTGAGAAAAGTATAGTCAAACATGGAAAACTACAAATAACCCTTAAACATAACTTATACATCCTTTCCAAATATTTGCATCCAACAAGAACCCTAAAATCTCCAAAAAATGGGTTTAGGTCAAAACTTTTCCAAATCAAGAAATAATTAGTGAGGAGATACTTAGAAGTTTAAAACACATATTTTAACATGTGTTGGGTCACTTAGGATTTGAAGCTGACCTCTAGTCTTTCATTTTTACACATTTCATACTTAGAATACTTTTTAGGTTATTTACAAGCAGCTTAATTATATAATACAAAATGTTTGGTGAAGTCGAAAATCAACCGAAGAAACAAAGAAGAAGAGTATCTTCAAAACAGATTGAAGATAGGCTTCTTAGTTAAAGATTAAGCTGCTACTTGAAGACATGTTAGTCTTCGGCCAGGACATTTGAAGACATTTTCGGCAAGGAACTCTTGAAGACATGATCGGCAAGGATAACTTGAAGAAATCTTCAACAAGGCAAGGATCACTTGAAGACATCTTCGGCCAGAAGTCATCGGCAGGTATTGTACTTTCTCTGCAAAGTATATTTGTGATATGTTTAATTGATGGGGACATCCTCTGAAGATCAGGAAAAAGGTTGTTTGGCTTTCTTATTTTTTTCAAGAAAGATCAACTACAACACACTGCATGTCAACGCTTCAAGACAAAAGGTACATCTCAGTATTTTTAGAAGACTTGACTTCCTACCCATGCTTGACAAGTGTCCATGCATTTAATGCATGAGGCACTATATAAAGAGGTCATCTCCTTCCTTGCAAAGATTACCAGTTTACAAACTCTCAAGACTCACAAGTGCTGGAGTTTTCTCTCTCAAGAAGTTCATTGTTTTCTAAGTGTATTTTCAATTGTTTTTCGTTCTCTTAGTGTCTTTGTGTAAGATTGTTTGAACGGATTTATCTGTTCTATTCCACAACAATCTTTAAGTTTTCTATGTGTAATTCTTGATTTTAAATCAATAAAGAATTAATTAAGTGAAATTTTTTGTGTATTGTATTCAACCCCCCCTTCTACAATACTTGTTTATCTTTGCTACTCCATAGCTGGGACCAACAAGTGGTATCAGAGAAGGTCAGTTTTGTTTGGGCAAAATTTCACCAGTCTCGACCACGACCAAAACACTGAACATTTATTACACTTTCCCACAATAAAGTCAAATCATAAACCCTTTGTTCTTTGACCAAGGTGGAAGTCGAAAGTACCTCACGACCTCGACCAACGTGATGTACCTCGCGACCCCGACCGACTAACGTATGACATTTCTGTTATGTTTTTCACTGTTTAATGCAGAGTTAATGTCATTAATGACCGACGGCCATAACCGACGAAGACAGTTAATGAGCCGTAATTCCGGCGACCGTTGCGACCGTTACTCTCACATTCATGAGGGTCAATTAAAGCTACGAAGACTATAAATACGAAGATCCCAGTCTCACTTGCACATATCTGATTTTGGAAGAACACTCAAAGCAAAAGAATTCTCTCTCAACAGTTCGCTCACGACGCTCGACGCATAGTTTTTGCACACGACACACTTGTTTTCCACGCACAAAACACTTGTTACTTTACATTTCAAGTCTTTACTTCATTTGTATTGTAATCATTGTACTTCGACACCCGAAACATAAGGATATCGCCCCTGTTTGGCGATTATAGTGCAGCGACGACCTCCACAGTCGTCCGCGGGTTTTTTTCCTCATTGAGGTTTTTCCCGCGTCACCAAAATCTCTGCCTCTTTTATATTTTTCCGTCTTTGTCGCACGCTTTGTCGCAAGGTTCCTATTCTTTAGTTGTTAAGCTCCACAATCAACCTTAAGTTATCCTTCTGGAGGATTTTTGGCATTAACAGTTTGGCGCCCACCGTGGGGCCCCATCTAGAGAAAATCTTCGACAAACGTGCGTCTTACTAACGGTTTCTTGTAGTTTCCTCTTTTCGTTGTTGCAGGAGAATGGCAGGCAATGGAAACCAAGAGCAGATCACTGCCCAGGTGCATGAAGATCTTGAAAATGCACAAAATGTTCCTGGAATGGTCAACGACTATTGTTAATGCCAAAAATCGCACAAAAGTACAACTTGAGGTTGATTGTGGAGCTTTAACAACTAAAGAAATAAATCTCTCGACAAAGTGTGCGACAAAGACAGAAATGTAAATGAGACAGAGAATTTTGGTGACGCGGGAAAAACCTCAATGAGGAAAAAACCCGCGGACGACTGTGGAAGTCGTCGCTGCACTATGGTCGCCAAACAGGGGCGATGTCCTTGTGTTTCTGGTGTCGATTAGGGGTGTTCAAAAAAACCGTCGGACCGCTCAAACCGGTCGAACCAAGTCAAGTCGGACCGTTTTTGGCGGTTTGAGCGGTCTGGCGGTCCGACCTGGTTTGAAAAATTGCCAAACCGGGCGGTCCGGTCCGGTCTGCGGTTTGGAAAATTTTTTGGGCGGTTTGGACCAACCCGACCGCTACATATATATATATATACCTTATTTTTATTTTGTGTATATAATTATAACTATTAAGGGTCAGCCCAAGCCCCAAATAATTCAAAGCCCAAGCCCCAAATAACTAGATAGTCGATAGAATCATAGAATCAGATTACAAAATACAAACAAACCCTAATCGGCTAAGCTAATCTTTTCAAGCTTTCACGGTTTCACCTTCACCTTCACTTTTACGCCACCACCGCCAGTCCGCCACCACCGCCACTCCGCCAGTCCGCACGTCGCACACAGGCGCCACGACCTCACTGCACGTCGCACACAGGCGCTGTCACGCACGTCGCACACGAGGTAATCTGAATATGTTCCTAATTAAATCTGGATTATGGTCTGAATTTGTGTTTAATTTGAAGTTAGAATTAAATCTGGATTATGGTCCTAATTATTATGATTATCTTGTATTCCATTCCAATCAAAACTTATTATGATTATCTTGTATTCCATTCCAATCTCTTTATCCCTAAAAAATGTCTCCTTTTTCACTATCATCTTTCTTTCTACTTCATTATAATTAAAAAAGTTGAATTATAAGATAAAAACATAAGCTGGTTCAGAAAAATGAAAAGGAAAAAGTACCAGTATTATGATTAGTGTACTCCTGAAAAAACGATGATGGTGATGGTGAAGACAAAAAAAATTGATATTCCCTTGAGCTACATATCTATACAATCATTTATACACTGCGTAGTGGTGACTGGTAGGTCTAACAAAATTGGATCATGATTGTTTAACAAACTCAACTACATAGGGAATATTAGAGAAATTCCCAGTATGATTTTAACTTCGTTTCAGTTATGTGGATTTATATCTATGTTAGAAACTTAGAATGTAATTAGTTTAGTTTAAGTGTTTAACTGTTATGTGTTTATTTCTAAATTAGAACCAATGTGTTTAATTAAGTTATCTAATAATCTAATTTATTTTGTAGATAAATCCACCGAAGCACCATCTGAAGTTGGGAGTGTTGAATAGACATCTGAAGTTAAGCTGTTAAGGTAATTATATAATGTTGGTTGTTGGTGATAAAATGTTGAAAATGTCATTTTTTCTTTATAATTTATATAATTGTCAATTTTTTTTCCAGATTGTTAGTGATAAAAGATGGAGATTTGGATGGAAAGGAAAGGAAAGAGAAGAAGTGAAGACAACAAACCGTGGCCTTTGCTAATTTATTCGTGGACTATGTTTTGTTTTTCAAGGACTTGTGGACTATGTTTTGTTTTTTAAGAACTTGTGGAATGTGGACTATGTTTTGTTTTTTAAGAACTTGTAGACTATGTTTTGTTTCCTAATTGTATGTGTTTTTTTAAGTTTAACTTTTAAAGCCCATAAAAGGCCCAAACCGCCTAAACCAGTCGGACCAAACCGCCTAAACCGCGGTCCGGTTGACCGGTTTGGACACTTGATGTCAAACCGCTCGGTTTGAAAATTTACCAAACCGCCACTAGTGGTTTGGTTTGTGGTTTGAGGGGTTAAACCGCCCAAACCGGACCGCGAACACCCCTAGTGTCGATTGTACAGAGATTACAATACAAATGAAAGAAAGACTTCGAAATGTAAAGTAACAAGTGTTTCGAATGTAAAAACAACGTGAGTCGTGTGAAAAAAGTGAAGTGTCGTGTGCGAATGTCGTGCGTCGAGAGCGATTCTTCGAGAAAAAGTTCTTTGCTTTGAATGTTCTTCTGAGTTCGGAAGATTGCGTTTGATGTCCGATGTCCCTTGAAATGATGATTGAGCTTGGTATTTGTAGTCTTCGGGTGCTTTAATTAGTTCATTAAGTGCTTTGATAACTGTCGTAACGTTCGCTGGATTAAATCTTCATAACTGATCTTGTCGGTTATAGCCGTTGTTCATAAATGGCATTGATTCCTGTATTAAACACTGAACAAACGTAACAGTCATATTATACGTTAGTCGGTCGAGGTCGCATGGTTCTATGCGATGGTCGTGTGAACTAAGCGACATCGTGGTCGAGTGTCGTGAGGTAAATAACTTTCGATCCCAACTCTAATTAGGGGATAAAATGCTTATGACTTTACCTACCAAAGAAAAGGGGAGTAATCATTTTTCTTACCTTGGTCGTGGTCGAGACTGGTGAAGTTTTGCCCAAACAGTTTGCCCCCAAAATTTGAAAAAGTGGAGTGGCAAAAAGTTTTTTAAATTTTGCTTGTCGGACGCTCAAGGTCGTGACACGTGTCGAATAATTTTTTTCAATTACCTTGGTTTCCCCTTGAACTGAATTGGTTCGATTCAAACTAGAGAGGGAAGTCGAAGAGAGGATAAGGTCGTGACGTCATGCTGACGCACGATCATGCTAAACAGCTGTCTATGCCAGGTGTCGATGATCCGTGTGGTCATACGAAAAGACGAGGGTGCGTGGCGATCATCAGGGGAGTCGACCTGACACGATCATTTGCATAGATAGAGACCTTTTGGCAGATCCTTCTATTCCATGATTTTAGAAAGGTTTTCAAGAGAGAGATTTCTTTTGCTTTATCGACGTTCTTTACCGAATCCTTTCCAAACTTTGCGAAGATCTTTGATTTTCTTAGAGCTTTGAGGCTTTTAAGCACCTATAAGAGGTACAGTTTCGTGGTTTTTTCCATAAGTATTTTGTTAGGGAATCTTTGTGTAATACGTCGTTTGAGCCTGTAAAAAGGATTTCGACGATTTTTAGAAATCTTTAGTGAAAAATCCCTTATTCATCCTTGGTTAAGGTGCTCATGTTTGAATTCAAAACATCGACTCAGTTGAAGGAAAAGGGGTTTTAAAAGAAATACCTTTTTAGATGCGTTGCGTTCCATGTAACACCCTAAAAACAGGGCTAATTTAAACCTTAAAAATTCCACAAGTTATGATCAAATAACATCAAACTTATATAACAAAAGGATTAACTGTAAGGTTTCTATATACAACAAACGTCTAATTCAAATAAACTATTAATCTAATCATACATCATAATCAGATTAACTAGGTTATCTAATCATCTATCCCAAAATATCCAAAAGAATAGCTAGATCCTCCATCATCTCTAAGTTTGAATCTTTCTGAAAGTCCTCATCACACATCCCCGCTTACTTCCCGGAGCTTGTACCTGGTAAGAAATTCAACTTTGAACAATTAGGCTTTCGCCTAGTGAGAATATTCAAATCAAATTAAAATTTAACAATCAAAATCTCAACAGATAAATCAAACCTGTTCTCACCCATCTTACCGTACCCGTGCTTAATCTCTATAACGGAAACCTACCCCAAACTCAAAACTATGACTAACCTTCAGTAAGTCATATTATCACAAACCAGAGCCAACTACGAATCAATCCCAGATTCTAGATCTATGCTCTAATCTAATAAATCGCAATTACACATGCTTATTTATTAAAAAGGAAGTAGGGATTACAATTACTCATGTCAATCTCTATTCTTCCTTAGAAATCAGGAATTACGATTACTCACATCAATCCCATGATTTCTCAATAATGCAAAATAGGAATTACGATTACTCACATCAATTCCATATTTAACATACACTCAGGAATTATGATTACTCACATCAATTCCTTAATTCATATAAATGGGAATTACGATTACTCACATCAATTCCACATTTAACATATATACTGGAATTACGATTACTCACGTCAATTCCACATTCAACATACACACATTGGAATTACGATTACTCACGTCAATTCCACATTCAACATACACACATTGGAATTACGATTACTCACGTCAATTCCACATTCAACAAACACACATTGGAATTACGATTACTCACGTCAATTCCATGTGTTCATATAAACTAGTGCCTATGGATCCATTACACTCTATCATAAGTATATACAATACTATATACTATATCCCGTAACATATTCTATATACATCTATAAAATATTAATCTAGACACCTCGACTTCTCAAATATCCCCTCTTTGCTATTTAGCACGGGGATCAATATCTCAAATGTAAACTACATGATCGGACTCATAAATAAACTACATGGTGGCTATAAAAAGCTTGCAAAGAAAAATGTGGCAAAGAAACAAGATAAACCCAAAAGCCACATAAAGAAAACGACTGAAAAGGAATGTGGTACTATGTGGGTTCCAAAAGGCACTAAAAACAATACTGCTGCTAGCAATGTTAGTACTGCTAACACTGTTAGTACTGCTTCAAAAGTTAGTGCTGCTAGCAGTGTTAATACTGCTAGTAATCATTCCAAAGTTAGTACTGCTAATACTTTTAGTGCTTCTTCTTCAGATAGTACTGCTGCTAGCAGTATTAACTCTGTTAATACTGCTTCTAGCAGTGTTAACTCTGTTAATACCGCTACCTCTGTTAGTACTGCTGATACTGCTGCTAACAGTACTGCTGCTTCCAGTATTAGTACTGCTAGCACTGTTAGTACTTCTGAGGTTAATACTGCTTCTAGTGCTGCTACACCAATAATTTTGACAAAGTACTCCAGCACTACAGTACCTAAATTTGAAAATCTCATCAAAACCAAGTGTAAGTACTTTGATGAGCAAGGGAGACCCAAGACCACTTCGGCTTGGGTTCCAAATAAAACTAACTAATTTATCTTGATGTGCAGGGCAACCAACAGCTCAAGGGGAAGAGCATTTGGCATGTTGATAGTGGTTGTTCCAGGCACATGACAGGTAACATGGCCTGCCTCAAAAATTTCAAAAAGATTGATGGAGGACATGTTTGATATCATGGCTTTCATATCAAATTTAAGTTTAGCCTGTAACAGTTTGCATAAAATAGAAAGTCATATTCCATATAAAAGTCGCAAGCCAAAGCTGCGAGTTTCATCAAAGTCGCAAGCCACAGCTGCGAGTTTCATCAAAGTCGCAAGCCACAGCTGCGAGTTTCATCAAAGTCGCAAGCCACAGCTGCGAGTTTCACAAATGTCGCAACCCATGGTTGCGAGTTTCTCCAAAAATCGCAAGCCACTCTTGCGATTTTCTCACTTTTCTCAGTTACTGTTCATTCGTCTTCTTCCCTCAATCAGCCCATAATTCACCTTATTAAGCCTACCATTTCTCAATTAAGTCTTACTAAAGCATATAGACATAGTTTAACACATATCCATATCAATTTTAATGGCTAATTTTAACAAGAATGAATAAACTCACCTTAATGAATCTGAACACAAACTGAACACTGGTTCTTCACCTCTAACAGCTTAATCGAACAACACAATTTCTCCCAAAAACTCTTTTCTTTCTTCTTTCTCTCGATTTCTCTATCTCTTTCTGTCAATATCTCTCAATCTCTATTCTCTGTGTAATCTCATATTACACAACTGAATACTCTTAAGTCCTATAATCAGGACACCTCATCAAAACAAAGATGAGTCATAAGAAAATTCCAAACTACACCCCAATCTTTAAAGAAATGACATAATAAACCCTTAAGTTAATATCTCCAATTAACTTTAGTTTAACCAAATTACAAACTTAACCCTTATGATTAATATTATTCACAAAATAAATCAACGAAAAATTCGGGATGTTACAATACTCCCCAACTTGAAAATGATTTCGTCCCCGAAATCAAACAAAGCAAACAAAAGGAAAATATCTATTCCTCATAACTTCCTCCGTTCTAAAATCACATAAGCACTTTGACATATCCACTTCTTATTAATTCATCACTTTCTAATGTATCTTTCTACAATCACTTAATCATAAATAAAGATCCCGAAAGAATAGGAACTCAATTCTTCACATTATTAAAACTCATATCCTTTCAATATTACTCGCTCCCCAACTTGAAAATTTTACAAGTCTTCTTGAGTAACATTATAATCATCAAATTCTTATCCAACTATAATACTTGATCTTAATGAGCACAACAGAACACTCATCAGCAATGGTTTATACAACTAGACATACAATACGTACTTTACCACTAATCAGTCACTGTAACAATTTGAAACAAGTATGCTTGTGTAATAATATATTTATAATAACAGTAGCTAATTGAAATTGCGAACATATCATACATGAAAGTCCTTATTACCATCGTTACAGTACTAACTTCGCGTATTTCCGTCGACTCTAAGACTACCCAGTCTTAGCAATTCTACCCATACCTCACGGATCATAACTTAATTCATCACAGCTTAAGTCTAGGTATCTCAAATTCATACCTAGTTCGCTTAAACTACTGCTCTGATACCATATTGTAACACCCTAAAAACAGGGCTAATTTAAACCTTAAAAATTCCACAAGTTATGATCAAATAACATCAAACTTATATAACAAGAGGATTAACTGTAAGGTTTCTATATACAACAAACGTCTAATTCAAATAAACTATTAATCTAATCATACATCATAATCAGATTAACTAGGTTATCTAATCATCTATCCCAAAATATCCAAAAGAATAGCTAGATCCTCCATCATCTCTAAGTTTGAATCTTTCTGAAAGTCCTCATCACACATCCCCGCTTACTTCCCGGAGCTTGTACCTGGTAAGAAATTCAACTTTGAACAATTAGGCTTTCGCCTAGTGAGAATATTCAAATCAAATTAAAATTTAACAATCAAAATCTCAACAGATAAATCAAACCTGTTCTCACCCATCTTACCGTACCCGTGCTTAATCTCAACAACGGAAACCTACCCCAAACTCAAAACTATGACTAACCTTCAGTAAGTCATATTATCACAAACCAGAGCCAACTACGAATCAATCCCAGATTCTAGATCTATGCTCTGATCTAATAAATCGCAATTGCACATGCTTATTTATTAGATAGGAAGTAGGGATTACAATTACTCATGTCAATCTCTATTCTTCCTTAGAAATCAGGAATTACGATTACTCACATCAATCCCATGATTTCTCAATAATGCAAAATAGGAATTACGATTACTCGCATCAATTCCATATTTAACATACACTCAGGAATTATGATTACTCACATCAATTCCTTAATTCATATAAATGGGAATTACGATTACTCACATCAATTCCACATTTAACATATATACTGGAATTACGATTACTCACGTCAATTCCACATTCAACATACACACATTGGAATTACGATTACTCACGTCAATTCCACATTCAACATACACACATTGGAATTACGATTACTCACGTCAATTCCACATTCAACATACACACATTGGAATTATGATTACTCACGTCAATTCCATGTGTTCATATAAACTAGTGCCTATGGATCCATTACACTCTATCATAAGTATATACAATACTATATACTATATCCCGTAACATATTCTATATACATCTATAAAATATTAATCTAGACACCTCGACTTCTCAACTATCCCCTCTTTGCTATTTAGCACGGGGATCAATATCTCAAATGTAAACTACATGATCGGACTCATAAATAAGTCCTTACAATTTATCATATCATGGCTTTCATATCAAATTTAAGTTTAGCCTGTAACAGTTTGCATAAAACAGAAAGTCATATTCCATATAAAAGTCGCAAGCCAAAGCTGCGAGTTTCATCAAAGTCGCAAGCCACAGCTGCGAGTTTCATCAAAGTCGCAAGCCACAGCTGCGAGTTTCATCAAAGTCGCAAGCCACAGCTACGAGTTTCATCAAAGTCGCAAGCCATAGCTGCGAGTTTCATCAAAGTCGCAAGCCACAGCTGCGAGTTTCATCAAAGTCGCAAGCCACAGCTGCGAGTTTCATCAAAGTCGCAAGCCACAGCTGTGAGTTTCACAAAGTCGCAAGCCACAGCTGCGAGTTTCACAAATGTTGCAACCCATGGTTGCGAGTTTCTCCAAAAATCGCAAGCCACTCTTGCGATTTTCTCACTTTTCTCAGTTACTGTTCATTCGTCTTCTTCCCTCAATCAGCCCATAATTCACCTTATTAAGCCTACCATTTCTCAATTAAGTCTTACTAAAGCATATAGACATAGTTTAACACATATCCATATCAATTTTAATGGCTAATTTTAACAAGAATGAATAAACTCACCTTAATGAATCTGAACACAAACTGAACACTGGTTCTTCACCTCTAACAGCTTAATCGAACAACACAATTTCTCCCAAAAACTCTTTTCTTTCTTCTTTCTCTCGATTTCTCTATCTCTTTCTGTCTATATCTCTCGATCTCTATTCTCTGTGTAATCTCATATTACACAACTGAATACTCTTAAGTCCTATAATCAGGACACCTCATCAAAACAAAGATGAGTCATAAGAAAATTCCAAACTACACCCCAATCTTTAAAGAAATGACATAATAAACCCTTAAGTTAATACCTCCAATTAACTTTACTTTAACCAAATTACAAACTTAACCCTTATGATTAATATTATTCACAAAATAAATCAACGAAAAATTCGGGATGTTACATTCCAACTACGTGGGATTTCTTGGTTGTCGAGGGTTTGTAACCGATAGGCTCCTTTACCCATGACTTCAGATATACGATAAGGACCTTCCCACTTAATGGAAAGTTTACCTGCATTGAGCTCTTGAGTGTTTTGGAACACTCGACGGAGGACGTAGTCGCCTTCTTGAAAGACTTTGATTTTGACATTTTTATTGAAATGTCGCTCGACCACTTGCTTCTGCGACGCCATTCTAATCAACGCCGATTCTCTAAGCTCTTCGAGGGCGTCGAGGTCATATCCTAAATCGACAGGTTATGATCGACGGAGGTATGCCTCGAAGTTGGGATTTGGACCTCGACCGCCAGGACTGCTTCACAATCGTAGACTAGAGAAAAAGGGGTTTGTCCTGTGGACGTGCGTGGTGTCGTGCGATTTGCCCACAGGACCGAAGGGAGCTCTTCGACCCACTTTCCCTTTGCAGCTTTTAGCCTTTTCTTGATCGAAGCAATAATGGTCTTATTGCTTGATTCAGCAAGGCCATTTGCCTGTGGGTACCTGGGTGTCGAGGTTATCAGCTTAATGTTTCTATCTTCACAGAACTATTGAGTTCTGTCGCTGATGAACTGGGATCCATTGTCGCAGACAATTTCGGATGGAATCCCAAACCTGCATATGATGTTAGTCTGGATAAAAGAAATGACTTCTTTGTCACGAACTTGGGAGAATGCAGCCGCTTCGACCCATTTGGAAAAATAATCTGTAAGTACAAGGAGGAATACCTTTTGCCCTGGAGCAGGTGGTAGCTTGCCTACAATATCCATTCTCCACCTCATGAAGGTCCATGGGATAAGTGTCGAGTGCAAGGGTTCAGAGGTTTATGAGACATACCTGAATGTCGTTGACAGGGATCACAGTTCAGAACATACCTGACGGGCGACGGCGTCTTGTCGCAGTGTTGGCCAAAAATACCCTTGTCGAGAGATACGATTAGCCAAACTACGACCTCCTGAGTGATTGCCACACTCTCCATCGTGCATTTCTTGAAGGATTTTTTGAACTTGACTTTTGGTGATGACGCATCTTAGGTTTAAGCCTGTGGATGATCGTCGATAGAGCCTATCTCCGATCATAACATATTTAGACGCTTTGAACCTAATCTTTCGGGCTTCCATCTTGTCTTCTGGGAGTTGGTCGTGCATGAGGAAATTTCGGATGTCGCACGACCAATCATCTTCTTCGTCTTCGATCTGGATGACATCAATGTTTTCGATGGACGATGTCACCAGATGGATCATGGGAATAGCGTCGAATATTGGTTCGACCAAAGCAGACCCAAGGTTTGCTAAAGCGTCGGCCTGAGTTTTCTGGTCCCTTGGAATCTGTTCAATAGAAAAAGATTTAAATTTTTTGGATTTTTCTTTTGCTACTTTTAGGTACGCTGACATTTTTGAATCTTTGGCTGCGAATTCTCCATTGATCTGGTTTACCACCAGGAGAGAATCGCTTTTGACGTGTAACGCGGTTGCCCCCGAGTCATAGGCCATATTCATTCCCATGATCAGGGCTTCATATTCGGCTTCGTTGTTGGTGGTTTTGAAGTCGCATCGGACTGAATATACCATCTTGCCCCCCTGTGGCGACTTTAAGACGACGCCTAGTCCTGTACCTCTAACGTTGGACGATCCGTCGACATGTAAGATCCAAGGCACGTCGTCGTGAGTCGCCACAGTTGACACTTCGAGCTCTGCTTCTTTCTCCAATTCAGGGCTGAAATCAGCATTAAAATCTGCCAAAGCTTGCGACTTGATCGCAGTCCTGGGTTTGAAATTGATGGCGTAACTGCTGAGATATATGCTTCATTTTGCTAAGCGACCTGTCAACTCAGGTTTTCTCAAGACAGACTTAAGGGGATAGTTAGTAACGACAGTAATCGGGTGTGATTCGAAATAATGTTGCAATTTCTTTGCGGTCGTAACAAGCGACAAGAGTAGTTTTTCCATTGAGGAATACCTGGTTTCGGCATCTGTTTGGGCAAAAAATCACGTCGTACGACCACGACCGGAGCAGGTAAGACGCACGTCATAATCCAAATCTTGTATTAAGATAAGGTCTCGACGAGAACCCAGAAAACATCCGTCGTCGCCCGTAAAAGGTAAGTCGTACGTCCCCCATGACGCTCGACCATAGTATCGCCCGTCCCGTACGACCATCGCGTAAGATCATTGCACCTTCGATCAAAGCTAACGTTCACTTAACAGTTATGTTTAAGTGTTTAATGCAGGAGTCCAAGTCATTAAGGAGCAATGGCTATAACCGACGTATTCATTAAACAGCCGGCGACCGTAACGGACGAAGACCATTACTCCGGCGACCGTTTCCAACCGTTGCAGCCATTAACGAAGCATTAATGCAGTTAATTAATGACGCGAAGATTATAAAAGAAAAGCTAAAGCCTCATTTCAAGGGACATCAGTTAACATCCAGTATACATCAGCGAACATCACCAAACAGCAGAGAAAATCATCCAAACTCATAGCAAAGAACATTCAAACTCTGGAGATCAAGTACTGAAAGCCAGAAACCTACTGCGAACTCAAGAACACTCGAAGGAAAGCTCAAGTATCGCTCTCGACGCACGACAACAGCCCTCGACCAGAAGTTCACACACGACAAACACCTGTTTTTACATTCAAACACTTGTACTTTACATTTCGAAGTATTTCCTTCATTTGTATTGTAATCATCGTACGACCGACGCCAGTACCAAGGGCGTCGCCCCTGATTGGCGACCATAGTGCAGCGACGACATCCCTTGTCGTCCGCAGGTTTTTTCCTCATTTGAGGTTTTTCCTGCGTCATCAAATCCCTTGTCTCATTTATTTTTTCCCTCGTCGCACGTCTCGTCAAAAGATCCTTTCTTTAGTTGATTAAGTCCACGTCGACCTTAAGTTGTCCCTTTGGTGCGATTTTTGGCATTAACAGTTTGGCGCCATCCGTGGGACCACTTCTAGAAAAAAATCCTCGATGAACGTGCATTCTACTAATAGTTTCTTGGAGTTTCTTCTGTTCTCTATCACAGGAAAATGGCAGATGGTGGAAACTCAGAGCGAACCGCTGGCCCAGCGCATGGAAAGCTTGAAAAGGTGCAAGATGTTCCTAAAGCCATCGGTGATTATTGCCTAGAAGAAGTTATCTTAGACCCAAGCAAGCCCGAGCAAAAAGTCTTGATAGGATCATCTCTCGGTCCCTACCTTAGGCAAAGGATAATATCTTTCTTGCAGGAATATGCTGACTGCTTCGCCTGGTCGTATGAAGATATGGTTGGTATTGACCCTAACATCATTTCTCACAAGCTCAATATCGATCCATCGTTTAAACCCGTCAAGCAAAAGCGCCGTAAATTCGCTCCTGAAAGAAATAAGGTAATAAACGATGAGGTCGATAACCTCCTCAAGACCGGAAAGATCCGAGAAGTAAAGTATCCCGACTGGCTTGCTAATGTCATGGTCGTGGCTAAGAAGAATGGAAAATGGAGGGTCTGTATCGACTTCACCGATCTCAATAAGGCTTGCCCGAAAGATCTTTTCCCATTACCGCATATCGACGCCATGGTCGACGCAACCGTAGGACATGAACTATTGACCTTCATGGATGCCTATTCAGGGTATAACCAAATCTTAATGCACGTCGAGGACCAAGAGAAAACCGCTTTTATGACGGACCGAGGTATTTACTGTTATAAAGTTATGTCTTTCGGACTAAAAAATGCAGGATCCACCTATCAACGTCTGGTGAATAAAATGTTCAAAGACCATCTCGGCGACACAATGGAGGTATATATTGACGACATGCTCGTCAAGTCAAAGCAAGTGGTCGATCATGTCGAGCATCTAAGACAATCGTTCAACATCCTTCGGGAGTATATCATGAAGCTCAACCCTACCAAATGTTCCTTCGGAGTCAGTGCTGGAAAGTTCTTAGGCCACATGGTCACTCGCCGAGGAATCGAGGCTAACTCAACAACTTGCTACCTGAATGGAAAGTGTATGCTTCTCATGTCAAACACAACAACTTGATAGAGAACATCAGCATCAATGAACTATATGAGACACTTCTCCAAGATGAAGATGAAGTAAATGAGCTTTTGGGAGAGAAGAAGAATGAGCCAAAACAATCTGCGGATCCTATTGCCCTCATGACTTCCAAAATGGGGAAATCTTCAAGCAGCCAATCCAGACGCGGTCCACAGCATAGTTCTTCCGAGTCAGAATCTGAGGACGAGAAAGACGGTGACGATGATGATGATGAAGCATCGGAATTAATGAAAGCTATTGCCCTTCTGACTAAATCCTTTCAACAACAAAAGTTCTACAAGAATCCGTCCTCCAATAGTCAACGCTTCTCCACCGCCTCCAATAAGCGTCACGACTATAAGGATCGGTATGAAGGAAAGAAGAAGGTAGAAGAGCAAGATAGATCTGAGAAGAAGGAGAAGACAGAGAAAAGTGACCGCAAGAAGAGAGATGAACCTGTGAAATGCTACAACTGCGGGAAACTCGGTCACTTCGCTAAAGACTGCCGTCAACCCACAGTGAAGAACTCTCACTATTATGAGGCCAAACTTGCACTGGCCAGACAGAAAGAGGCTGGAGAGGTAATGTTCGCTGAAAATGAGTACTGGCTAGGGAGATCTGATGATGAGGACGATTATGAAGGTGCTGATGCTTTCATGGGATATCAATCGTCTACTGATGAAGACAAGACAAAAACAAATCAGGTATGTGACTCTTGCCTACAAAACTTCATACTTCAATTGCAAACCATCACTGAAAAGGCAAACTTCCTCACGGCCACGAATGCAGAACAAAAGCTTGAAATTAGTTCAATAACTGAAAAGCTTAATGTTCAAATGAAATTAACTGAGACATATAAGTCTGAAAATGCTAATCTAAAAGACAAATGCAAAAATCTTTCATTAGCACCTAAAGACTTAAGGGCCAGATTATCTGATCTTCAATGTCAGTTTGATCAGTGCTTGAATGAGAAAGAAGACATTACTTATCAATGCTCTTCTCTTCAAATTCAACACAAGGAGTACGTGGCTAAAATTCTAGATCTAGAAACCAAACTCCACAAACGGGGTCAAACTGATCAAACCATTTTTTTGAACAAACCCAAAGAGTTCACGTATTTTAACAAAGAATGGGGAATCGGATATGATAACCCACATTATTTGAAAAAAGGAAGATGGCATACACCCACCTTGTATGATTTTGCTTGTTTTGGGTTAGATAAAAAGTATCCAGAGTACGCAATTCAATGGACTGGTCCTCTTGAACCAGAAAATGAGGAGGAAACCGAGGAACATAAACGCACACACAAACGAGGAATTCAACTTCCATTTTGTTATGAACCATTAAACTACTCGTATCAAAAGAACAAAAAGTACCTTTCCAATGACTACTTCGACCCCTACAAGGTAGCTACACCCACGGATTCCTCCAAGAAGGATGAGGAAGTAGCACCTGCAACCAAGACTGAGACGGATGAGTTCAAACTCTATGTTCCCCCTCTCATCTTGGAAGCAAAGATAGTCGAGTTGGAGGAGTCACTCGAAAAGGAAAGGTCGGTTTTTCAAAATGAGAAGACAGACTTAATTAAGGATCTTGAGAAACTCAAATCTGAGAAAACCGATGGTGTGTCAAGTGAGGAAAAGGAAATTTTTCAGTGGGAAATCAATACGCTCTCATCGAAACTGTCTGAAATGACAAGAGAAACGATGAAAGAGCACATGAGAAACTGTCAACTACAAGAACAGACTAACCTTCTCCAAGCTCAAAAGCAGAATTCCCCTGATTTTTCTTCTAACCTATCTGACACATCCTCGTGTAAAGCTTTCATTGGAAATATCTCTAATCAAGAAAGTAACGTCTCTCAAGACGCATGTGCTCAAAGGAATTTAAACTCTGATTTTTCAAACGCTTCCGCACCAAGTTCCCCTAAGCACACAAACACAAAGTGTTCCTCGCCTTCCCCACCTGCTTTTGTTCCTGATACTCACATGATAGATTTCTCAGCATACATGAACTCCGAAGGTAACTGTGATGAAGAGTTTGGTTTTTTTCCCTTTGACAAACCTCTTCCGAGTCACACTGATTTTCTATCCCCTATGACTGATGATCCGGTTACTTCTTTAAAGGATAGCAGTTCTCAAACAAAGGCCTCAGCCGTGATCAAGATTTCTCAGTCTAAACCAAAATCGAAACCCATTTCCAAAAGGCAATCACAGCCAAGGAAAACAACTGGACCATTAACTGCCAGCCCTACTTGTCCTCCAAGTCAACCTGATTTTTTGTCTCCAGTGGTTAATCGTCCGGTCAACTTTCTAAAGGGCGACTGTTCACATTCAAAGGCTCCGACTGTGAACAAGATTTTGAAAAATGCTTCAAATGTTCAAAAACAATCACAGCCGAAGCAAAAGACCGAACAATCGACCACTAAGACACCTGTTTCCTCAAAAGTCACTGATCATTCTGTCCCTGCTGTTTCAGATAAACATGGTCGAGCTAATAAAGAAAAACCAAAGTGGCTAACGAGGGATTCTGTCAGGAAGGATGCGTCAAAGTCTTCCCCACCTGTTTTCATTTCTAGAATAGACAAAGACAATAATGCTTGGAATAATTGGAACCATTTTGATGTTTCTTTTCCTGTTAAAGTTAACTCTCTTCATCAATTGATTCAGTTATCGCATGATTGTTTATGTTGTTCTAATTGTGGTTGGAATGATTTTGATGACATTCATAATAATGCTTGGTATGCGCCTTACTTTGTCGAAAACCTATTCCATAAGCGCAAACCCCAAAATAAAAGGCAACAATATCATTTAAAACGGGGTTTCAATCAAACGGTTAATCCACAGCGGGAGACCCGACCCATTCCTACACGGGCTGCTCCTACTGAGGTTAAACCGGCACCCAGGTGGAAATCTGCCCAACAATTTGTTCCTCCAAAAGGTGTACATTCTGAACCCAAGAGGAAACAAGTGCCAAAACCAGTTCCCTCCAACGGTGTGAAATCTGCACCTAAAGGGAAGGCTGTGTCAAAGCAAATTTCCCCAGGCAGTGCCAACTCTAACCCCCAAAGACCCAAACAAATTTGGGTACCTAAACGTCCCTAATCTTGTTTTTCAGAACGGTCATGTGTGGTACTTAGACTCTGGTTGCTCCAAGCACATGACCGGAAGAAGGGAGCTTCTTACGAATTACAAGAAAGAATACTGCGGAGACGTGAGATTTGGAAATAACGAGAAGTCGCCGATCGTGGGCTACGGCGACATCGTACAAGACAAGATAACAATCAAGAAGGTATCCCACGTTGCAGGATTAGGACATAACCTCTTCAGCATCGGTCAATTCTGCGACAAGGATCTCGAAGTCAGCTTTAAAGCCACACGGTGTCGAATCCTCAACAACAACGGAGACGAGCTACTGGTTGGGACTTGAAAGACCAATCTCTACACCATCGACCTCGCCGCAATCAAAACCGACAAACCTGTCTGCCTCTTGTCCAAAGCAGATTCTGACCAAGTTTGGCTCTGGCATAGACGTCTTTCGCACCTCAACTTCAGAAGTATCAATCAACTGATGCTAGGCAAACATGTCAGAGGCGTGCCACAACTTCCGTTCGTGAAAGACCGTCTCTGTGGAGCATGCGAAAAGGGAAAGATGACGCGTGCATCACATCCGCCAAAGGCAACTCCGAGCACGACCCGGACCCTCAAACTCATTCATATGGATTTGTGTGGTCCAATGCGTGTTCCGAGCATCAACAAACGCAAATACGTGCTCGTGATGGTGGACGACTACTCACGCTACACTTGGGTGATGTTCTTACGCTCGAAGGACGAAACTCCGGAGCTCATCATTGATCACCTGAAGACTGTCCAGAAAAACAAGCTTCAGCACGTTCAGTCCATCAGAACTGATAACGGGACGGAGTTCAAGAATCAGAAGGTGGATGACTATCTGCGATCAGTGGGCATCACACACACTTTCTCTGCAGCACGCACTCCTCAACAAAACGGAGTGGTGGAAAGACGAAACCGTACCCTAGTTGAAGCTGCATGAACAATGCTATCCCAGGCAAATCTACCGCTATATCTATGGGCTGAGGCGGTATCTACGGCTTGCTACACGCAAAACCGCTCTATCCTTCTCAAGCGGTTCAGCAAGACACCGTACGAGATCATGAATAATCACGTTCCAACCGTTGGCTACTTCCATGCATTTGGATGCACTTGCTATGTACTAAACGACAAGGATGATCTCGGGAAATTCAGCCCCAAAGTGGACGAAGGATTTTTTATTGGATACTCCATGCAGGCTAAGGCGTATCGCGTTTACAACAAACGAACCAAAACCGTTGTTGAAAGCATAAACGTGACATTCGACGAAGCCGCAGATTTGGCTTCTGAACACCTCAGTTCAGAACCCGGTTTAACTGGCGTGTTAGCTTCCGGACCTCCAAGTTCGGGATCTACACCAGCATCAGTAAATCCGAATCATGCATCTTCATCGAATGATAATCTTACTGATTTAGATTTACTATTTCAATTCTTTTATGATGACACTGTTCACTCTTCCACATCTGTCTCAGCGCACCCGCGACTTGAAGCTACTCGCAATGCGGATTCGGACGACTTAACTGGTTCGCCACCGTCTACGAGTACGCCGTCAACATCTATGGAGACAGCTCAACCATCCTCATCTGATACGAGTACACCTGGTAATGTAACCCCCGGAGGAACCTATACTCTCAGAGATCGCTCCTAATGATTCGTCTTCTGCAACAACCGATGTTCAACCTCTGAACTCCTCGGAACCAGAGGTTGTTCAACCATCGATGAATCCTCCCCCACTTCCTCCAAGAAACACGACTGCTACACTTGAACAAGTTCAAGACCTTCCATCTGGTGCATATGTGGATCCGGACGCATCTCACTCTACCCAACAGCCACTTCCGCACACCACCAAATGGACAAAGGCACATCCCCTGCATCAGATCATCGGTGATCCTTCCACTCATGTACGTACACGAGGCGCTTCTGCCAACTTCTGCCTATTTTCTGGATTCTTAAGCAAGATCGAGCCGACGAACGTTCGTGAAGCACTCGAAGATCCAGACTGGATCATAGCCATGCAAGAGGAGCTGAATCAATTCGAAGCTCTAAAGGTATGGCGACTGGTTCCACGTCCTACGCACAAGACGGTAATCGGCACCAAATGGATTTTTAAGAATAAGAAGGACGAAGACGGCATCGTTGTTCACAACAAGGCGCGTCTCGTGGCCAAAGGATACCGACAAGAAGAGGGGATCGACTATGATGAGACATATTCTCCGGTCGCTCGCATTGAAGCAACCCGTATGTTTCTCGCTTATGCAGCGCACAAGAACTTCACAGTCTTCCAGATGGATGTGAAGACAGCTTTTCTTTACGGTGACCTCCAAGAAGAAGTTTACGTGTCGCAACCCGACGGATTTGTTGATGACTCAAAACCTGATCATGTCTACATCTTGGACAAGGCACTATACGGTCTAAAGCAGGCCCCGCGAGCATGGTACAACACCCTATCAAAGTTCCTGTTAGAATCCAAATTTACACGAGGTACTATTGATTCTACTCTATTTATAAAGAACGAAAAGGGTCACATCATTCTAGTCCAGGTATATGTCGATGACATCATTTTTGGTTCTACTAATCCATTATATGCAAAGAACTTTGCCAAACTCATGGGAATTTTTTTTTAAATGAGTATGCTGTGTGAGATGAATTTTTTCCTTGGTCTTCAAGTTATACAACTGTCGACCGGAATCTTCATTAACCAGTCCAAATACATTAGGGATATTCTTCGGAAATTCCAATTGGACCAGTCCTCACCAATGAAAACTCCCATGGCAACCAATACAAAGCTTGACACCGATCCTAACGGAAAGGCTGTCAACGCCAAATTGTATCGGGGAATGATCGGTTCTTTAATGTACCTAACTGCCAGTAGACCAGACATCATGTTATCGACATTTCTTTGCGCCCGTTATCAGTCCAACCCTAAAGAATCTCATTACAATGTTGTTAAACGTATTTTTCGTTATTTACGTGGTACTGCTGATCTTGGCCTTTGGTACCCGAAAGAGACAGGTTTTGGACTTTCCGCTTACTCGGATACGGATCACGCGGGATGCATGTTGGACCGCAAGAGCACCTCGGGACACGTTCAGTTCTTGGGAGACAGCCTGGTAAGCTGGGCATCAAAGAAACAACAGTGCGTGTCAACATCAACTGCCGAAGTGGAGTATGTGGCCGCCACAAGCTGCTGTTCCCAAGTAATCTGGATGCGGACACAACTCAAAGACTACGAATTCACCTATGTCAAAGTCCCAATCTACTGTGACTCAAAGAGCGCAATTGCCATATCCAGCAATCCGGTCCAACATACCAAGACGAAGCACATCGACGTTCGGTATCATTTCATTAAGGATCACGTCGAAAGAGGTACAGTCGAGCTCTACTTCGTCAATACAGAACATTAGTTAGCAGACCTCTTTACCAAAGCCTTGGACGAAAAACGCTTTAAAACTCTTGTGTTCAAGCTCGGTATGCTAAATCTGAAGACTTAATCCGACTGTGTACCTTGACAAGTTCCATACCTCTACGAGTAACTGTCCACTCATCATCCGAAGTTAACACTCTTGATGATTGAGTATACACTTCCTCGCACTGGTATTCTACTTGTCTCGGTTACTTAGTTAGATTTAGTCTCTGTATTTTTTAGGTAGATTTCGTCTGTTTCTCTGGTTAACTCTTTCTTCGTGTGTTTCTTTTACTTCATACCATCGTTTGTTTCTATTACTTCCTTATCTCTGTGCTTTCATCATTTGCCATTGTGTTCAGGGGGAGCACACTGCGACATCAGGTAAGTTTACTCATACTTTGAGGGGGAGCGTCACATACATTTTTTTTTCTTACGTATCAAAAGTTTTTGTGTGTGTGGGCACTCCTAAATTGGTCATCACTTGAGGGGGAGCGACACCGGTATTCTCTCAAAAGCTTAAAGTTTTTTTGTGTCGGACCCCTCCACTACACCCTACTAAACGATTCGAGGGGGAGCAACGGCATTCCCATGCTCAGTTTGAGGGGGAGCGAGAGAAAGGTCTCTTAAAAAGTTCCGTTTTCTGAAAATTCATGAAAAAGGACTCACCAGGGTTATCCGGACAGTATCCGGACTCTCCTGTTATCCGGACAGTATCCGGGTCGGGTGTATCCGGGTCGGACATGAACCCGGACAACACCCGGGCTATATAAGTCACCCGAGCCCCTGTTCCTTTCCCATCCGGACTTCTTGACCTAAAACCATAAACCCAACGCTCTTTCTCTCTCTCGCTCGGACTCTTCTTCATCGCTCGATTCTCACTCGTTTTTTCTCTCCGAAATCAGGTATGTTACTCGACACTCTCTAACGAACATTATTATTCGAGTTTTGTCCACATTGCATTCCATACAGACCCTGATTTGGTTGATTTATTTTAAACCCGAAACCCAGTTTCGGGTACACAAGATTTGTGGTCCTTTAGTAGTAATCTTGATAGGAAATGCTCTCCGTGTAGTCTACAATGATACGTGTTACATAAATGTGCACTCACACTAGCATTGAATCACATTCTGGTCGATTAGTTGCTAAAGGGTTTCGTCCGAACATATTCGTCGTGTCCGGACACAATCAAACCTATGACGTTTTATCCGGTCACATTCAAGCCTATGCCATTTTATCCGGACATAATCAACTCCCGGATACCTAGTTGTCCGGAGACCTCACGGTTTCCGGTAAGTTCAACTACCGGATAGTTCGATGTCCGGACTCCCTCTTTATCCGGAAAAGATTGCATCTCAGGAACCCTTGTCCGGGTGTATCAATGGTATCCAGACATCTTCATATGTTTATCCGGACAACCCTGTTATCCGGACTCTTTGAGTTGTCCGGACACCCTGTCCTTTTTATCCGGATTCCCCTGCTGTTGTGTCCATTCTGTACCTGTTTTCTCCCTAGCAGTCCTCAATCTGTCTCAGATTGAGCCATTCAACGCAAAGGTACGCACCGACACTTGTTCTTCTGGTTAAGTTCCTAACTGTGTGCCATTTTGACAGATTTATACATGGCGGAACAACAAAATCCGGAAGACCAAATTCCTCAGGAGGAGGAAATCATCGACGAAGTAGCAGATGCTGCCTTGGTTGATCCTGACCATGGCATCGAGTTGGAGGCCAACAATCATTACTTGGACCCGGCGCTGTTCAGACCTAACCCGCAACATCAGGTCATTCTAGACATTCTGATGCACCATCCCATACGCGAGGCACTCACTCGCACCGCCGACGTTCCTTTGATCTACGTTCTACAAGTCTGGCTGACGGCACAAGTCCGTACGATTGGCAATACACAGACCATCACGGCGCAAATTGACAACCACCCATTTACTCTGACGCCCGACTCCTTTCGCAGACTACTGTCTCTACCGGAAGCCACTGCCAACAACCATGAACGGTACGATCCTGCCGTTAACGATGCCACACTATGCGCACAAATGCGTGCTCTTGGTTACAACTCCGACCTTCAACGACCCTCAATCTTCAATCGCAAGTTCCTGGCGCCAATTTGGTACACGCTCTTCACCATACTCAACCGCTGCCTATCCGCCCGATGGAAAGGTATTGATCAATGTACCGGCGACTTTCTGCGACTTGTTCACGCCGTGTGCTACCACCGCCACGTCGACTTCGCCATGATAATCTGGCGTGAACTTGTGACCACTATTCGACACATCGGCGGAACCAAACAGAAGAAGTTCCTCTCATACCCGCGTTTCCTATCGCTTGCAGTTCGTCAGCACATGGATGCGAATCCAGCCATTCCAAGACGTATTACACATCCGGTATGCCCTATCAGACACCTCCAATTCATGGTGATCCGCAACCCATCTGATGCGGTCGCCTCGCCCATTCCTGCCGCCCTACTAGCCATTGCCGATCCCGCTGCACCAGGGGTAGTTGCTTATAGGGGAGAGTTAGGAATTCCCATGGTCCAGCCAGAGCCGGAGGGACCTGCCCAAGGAAATAGGCCTGAGGGACGTGAGGATCCTAGGACGAGAGGAGGAAGGGCCCGACAAGCGGGTGCTGTCGGGCGGGGAACGTTAGTTGTGAGAGGAAGGGGACCGAGAGTAGGTGGTGCAGTGGAATCGCGACCCGGTTCCAGCTCAGCCCAAGCCGATCAATCCTCCAGACCAATTCTACATCACTCGACCGAGCCTTATATCACCGAACCCCCGTCACCATCTCATGATGTTGAAGACGTGGAATCTGACTCCACGGACTCCGATACCGACCGAAACATACGCCTGAGACAAATACCTCACGGTATCGGACCCAACCCTGATTTTACCGTTGGCATCCCACTTGAATCACCTCCACATACTGGAACCAGACCTATCACTAGGACATCTGAGGGAGAAAACGTAGAGGAGTTAGATCATGCGAGACGGAGAGAACTGCGTTCAAAGTTGAACCAGGAAAGATCGAGCCGTAAAGATAACGAGGCTCAAGAGCGACCCCAGCCGAGTGATATCCAGGTCACCACATCTACTATCACGTCTCATCCGTTGGGACGGGGTATTGAAACAGACTCCGTGGACCTAGCGGAGCAATTGCACGACCCCCATAGCCACTCATCCGTCTCTCAAAAGACGGGTGTTTCAGTCTTACACGGGGATTCAGCACAACTTCCACCGGACCCTCATTCGGAGGGTCAAGGTGTTGAAATAAGAGACCAGCAGCCCCCGGTCTCGACTTCTTTGCGTGCACCATCGAGTCTAGAGCCTTTTGATATTGAACATTCTTCGGCTAGGACACTCGAAGCTGAGTAACACCAAGTCGAGACTCTTCGTGACTCGACCGGAACCACCGTAGTGTCTTCACCTCTTGGTGAAACACAAGGATCGGCAGGAAATCCTACCACAGCTAACATCACGCCAGCTGTGAACGTAGGTGGCTCTGCCTCTAAGGTAGATGCCTCAACGGGTACTCTAAGTGAGCCCGGCGATATTTTACCCGACTTTGTGTCAAAAGGGTCTCTGGACAGCACCCTTGAGGCTGTCCGACAGGTTATGGAGCAACCAATGCAGGAACATGTAGCCGCTGAACTTGCCAAAGTGATGTGTGCTATCCAAGAAAAGGGCCCCCTCGTCGACACTGAAACCGCCTCTGTGCCTCCACCGACTCAACCGCAACCTCCTTACTCGGCGGACACCCTGAAGACGATGCTCTTAGCCCAACTGCTCCAGGAATCCGACACAACCGCATCTGCCGAAGCAGACCTGATCTCAGTTCTTCGATCCCATGTCATTGCTCCATCTTCATCCACCATATCACGCCTTGACGCCATTGACTCGACCCTCAACGACTACAACAAAGCGCTCACCACGCTGTCTGAGAGGGTCCGCTCACTAGAAGACACTTGTAAGAGTCAAGCTGGCGGTCTCAAACGCAAGCACGATGACCAGGATGATCCTGATCACCGTGAGGGTGAGAAGCGTCTACGCCAAACCGAGACCGTCCAGATCATGATTGCTGAAACTACAACAGTGGTTCAACAAGAACCCCCAACTGCGGCAACTTCAACAGCAACACCCGAAGCCGAGTTGCCATTAGCACAGATGGTCATCGACATGGATATTTCAGATGACGAAGCCCCAACGGTTGAAAAGCCCGAGGGTACAACACAGGAATTGGTCGCACAAGAACCATCAGACATGCCGACGCTCACCATGATTGATCCTGCATGTGAAACCAACCCGGAAACCGAAGACGCATGGTACGAAAAAGCTGCCAGAGCCGTAAACTTCGAGGTAAACTTGGTGTTTCCCACTGATGAAGACGACAACATTGATTACGACCAGTTTCTGCTTCAGAATTTCTATGGCACGACTCCCGTTCACTCGACTCAACCCGCTAAGACTACAGATCAACCCGAAAGATCAAATACAGAAATCCCGACATCTCCTCAGCAAACGACAGCTCCTGATCTTCCTCCCCCTCCTCAGCAACAAAACCGTTGGGAGAAGATCAAGGTCTTCATTCCTCATCTGGAGGAATCTCTGAAGAAGCTGTTTGTTCACCGAATTCGCCCGATCGAGCCGACCTTCTGTCTTGGCATCTATAGTCCTGATCCAGCACGCCAACTCCGATACATAGAAGCCATGAAGCGGTGTCTCCCGAGAGACCAAGTACGAACTAAGCATAAAATTTCAGAGGTGCTAAAGATTCAGTCAAACAAAATTATGAAGATCGTCTTTCCCGTATTCACTGTTCGACGTGAAGACGGAAAAGAATGGATTTTTTCTGAAGCTGACTTTAAGCATCTCCATCCGTTCGACCTCCTGGTTATTCTGAGAGACCTTCGCACCAGAACCATCCGACCGCTTGCTGTAACAAAGGCGCTCGAAGCGGTTCGTCGATTCCTCGTCCGTTCTATTATGATCTCTTATCTTACGGACTTTCAAATGGCAATCAAGAACCGAGCGAAGAAGGTAAATCTGCTCAAACCGAATCTGAAAGCTCCTGAACTGTCAATGTATCCCGAGAATGCAATGCTGCTTCAACCAAAATTTGGGATCGTCTTCCTCAACGCTCAGAAAGAAAAGAAGTTTATGAGGTTCAGTCAGGTAGATCGATTTTGCGACGGCACACTGCTCAAAGTTCAAGACGCTCTTCGGAAGATCATCAAGCACGAATCCGAAAATCCAAAGGTATCCTATGTACCCAATCTGAATGAAAGAACTGCTCAGACTGCTTTGGATATGGTTGAAGAACGTCTCGACTACCGCCGCGCCATCAGATTCTTCGAGGTTCACTTCGCGTTGCGCAAACGATACGTATTCAACTGGCAAGAGATCGAGCGCGAACTCGAACTTCAAATCAAAGGGGGAGATTGTTAGGGTAGAATTTATGTTGATTTTAAGTTCAAGGGTTTGAATTGTAATTGTTTAAACTTAGTCCATTGTGAACGTGCCGTGGGCTTGTTACCACGGGCCCGGCGTATTTAAAGTGCAATTAGCTTAGAAAATTAGCCAGTTGTCTCATTTAGCTTTTCTGCTTTACACTGTAATTCTCTCTAAATCAATAGCTAAGTGGGCAGCCTTTGTGAATCATATCAACTGTTCTTATTTGCTTATTCACAAACATAATCGTTGCACGGATCTGGATTCTACACGAATGCTTGTGTCTGATGTTCTATGTTGATATTCTGTCTTCTTCGATGTCCCGGAAAAAGATGATTGAACTTGGAATTTATAGTCTTTGGGCGCTTTAATTGGATCATTAAGGACTTTGATAGCTGTCGTAACGGTCGCTATCTTTAATGCGGGATTAGATGTTCATAACTGACTTCGTCGGTTATAGCCGGTGTCCATTAATAGCGTTGATTCCTGCATTAAACATTGAACAAACATAACAGTCGTATAGCGCGTTAGTCGGTCTAGGTCGCATGGTTCTATGCGACGGTCGTGCGAAATAGGCGACGTCGAGGTCGAGTGTCGTGAGGAACTTTCGACTTACCTTTTAGGGGGGACGACGGAGGTTTTTTGGGTCTTTGTCGGGGCCTTATCTTAATACAAGATATAGTTCATAACATGTGTCTTACCTTTCTTGGTCGTGGTCGAGACTGGTGAAATTTTGCCCAAACAATTTCTTCCAAGCGATAGTCATCGACTATCATAGGGGAATCTTGTGCATCCTCGAGTTCTTCGTGCATCTGGGCAGTGATTTGCTCTGGATTTTAGAAGCTTGCCATTCTCCTGAAAAAGGAAATAGAAGAAACTCCAAGAAACCGTTAGTACGGCGCACGTTTGTCGAAGATTTTCTCTAGATGGGGTCCCACGGATGGCGCCAAACTGTTAATGCCAAAAATCACACAAAAGTACAACTTGAGGTTGATTGTGGAGCTTTAACAACTAAAGAAAGAAATCTCTCGACAAAGCGTGCGACAAAGACAGAAATGTAAATGAGACAGAGAATTTTGGTGACGCGGGAAAAACCTCAACGAGGAAAAAACCCGCGGACGACTGTGGAAGTCGTCGCTGACTATGGTCATCAAACAGGGGCGATGTCCTTGTGTTTCTGGTGTCGATCGTACAGAGATTACAATACAAATGAAAGAAAGACTTTGAAATGTAAAGTAACAAGTGTTTCGAATGTAAAAACAACGTGAGTCGTGTGAAAAAGTGAAGTGTCGTGTGCGAATGTCGTGCGTCGAGAGCGATTCTTCGAGAGAAAGTTCTTTGCTTTGAATGTTCTTCTGAGTTCGGAAGATTGCGTTTGATGTCTGATGTCCCTTGAAATGATGATTGAGCTTGGTATTTGTAGTCTCCGGGTGCTTTAATTAGTTCATTAAGTGCTTTGATAACCGTCGTAACGTTCGCTGGATTAAATCTTCATAACTGATCTTATCGGTTATAGCCGTTGTTCATAAATGGCATTGATTCCTGTATTAAACACTGAACAAACGTAATAGTCATATTATACGTTAGTCGGTCGAGGTCACATGGTTCTATGCGATGGTCGTGTGAACTAAGCGACATCGTGGACGAGTGTCGTGAGGTAAATAACTTTCGATCCCAACTCTAATTAGGGGATAAAATGCTTATGACTTTACCTTACCAAAGAAAAATGGAGTAATCGTTTTCCTTACCTTGGTCGTGGTCGAGACTGGTGAAATTTTGCCCAAACAACTATCGCCTAGAGGAAGTCATCTTGGACCAGAGCAAGCCTGACCAAAAAGTCCTCGTGGGATCATCCCTTGATTCCTGCCTTAAAGAAAAACTCATATCTTTTTTGCAGGAACATGCCAATTGTTTTACCTGGTCGCATGAAGATATGGTCGGCATAGACCCTAGTGTCATTTCCCATAAGCTCAATGTCGACCCATCATTTAAGCCTGTCAAGCAAAAGCGGCAAAAATTTGCTCCTGAAAGGAATAAGGTGATAAATGATGAAGTCGACAACCTCCTCAAGACAGGGAAAATTCGAGAAGTAAAGTACCCCGATTGGCTTGTTAATGTCGTGGTCGTGGCAAAGAAAAATGGCAAATGGAGGGTCTGTATTGATTTTACAGATCTTAACAAAGCATGTCCAAAAGATCCTTTCCCATTACCCCATATCGACGTCATGGTCGACGCGACAGCAGGGCATGAACTATTGACATTCATGGACGCTTATTCTGGATACAATCAGATCCTGATGCACGTCGAAGACCAGGAGAAAACTGCGTTCATGACAGATCAAGGTATTTACTGTTACCTTTCGGACTTAAAAATGCAGGTTCTACCTACCAGCGTCTGGTAAATAAGATGTTCAAAGATCATCTCGGCGACACGATGGAGGTTTATATCGACGACATGCTCGTCAAGTCGAAGCAAGCAGTTGACCACGTCGAGCATCTGAGACAGTCGTTCGACATCCTCCGAAAATATAGCATGAAGCTCAACCCGACGAAGTGTTCCTTTGGTGTCAGCGCCGGGAAATTCTTGGGTTACATGGTCACTCGACGAGGAATCGAAGCTAACCCCGACCAGATCAAGGCTATCATCGAGATCAAATCTCCTAGAAATTTCAAAGAAGTCCAAATGCTCACTGGTCGGGTGGCTGCTCTGAATAGCTATATTTGGCTGTTAGTCCAAATGCAGTAAGTGTTGTCCTGATACGAGAAGATGAAAAACAACAACTGCCGATCTACTATGTAAGTAAATCTCTCTTGGACGCCGAAACCAAGTATTCCTCAATGGAAAAACTACTTTTGTCGCTTGTTACAGCCGCAAAGAAATTGCGACATTATTTCGAATCGCATCCTATTACTGTCGTGACTAACTTTCCTCTTAAGCCTGTTGTTAATGCCAAAAATCGCACCAAAGGGACAACTTAAGGTCGATGTGGACTTAAACAACTAAAGAAAGAATCTTTCGATGAAACGTGCGACGAGGATAAAAATAAAGAAACAAGGGATTTGATGACGCAAGAAAAACCTCAATCGAGGAAAAAAAACCTGCGGACGACAGGGGGTGTCGTCGCTGCACTATGGTCGCCAATCAGGGGCGATGTCCTTGGTACTGGCGTCGGTCGTACGATGATTACAATACAAATGAAGGAAATGCTTCGAAATGTAAAGTACAAATTTTTAAAGTGTAAAATATGTGTTTGTCGTGTGAATACAAAGTGTAAACAACTGTTGGTCGAAAGCTGTTGGCGTGCGTCGAGAGCAATGACTTGAGCTTTTCTTCGAGTGTTCTTGAGTTCGCTGTAGGGTTCTGGCTTTCAGTACTTGATTCCCAGAGTTTGAGGGTTCTTAGCTATGAGCTTGAATGTTTTTCTCTGCTGTTCGGTGATGTTCACTGATGATTGCTGATGTGTATCGGATGTTAACTGATGACCCTTGATGTGAAGACTTAGCTTGGTATTTATAGTCTTCACGTCATTAATTAGCTCCATTAATGCTTTCATCAACGGCTACAACGGCAGGAAACGGTTGTCGGAGTGATTATCCATAATGTTCTTCGTCCGTTACGGCTGCTTGCTGTTAATGGCTTTGACTCCTGCATTAAATACTTAACAAACGTAACAGTCAAGGTTAACGTTAGCTTTGGTCGAAGGTGAAGTGATCTTACGCGATGGTCGTACGGGACGGGCGATGCTATGGTCGAGCGTCATGGGGGACGTACGACTTACCTTTTACGGGAGACGACGGATGTTTTCTGGGTTCTTGTTGAGACCATATCTTAATACAAGATATAGCTTAGGACATGCGTCTTACCTGTTCTGGTCGCGGTCGAGCGACGTGATTTTTTGCCCAAACAGTTTGCCCCCAAAATTTGAAAATTGAATGTCAAATTTAAGTTTTAAATTTTGCTTGTCGAACGCTTAGACTTGTGACCTGGGTTGAGGGATTTACCTGGTTGTCGTGGAACTAGACCGGTTCGCCTTTAACTGAACGAGAAGTTGAAAAGTTATGACGTCATACTGACGCACGATTGTGCTTACCAGTTGTCGATGACATGTGTCGACGATCCCTGCGGTCATACGAAGGGACGAGAGCATGCGGTGATCATCAAAGGGCTCGACCTGACATGAGACTGCATAAATAAAGATTACGATGGATCTTTTCTTGGCGATTTCCGTTCGATTAAAACTTGCAAGAATCTTTGACCTAATTTAAGTTTTTCTGAGATCATATAAGATACGACCCTCCAGTTTGCGTATGCGTCGCAAATCTATTGCTAGAAAGCCTAGAAAAAACTGGGATATCTGGGGCCTTTCAGAAGTGCAAATCAATTTAACGGGGCTGGCAATGTCGACAGAGCCTAGAAGCACCATTAAAAACGAAGAAGACTTCGACGACTTTAGAAGTCTAGCGAGGATTCCCATGGGGATTACCGTAAGCAAGGTTGGCAAGGTTCGACCGGAAATGTGTTCCGAGGGGTACGTTGTTATATACGAATACCCGTTCAAAATAGGCTTTCACTGGCCATATTCGCCTTTAGTCAAAGAGTTCATGTGTGAATTTGATCTTTCGCCGGGGCAATTGATGCCCCAGTTCTGGCGAGTTATCTTGATCATCGAACGACTTACCTCCAACTGGAATCCACCGATGAATGTGAGGGACCTTCTGACGGCGTATAAGGTCAAGAATGACCGGTACCGTCGCTATAGTTTGTTTTCAAGGTTCAAGGGTGATCGTACCCTGGTTTTAAATACTGCAGTCAACGACCGTGGATGGAAGAAGAGGTACATATTCGTACGGGTGTCGACGCTGGACACTGATAGTGACTGGATTAGGGAGGGTTGGAATATGATGGGTGAGCCTTTGATTGTACGTTTTCATGTTATTCTGTTGCTCGATTGTTTTTTTCGACTGATCTTCTTTTTTATGCGTAGATATTGATTTCGATAAGGTAGAGCCGGATGATGCTTCTCGGGCTAAGATCGAAAAGTTCTTGGAATTTAATACTGAAGACCGGTCGTACGTCACGCGTCATTTGATAGACGAGGATGATGACACCGTTTTCTTGAGCGACAGAGTGAGGATGGGTCGAGAGGAGAAAGAAAAAGAGGAGGACTCTGAGAAGACTGAGGAGGAAGAGAAGAGTGAAGAACCAGAGGTAGAGATAATTGGTAAGTATCCTTTTGTCTTCTTTTCGCTTGACCTAGTCTTTTTCTGTTCTGAATCGTCTAATTTCTTTCTTTTACCGTACAGGTGAATCTCAAGCGCAGGCGACATCTTCTGTTGCTAGGAAGATGGCCCAAGTCGAAGTAGCTCGCGAGGCGAGGGAGACGGACATTTCGGCAACTGGGTCGGGAGTCCTGAAGAGAAAAGAGGTCCCGATAGCCGGGTCGGGCCTCTTAAAGAGGACAAAGGTGTCCGTCTGAGGGAATCGTCTTTGAATACGGGTAACCCATCGAGGGTTGCCTTGTCCAGGAAGGCGAAGGCGTCGGTTGCGTTTGGCACGACCGGCGCAAAATCTGTGGATACTGCGCAACTGGCGACGATGTCTCCCGTCGTCCTATACGGCCCTTCATCGGCCGGCAGGGGCAAAGGCGCGCAGAAGGGACCTGTGGGGGAAACGACGGTCAACTTTACGTTGTCGTCGGGTTTTCTGGACGACAATGTCTTGGACGAGACGAAGTTGTTCCCCCATTTGGAAAAATATTTGCTTCCGTCTTTCAGGGAGCGTTTTGACGGGTTTTCTTTCGAGAAGAAAGAGTTCCATGCAGTTGGACTCTTATTCTTGGTAAGTCTTTCTTTCAAGACTTGTCGTTTGTCATTGTCGTTGTCGTTGTCATTGTTTACTAATGTCACTTATATTATGATTCTTCAGGCGTTCCAAGCTTCCCTGGCATTGCAGGCTGAAACGACGAATATAGAGGTTTCAACGGCTTCTGTTACCAAAGATGAAGATGCAGCGTTAGCTAAAGAGAAAGCTGCTTTGGAGCATGAAGAAGCGATGTCGGTGCGCCTTGACCATGTTCTAGACGAATTGGATGCCCTCAGTCATACAAGAGACGAGATAAACTCACGTTTGAAGGAGTCCCTGACTTTGATGCGCGACCAGAGAGAGGAGCTGGAGGGGATGAAGGAATCCGTAACCGCGAAGAGGAAGGAAGTCGAGGGAATCAAGGCTAAGGTGATAAATTTGAAGAAGGAGTCTGATGAGTTGAAGGACGAAAATAAGTCTTTCTTTTCTTATGCTCGACTTACTGCGCGTGCGGCAGTTATGCGATGTCACCTGCAGGGCAAGGATCCTTTGGCTTCAGCGTCAGATGAGTTGAGTCTCTTTTATGAGAGAGTCGGGACCGAGAGAGATCTCGACTTAGATGACGAGAAGGAGGTCGAGGAGGAGGTGGCTAGCGAGGGTTTTCAGGATGAGGTATCGGACAAGGTTGTGATCGATGCTCCTCCACAACCTTAGAAAAAATGCATTTGTTTGTTTGTGCTCGATCGTTAGTGGTCGATTATCTACTTGATGGTTTACATAATGAACGCAACTTTTGTTTGAACTTTATGTTTTATCCAAACCATGTTTAATTATGAATTGGATCATAGGACACATAGGAAATCATGCGACTGAGGCATACATTGTAATACGATGAGTAAAACAAATATGTGAACACGCGATTAAAGCATTTTCTAAGTTAAGAGACTTAGGGGTAAAATTGTTTAGACTTTGCGATCGTACGATTAGATCGTATAATGAGTTTGTATCATATGCCCCTATGGAGGGATGATCAAGTCACAGACCTGATCATGTATGTCGTGCGACCCTGCGAATTTAAAGTCATATAGTAGACTTAGTGATTATTGTCGTGCGATCCTGCGATAAAATGATGTCGGGGGTTGGTCGTTGGCTAACCAACGACCCTCCGATGCTTAAGTCAATAATCATTCGTGAGAAAAAATCGTATGAAAAAGAGTTAGAAATCATACCTTTCTCCTTCATGGGGTCTTGCCCCATGTCATTTATTATCCTATTCTTTTTGGAAAGAAAGATAGGTTTTAAATGACAGGACGACACGACGATCTGATAAGATACTGTCTGTGATTGATCATGTCGTCGTACGACAGGACACCATAGCGACGTTTCGACTCATTCTCGATCTTCAGGATTCCCAATAGCGTAGGGGATTTTAATTGATAACTTTTGCATGCTCGGGAGTCGACGGTCGATGGCTGTTAATAACGACATTATCAATAATATCTTTGAGATTACCTTGTTGAACATGATATGCCAATTTCTTCTTGAGTGCGATACAATCATCTATCGCATGACCATGGTCGACATGGAAGTCGCACCACTTTGATTTATCCTTCTTAGCATCGTTCAAGACAGACTTCTTCGGCCACCGGATGGTTGCTTGGGTGGTATTCAGAGCTTCGACTAAGTCTTAAGCTGGCCCTTTGAACCCATAAGAGGAGATCTTGGGGTACACGGGGAATTTAGTCGCGGTTTTAGCTTCTGCCTTCGTCTTGAAACGAACGTTTGAGATCTGACGCGCTGGCTCTATTCTGGATATGGCTTTCGGCTTGAATTCTGGCTTCTTGACACCTAACGGCTTCTTGTCGTCAGTGTGTTTGCGACGAAAGGCTGCGTCGTCTTCGACCCTCATATATGCTAAGGTTCGAGCTCGGACGTCTTCGAAAGTCTCTGGGGGATACTTGGTCAGATCGATATATAGACCTGAACTATCGTCTAGACCACGCTTATAAGCTTCGATCGCAGTTTTGATGTCACAATTGCGGATACTGATCATTTCGGCATTGAATCTATTGAAATAACTTCGAATAGACTCACTGGTCTTCTGCACGACATAGTACAGATCACTAGTCTACTTTTCCATCTTACGACTGCTGGCGAATTGTCGGGAGAATTGGTTGACCAATTCGGCGAACGACCCGATAGATTTGGGTTTGAGATTGATCAACCACTGGAGAGCTGGACCAGTGAGAGTCGCCCCGAAACTCTTGCACATGCATACTTCCTGGTACATGTGTGGAATCGAGATTGTCCACATGAGCTACTTATACTGCGCGACATGCTCGGTTGGATCGGTCACACCCGAATACTTGGGAGTGAAGGCAGGAATGTTATACTTCTTTGGGACCTCGACGGTGGCGATCTCGTCGATGAAGGGCGACGCCTGATACCCCGAGCAAGGCTCCACGTCGACAGACACGACTGCCCCAGGCAACTTGGCGAGCAAGGACAGGACGCGCTCATTTTGGTCTTCTAACATCTTCAAACGCCGGGCGAAGGGATCGTTAAGATCAGGATTTTCCCCTGTCGAGGGATTGGTCCCTGGACTAGTGCCATTACCATGCGTCGAACCATTGGTGTCCCCATTGAACGAAACAAAATATGGTTGCGACCCATAGTGGAATTGCTACGGTCCATTCTGAAACGATTGTGGTCCCTGCTGAAATGGCTGCGATCTCTGCTGGAAAGATTGCGATCCTTGCTGGAAAGGTTGCGATCCTTGCTGGAAAGGTTGCGGACCACTTTGGAACGACTGGGAAAACGGCTGGGATCCATTCTGAAATGGCTGGGCGCCACCTTGCAATGGTTGGGATCCATTGTTCAAGGGTGGTGGTCGGATGTGCTGAGGGGGAATCTGCCCAGACTGGGGATTCGGAATGAACGGACCCGGCTGCGGATTCTGCACGAATGGACCTGGATGCTAATTTTGTGCGGACGGCCTTGGTCCCGGACCTGGATTCTGGATGAATGGTCTAGGACCATTCTGGGGTCCAAAAGGATTCCTTAGTCGCGTGATCTCTTCAGCTGCTCTGCGATTCTGCTCTGTCATTGCATTGAGTTGATTCCTGGCAACCTCGAACTCCTGATACATCTGAGCGACGGCTTGCTGCGGATTTCCAGGGGCTGCCGTTTTCCTGCAACAGAAAATAGAAGAAACTCCAAGAAACTATTAGTAGAATGCACGTTCGTCGAGGATTTTCTCTAGATGTAGTCCCACGGATGGCGCCAAACTGTTAATGCCAAAAATCGCACCAAAGGGACAACTTAAGGTCGATGTGGACTTAAACAACTAAAGAAAGAATCTTTCGACGAAACGTGCGACGAGGATAAAAATAAAGAAACAAGGGATTTGATGACGCAGGAAAAACCTCAATCGAGGAAAAAAAACCTGCGGACGACAGGGGGTGTCGTCGCTGCACTATGGTCTCCAATCAGGGGCGATGTCCTTGGTACTGGCGTCGGTCGTACGATGATTACAATACAAATGAAGGAAATGCTTCGAAATGTAAAGTACAAATGTTTAAAGTGTAAAACAGGTGTTTGTCGTGTGAATACAAAGTGTAAACAACTGTTGGTCAAAAGCTGTTGGCGTGCGTCGAGAGCGATGACTTGGGCTTTTCTTCGAGTGTTCTTGAGTTCGTTGTAGGGTTCTGGCTTTCAGTACTTGATTCCCAGAGTTTGAGGGTTCTTAGCTATGAGCTTGAATGTTTTTCTCTGTTGTTCGGTGATGTTCGCTGATGATTGCTGATGTGTGTCGGATGTTAACTGATGACCCTTGATGTGAAGACTTAGCTTGGTATTTATAGTCTTCACGTCATTTATTAGCTCCATTAATGCTTTGATCAACGGCTACAATGGCTGGAAATGGTTGCCGGAGTGATTATCCATAATGTTCTTCGTCCGTTACGGCTGCTTGTTGTTAATGGCTTTGACTCCTGCATTAAATACTTAACAAACGTAACAGTCAAGGTTAACGTTAGCTTTGGTCGAAGGTGCAGTGATCTTACGCGATGGTCGTACGGGACGGGCGATGCTATGGTCGAGCGTCATGGGGGACGTACGACTTACCTTTTATGGGAGACGACGGATGTTTTCTGGGTTCTTGTTGAGACCTTATCTTAATACAAGATATAGCTTAGGACATGCGTCTTACCTGTTCTGGTCGCGGTCGAGCGACGTGATTTTTTGCCCAAACACCTGTCTTGAAGAAACCCGATTTGACAGGTCGTTTGGCAAAATGGAGTATATATCTCAGTAGTTACGACATCAATTTTAAGCCCAGGACCGCGATCAAATCGCAAGCCTTGGCGGATTTCATTGCTGACTTCAGTCCTGAGTTGGGAAAAGAAGCAGAGCTCGAGGTGTCTACTGTGGCAACTCACGACGACGTACCTTGGACCTTACACGTCGATGGGTCATCCAACGTTAGGGGTTCAGGACTTGGCGTCGTCTTAAAGTCGCCACAAGGGGGTAAAATGGTGTATTCCGTGCGATGTGACTTCAAAGCCACTAACAATGAAGCTGAGTACGAAGCCCTGATCGTAGGAATGGATATGGCCCATGACTCAGGGGCAACCTCGCTACATGTCGAAAGTGATTCTCTTCTGGTCATGAATCAGATGAATGGAGAATTCGCAGCCAAAGACTCAAAGATGACAACGTACCTAAAGGTGGCAAAAGAAAAATCAGAAAAATTCAAACCTTTTTCCATTGAACAAATTCCAAGGGATCAGAATACTCAAGCCGACGCTCTAGCAAACCTTGGGTCCGCTCTAGTCGAACCAATATTCGACGGTATTCTTTTGATCCACCTAGAGACGTCCTCCATTGAAAATGACGATGTCGTCCAGATCGAAGAGCAAGAAGATGACTGGTCGTGCGACATCCGAAATTTTCTTATGCACGACCAACTCCCAGAAGGCAAGATGGAAGCTCGGAAGATCAAATTCAAGGCATCCAGGTATGTCATGATCGGAGATAGACTCTATCGACGATCATTGACGGGTTTAAACTTGAGATGCGTCGTCAGTAAGAGTCAAATCCAAAAAATCCTTCAAGAGATGCACGATGGGGAGTGTGGAAATCACTCAGGAGGTCGCAGTTTGGCTAATCGTATCTCTCGACAAGGGTATTTTTGGCCAACACTGCGACAAGACGCCGTCAGGTACGTCCAGAACTGTGATCCTTGTCAGCGACATTCAGGTACGTCCCACAAACCTTCTGAACCTTTGCACTCGACATTGATCCCATGGCCCTTCATGAGATGGGGGATGGACATTGTCGGCAAGCTACCACCTGCCCCAGGGCAAAAGGTATTTCTCCTCGTGCTTACAGATTATTTTTCTAAGTGGGTAGAAGCAGTTGCCTTTTCCCAAGTTTGGGACAAGGAAGTCGTCTCTTTTATCCAGACTAACATCATATGTAGGTTTGGGATCCCATCCGAAATCGTCTGCGATAATGGATCCCAGTTCATAAGCAACAGGACTCGACAATTCTGTGAAGACCGCATCATTAAGCTGACGACCTCGACGCCCAGGTATCCCCAGGCAAATGGACTTGCTGAATCAAGCAATAAGACCATCATTGCTTGAATTAAGAAGAGGTTGCAAGCCGCAAAGGGAAGGTGGGTCGAAGAACTCCCTTCGGTCATGTGGGCGAATCGCACGATGCCTCGCACGTCCACAGGACAAACCCCTTTCTCTTTGGTCTATGGTTGTGAAGCAGTTTTGCCGGCCGAAGTCCAGCTCTCAACCTCAAGACATACTTCCGTCGACCACAATCTGGTTGACTTAAGTTATGACCTTGATGCCCTCGAAGAGCTCAGAGAATCAGCATTGATCAGAATGGCGTCACAGAGACAAGTGGTCGAGCGACATTTCAACAAGAATGTCAAAGTTAAAATCTTTCAAGTAGGTGACTACGTCCTCCGACGAGTATTCCAAAGCACTCAAGAGCTCAATGCCGGTAAACTTTCCACCAAATGGGAAGGTCCTTATCGCATCTCAGAAGTCGTGGGTAAAGGTGCCTATCGGCTCCAAACCCTCGACAATCAAGATGTCCCACGTAGCTGGAATGCAACACATTTGAAAAAATATTTCTTCTAAGTCTTTTTCCTTTTCTCACACAATTTTTATTCATTGCGGCGATCACTGACTTAAGCATCGGAGGGTCGTTGGTTAGCCAACGACCAACCTCTGACATTGTTTTATCACAGATCGCATGCCATAAGATTGCTAAGTCTAATACACGACTTTAATCTCGCAAGGTCGCATGACATAAGTGTTCAGGTCTATGACTTGACTAGTCTATCACAGGGTAGGGGTGCTGTAACAACCCAGGCCAACCGTACCAGATATTGTCCGCTTTGTCCACACACTTGGACTCACGGTTTTAAAACGCGTCTGATAGAGGAGGTATCAAGTCCCTTATAAGGCAACCTTTGTTCCCCTCCCCAACCAATGTGGGATCTTACAATCCACCCCCCTAGGGAGCCCAGCGTCCTCGCTGGCACACCAGTCCGGTTCCCGGCTCTGATACCATCTGTAACAACCCAGGCCAATCGTACCAGATATTGTCCGCTTTGTCCACACACTTGGACTCACGGTTTTAAAACGCGTCTGATAGATGAGGTATCAAGTCCCTTATAAGGCAACCTTTGTTCCCCTCCCCAACCAATGTGGGATCTTACAATCCACCCCCCCCCCCCCCACCCCTTAGGCATATCCCACATTGGTCGTGGACAGGAGAGATGCTGGGTATATTAGTAAACCTTGGCCTTACCAGACACAACGCGTTTTGGGGCCACAAGCATGCGGGTTCCTTGGGAACTCTGTGGTTAAGCGTGCTTGGGTGGGAGTAGTACCAGGATGGGTGACCTCCTGGGAAGTCCTTGCGAAGTCCTTGCCAGGTCGCCAAGAACAAAGCCGTGAGCCAGTGGGGCAAAGCGGACAATATTGTGTCGTGGTAAGCGGGGTGTTACAGGTGCTCACGGGTTGGGTTGATAGGGTTGAAGACATTTCAACACATCAACCCAATGTTGGCGGTTTGAAAAAATTTCAACCCAACCCAACCCAAACAAAGGTACAACCCAACCCAACCCGTTCGGGTTGGTCGGGTTGTGTTTAAACAAGGTAAAATCAAAATTAGAAACATAAAAATAGAGGAAACATGTCTCTAAAATACAATCGATAATTCACACAATATATAGATAATACATATAAAATGTCTAAACCAAATATGATCAAATAACTTGACGTCTCTAATTTGCATATTTCTTAAATCTTAAATATATCACCATCAACTGTTTTTCTCAATTTACATATATATGTTAGCATTTACTATATATATATATATATATATGCATGTGTGTGTGAAGGAGTTATATAGAGACGGATAAGAGATTGAATATATATATATATATATATATATATATATATATATATATATATATATATATATATATATATATATATATATATATCGGGTTCATCGGGTTGGGTTGGGTTCAAATTCTCGTAACCCGATATCAACCCAATACATACGGTTTGAGGATTTTACAACTCGATTGGACATCGGGTTGCTTCGGGTTGGGTTATTTCACGTCGGGTTGGGTTGGGTTGATCGGGTTGGTCGAGTTAATCGGGTTTTTGAGCACCCCTATCAGAGGGGCACACGATTCAAGTTTTATTGTACGATCTAGTTGTACGATCGTAAGGTCTAGCAACCCCTCGATCTAAGTTCTTAACTTAGAAAAATTTGCATGTTCTGAATGAATGTATCGATCGCATGTGCTTATGTTTACCATCACGATTTAAATGTATGACTTATGTTGTATTTACTTGTAAGACGTATGAGACAGAGTGATACGCAAGATAAAATTTCATTTATCGAATTGTCAGTTACATTAGATGGCTCGACCACCAAACGATCGAGCTAGAAGAACAAAAAATCATAAAAAGGAAATTTTTTCCTAAGGCTGAGGAGGAGTGTCGGTCGCATCCTTACCCGATGCCTCACCCTTAGAACCTTCGTCCACCTCTTCCTCCTCGACCTCTTTCTCATCATCAGAGTCGAGATCTCTTTCGGTCCCGACATCCCTCAAGAAGAAGGCCAGCTCGTCGGTCGCGGACGCAAGGGGATTCTTCCCCGACAGATGCTGCCGCATGATCGCTGCCCGTGTGGTCAGTCGAGCCAAGGCAAAAGTGGACGTAGCCCCTTCCCTGAGCTCCTTCACTTCCTTCTCCAGACTCGCCACTTTGGACTTGGACTCCTCGACCTCTTTGTCCTTTGTGGCCAAGGACTCCTTCGTCATGTCCAACTTTTCCCTTTGGTCGGCAATCATAGACAAGGACTGCGTTAGACGGTGGTTCGCCTCGTCCTTTACGCGACCAATGACCTCTAACTCTTTCAGAGCCTCGTCAAGACATTTAGACATGCCCTCTTTGCGTTCTAGGGCAACCTTCTCCCTGTCCAACGCGGCATTCCCCCTTTCGTGGGCGGAAGACACGAAACCCTTTATCTTCTCTGTCTCAGCACACAGGGCAAGAAAAGATTGGAACGCCTGTAAAACATAAGGAAACGTATCAATAGACATTCGACAGAGATTAAAAACATCGAAACACAAGTTTTGAAAGAAAAACTTACCAGAAACGCCAGTCCGGCAACATGGGATCCCGTCTCCTCAACTGGGAATCCCTCAAAACGCTCCCTGAAAGAGGGGATCAAATATTTCCCCATATGAGGAAACAAATCCGTCCTGGCTAGGACATCATCGACCATAAAGTCCGACGGCAACGTAAAGTTGACCTTCGTGACCTTAGCCCCTCCCGTCGTGTGACCCTTGCCCTTGTCGGCAGTCGAAGGGATTGACGTGGTAGATGGGGACTTCGCCGATTTCGCCGGAGGCGCAGAACTAATAGGTGTCGCAGCAATCACACTAGAAGACGTCTTCGTCTTCATAGGCGATGCGACCTTCACCTTCTCAGGCGTAATGACTCACGACGAGTCATCAACCTTCGAAGACGGTTCCCTCAGAATCGTCATCCTCGTCTTCGGTAAAACCCCCGACTTAGTGGTCGAGGTCTTCTGCCTATTTACCTTGCCCTTACGGGCGAGCTCAAGTTGAGCTGCTCTCTTACCAGAGATAGTCGGCACCTTTGTCTGAGATTCTTCTGGAAACAAAGGAAAGAGAAGCGTTATACGATAGACATAAGAGAACAAGATCAGGGTCAAACAGAAAGAAATGTGAAGGTACACTTACCGGTCATCTATTCTTCTTCTCTCGACTCTGCTTCTTTTTCCTCTGTCTCCTCTTCTTCCTCCTCCTCCACACGTTTCTCTCCTAGATACACCAAGTCTTCGTCGTCTTCGTCCACCAGTTGTCGTACGACAAACGATCGCTCAACAACGTTGAACTCCAAGAATGTGTCGACCTTCGCTTGAGAGTTGGCGTAGGGCTTTACGTCTTCAAACTTGATATCTGTCGACACATAGCAGGCAGGTTAGAAATAAGTTGAAATTAATATACGATGTACGATAAGAGGCAATAAAATCTCACCCGACATGTTCCAGCCAACCCTAATCCAGCCGCTCTTAGGGTCGAGAGTGGACTTACGCACAAATGCGTACCTAGTCTTCCAATTACGATCATTTACAGCAGTCTTTAAGACTAAGGTATGATCACCCTTATACCTAGAAAATAGTCTATAGCGATGACATTTGTCCCTCTTGACTTGATAAGCCAAGAGAAGGTCGCGTACATTCATGGGAGATTCCCAATTTTTGGTAAGACGCTTGATCACCTGTATGACCCTCCAGAATTGGGGCATTAACTGGGCCGATGCTAAATCGAACTCTAGCATAAACGCCTTAGCCAAAGGAGAATAAGGCCATTCGAAACCTATCCTAAAAAGGTATTCATATATGACGACAAACCTATCAGGACACATATCAGGTCGAATCTGACCTGCTCTAATCAATGTAATCCCCGTAGGGATTTTTGCCAGAATTCTAAGGTCGTCGAGATCCTTTTGATCTCGAATAGAACTTACAGGTTCCATCGACATTTCTAAACCTAAATGTTTCTCAAAGTTTTAAGAAAAGACTGAGAATCGTACCTTATATAGGCGCCTAAAATCCTCGAAATTTCTAACTTGGTCGAAGATTCTTGCAGATTTGGAAAGTATTAAACGAAGAACAACAAGAAATCAAAGAAGAATATCGTTCTAAAAACTCTCTGTAGACGTAAAAATGGAAAAGATCCATCGAG
>CM066324.1:123469500-123482381 GCA_033807775.1 Saussurea involucrata | reverse complement strand
GAGCATGTCTATTTCTGAATTGTTACAGTGACTAATGATCGGTAAAGTACGTTGTTGTATGTATGTAAGTGCATAATCATTTCGCATGGTTATCTCTATAAGTTATAGTAAAGTGATGGAGAATTCATCACCAAGGTCCTTTAAAGGACAGAGCAGTATATGATTGGGGGTTTGAAAGACAACCTGGAATTGGGGGGACTCATGAAAGTCTGCCAAGGCAACCTTTAATACGTGATTTGATATGTGCAGAGATAGAGTATGAGATGATTGATTAAGACAGAATTAGTATGACATGGTTGAGTATGGGAGCCATGGAATGCAGATATAGCAATTATTGTAAGGCCGAGAGGGCGACTTCGGGTCGGAAGTAAAGTGTCAATGATAAGCCATGTGAGTAAAACGATTGACCTTGTTTGAGTAAATAGCCTTCATTGCGAGTAAATTTCGTGCATGATGTTTTAGTGTGTGTTACATTAGTTTTCTTGATTTCAAACCAAATGCATAAATAACAGTTTTATTCGAGGATGAGTTAGTATGTGTAAGTATGTATTTAAAGAAAAAGGGTAATTTCAATTACGCTACCTAACGAAATTTTTGGGCTTAGCAACTTGCAAAATATTTCATATTTTATATAAAAAGTTGTATGATAGCAAATAGGTCAAGAAAGTGTTGATCAGTAAAAATTTTATAACCAACAAAGGTATTGATTTGATGATACCATATAAATGAGTGTGAGAAACGACTAGTTTACTCTATGCCAGTAAATTCTAAACTTTTGTCGTATGAAGAGATTTTCATTTAAAATATTACTGTTGTAACAACATTTTTGGATGAGAAAGATTGAGTTTTACGGAAATTTGTAGACAAACGGTTTTGAGATCGTTGTGTAGTACATGGGAGTTATGAAAATGATTGGGGCGAGTGTGCTCATGTTGTTTCGAATGTTGTTTATTTAAATGAGAAAAGTGTGGATTGAGTTATTTATTAGGTTGTCATGCATGAAGGCTATGAACTCGCTAGGTCGTAGAGTATTACGCTATAAGCTAAGAATGAACTCCAAGAGTGGAGAGGTGTTGGATAAACCTTGGGAGAAAGTTTGTGGTTTTGGTAATTGTATTCAAATGAGAGATGAACAGTGGGAGAGTCGAAAGTGAACTTTAGTATCAATAAAACGAGAGTCTGTACCCTTGTTCGGTGATTAGTAATACAGTTGCCGAGGGTCGGCCGTGTCTGGAGGAAGAATTAGGTTCAGGGTTAAGGAAGTATTGAGATGTCAAATTTTGACTTTGAAGGCGAGAGTTGTAAGGGGTAAGAGGCCTATTGTCTGTCACTGGGTGCGGTCTGGATGTGTCCCGCGTATGCCCGTGCGAGTAGGAACAAAACTGTGGGCGATACCGGTATGCTGTTATGCAGAGGGTATGCGCAAAGTGGATATTAGTGTGTGCGGCACAATTGGGGAATTGTGAATGTTTTGAGAGTGACAAACTTTTATTTTAGGGTCGATGGCCAATTAAGGGATTAATAAGGTAAAGATTTTAAGTAAAGAGGCATTTTTGGTTTACATAACCGTGTGAGTGACACGTGTTTAACCAAACGTTTGTTTTGACCTTAAAGGCCTGATTTATATACAAATGAGTCTTTTGAATAATTGTCAGTTTAATGATTCGAGATGGAGTATTGGATGTGTTATATGCTTAACTGCATTGTATTTGAACCGGTGACAGTTTAAGTGTTGGTCTTAGGTGTTAAGACTGTTTGATATTTTACTTAGTATTTTTGGAACTAATGAACCTGGACAGATTATATACATTGTGGAGTATGAAAAGAGTTGCGTGTACTTGCAAATGATTTGACTTCATTGGGAAAGTAGCAATGAAGGGGTCGTAAGATTATCACGTCTCGGAGCGTATGTTGCATAATGTGAGTTAGATATATTTATTTTCATGAGTTGATATTGATAAATAATATTTAAATCCTTTGAGTAGATGACTCGGTTTTGGATTCAGTTAAGTCTTAAGGACTTTGAACCGATTTGATAAGCTTGGCGTAGGCTTGGGGTTGAACTTGCATAATCGGTGTTGAAAATTTAAGTTTATATAACGTGAATGCATTGGTTATCCTTTTGGGATCATGTATGAATGCTAAGTTTAAATCAGAAGCTTAAAAGTTGAAGAATCACCTTGTGGGATTGTTAGAACAGTGAAGGACTGTTGCTTTTAGACAAGTGTTTACTTGTGATGTGGAAAATTTATAAAAGATGAAATGCTAGAAATGAACAAAGGGGGGGTGTATAGATTATGTTGATCTGTGAGGAATTGTACCCTGTCTATGCAACATATTGGAATCACAAAGAGCTAGTAAGAACGAATAAGTTCAAGATTAATTAGAAAATTGTGAGTGGTAGTTCAACTAAAGTTGGGGAGGAGATATTTAGTGATATAGACCTGTGTATTTGGACGAGAAAATAGGATTGTAAAATTAAATATGTACGAATGACTATGAGAGACATGGTCTGTGGTAAATGTTATGGGTGGAGAATGGATGAACAAGTAGTGGCATTAATTGCCAAGATACAGGTGTCATCTAGTATGAGACGTGATGTTAGAAAGAGGAAGTATCCGAATGGCAGTTTTGGAAATTCCGGTTGGAAAGTATTATTTGTTATTAAAAGTTGATAAAACATGTGGTTTGTAAGATAACTGGGTATTATGGCTTATATCGAAATAGAATGTCGGAGCAGTGGTGGGTGTTTATCCAAAGAAATTTTGATGGTATGAGTTGCCAATTAAGTTGTATTTTGAATCACTGGAAGTTTAATAAAGAGGATGGGTAAGTAGATCGATGTGGTGTAGCGAAGGCAAGATTGTTAAGGGATATAAGTTGCTCCTTATGTGTGAAAGAAATGTATGAGAAATTATTAGATGAAGATCTAAGATGGTAATAACTTCGAACGGTAATGTCGTTTCAAGATAACTTGGCTGAATGTTTTAAATTAGAAATTTTGATGAAACTGTTTAACTATGTTTCGTAAGAAGAAAATACTATCGGTATGTGGAAAGTTGGGAGAAAGAGACAGATAATAGTTGAAAAATAGTATTCCATACTAACGTGAGGAAACAAGGATAGAAAGATTGGACTTAAGAATGTAATTACCTTGCAAAGTTCAATAAGAGTTATTACTTCGGATGTTAAATACTTTGGTGCGTAGTTGTATTGTGGTTGTACGATGAGATAGCGATGTGAGGAAGTAATAGCATTCTATATCGAAGAAATGTATAGGTCATGGAAGTAATAATGGACTGCCGTGGTTGTTGAAGTATTTAATAGTAACATGTATGCTTAATTTATAGTATACGTATTCAGGTAGTACATGTTAATGTTATTTTGAGGCCTGGAGAGTGAGTTGTGATGATGATGCGGTGAAAGGAAGACTTTTGTTCTTCTCAATTCCATTGGTTTTAGGTGAAGAGAATACTGTAACCGTTAAGCTATAGTGTTGGAGTATTCAGTAGATGTAAAAGAATTACATCGAATGCAGTTCTCGGTGTTATGAGGATCTGGGTAGAGATCTTAATTGACGTTATTAGAGAAACTGTCCTGTTGAACTGTAGTTGTGTGTGGTGGATACTTCGTGTAAACAAGAGAGAAATGATAACAATTACTCTAAGGAGATTGGTTACAAGTATATTATTTGGATCTTCCGCCAGAATTGGAAGGGGTTCATAATACCTTCCAAGTAAGTTATTTTCGGAAATACTTTTGGCTAAAGAGGAAAGATGTGATTGAACTCACTAATGTGAGAGTTAATGAAAAGAGGTAATTTTGGAAAGGTCAGTTAGAAAGCTACGTAGTAATAATGAAATAGCTATGTTGAAAGTAAAGTGGAGACCATAGAGGTACTAATGTAACTTTAGAGTCCGAAGAGAGTATGAAAAGTAGGTATCATTTTGTTTACCTGACCTTGATTTCGGGGACGAAATCATTTTTAAGTTGGGGAGTATTGTAACATCCCGAATTTTCATTGTATAATTTTGTGAATTATAAATTTACTTGGGGTTAAGTTTATAATTGTTTAAAAGTGTTGATTGATGTAGATTTGAATATTGAGGGTTTGTTGTGTAATTCTTTAAAAGTTGGAGGTCTATTTGGAAAGAGTCTTATGACTCATGTTGAATTAAGTGAGGTGTCACACTAATAAGTCATTTAGACTAAGTGTGAGTGTATGACTTGTGAAGAAGTGTGTGTATGGTGTGTGTGTACGGTTTGAGAAAGAAACCGAGAGAGAGAAATTGAGATAGAGAAATCAAGCAAAAGAAGGAGAAGGAATAGCAGAAATCATTAAATCTGTTGTTGGTTTGAAGAATCATAAGGTAAGTCATTCATTTTAATTCTTCATCTTAGTAGTAAAAGTGTTCTTAGAAGATTTTGATGGGTTTTGAGTAAAATATAATGATAATGAGAATCTGAGTTTTTGGATGTGTTAAGATAAGTGTATGAAACATATCTGCAAATTGGCATAAACAAACATATATTAAAAGTACAAAAATCTGGGTTTAGAACGAACTTAGTGGACTGAGACTTGGTTGAATATCATCGAAGTCGCAACCTTGAGTTGCGACATTCATGATTGTCGCAATAGGCAATAGCGACTTGGAGTTGGAGTCGCAGTAGACCATTGCGACTTGGCTTTGGAATCGCAACAGTTGGTTGCGACTTGGGGTGAAATCGCAATGGTGAGTTGCGATTTGAGGTTGAAATCGCAACCGTTGACTGCGATTTGGAATTGAAATCGCAATAGAGGACTGCGACTTCAGTTGGTTGCGATTTGGAAGTGAAATCGCAATAGGTGATTGCGACTTCAGTTCATTGCGACTTGAGATGTGATTTTTAGAAATTAAGGATTTTCAGAGGGTTCTGTTTTGATAATTAATATCAGTATATGTAATTGAATAATACAGTAAGCTGTGGTAGTGAAGAAAGGAGCCCTTACGTGTTAAAAAGGATTAAAAGGAGTAATAACGCATCAGGTGAGTTTATTCAACTCTCTTTAAAAATTCAGTAATTAATCTTGAATTAGATGCTTTATATATATGCATGAATATGTTTTATGTGGATTGGATTAAATTAGAGATAAGCCAAGAAGGCGATTAAAAGTTGTGTTATGTGAATTCCATGTTAAAACTTCTAGGATGAGTTATCTATGAAGTTGATGAACTAGTATTTATTATTAATCTTGCATGCTAAGTTTGATTATCTACTACATGAAATTACTATATGGTTATGAACTCTAAATATGATTTGAAGCTTTATTGAGTTAAAATATAATGATCCATCCATGAGTTCAAAAATATAGATTAACAACTGATATATATGTTAACTCTCGTGTTAAATTACTATGAGGGGATAGCTAAGAAGTTGATGAACCGGAATTATTCATATTCCTTATAATGAGTATGATTAGCTGCTATATGTAATATGTTAGATGATTATGAACTCTAAATGTGATTGAGAAGCCAAATTCAGATATATTATAAAGACCTATCTATGAGTTCTAAAATATAGATAACAATTGAGATGGTGATCCCCGTATTAAATTTCAGAGAAGGGATAATAAAGAGATTGAGATGAGGAGATAATAATATTCTTTATTTTATATATAGAATATGTTCGGAGAAATGATATATTGTATGCTGGACGCATATAGTAATATCGATTATTTCAGATATTATATTATGTGATTATGTGCTTTTACTAAAATAGGCATCCGGTCACCGAGGGCACTTGGGTACGGTATAATGGGAACCGATTACTCGCCATAGACCAAAGGGGTGTAATTTTAGTAATTGGGTGTACCTTGAATCATGAGTTTCGATTTGAGTATCGTGATATTATAATCCCATGGGGACCATTGATTCTGAGGTGGAATGTGGAATAAGCAGTTGTGCTTAATGATTCCCATTTCGATTTGGGAAGATCGGAGATTTCCCTGTGATGAGAGGAAGATTAGAGATAGGCATAAAGTAATTTGTAATCTCTACTTCCTGATTAAGAAATAGGCAAGTTTTGACTTGTAATTTCTTGTGCGTGAATATTGATTGTGAATCTGGAATGATTCAGAGTTAACTCTTATTTTGATTATTACGATTAAATGAGTTAGTCGTGGGAAATTGGGAGTGGGGTAGATTCCCCGATTTGAACAGGAGTTGTCGTACGGTAAGATGGGTGAGAACAGGTTTGAGTTATCTGTTCACGATTTAATTATTAAATTTTATTTTGATTTGAGTATTCTCACTAGGCGAAAGCCTAATGTTTCAAGTTGAATCTTCTTACCAGGTACAAGCTCCGGGAAATAGCGGGAATGAGAGAAGAGAACTGTTGGAAAGATTCAGATTTAGAGATACCGGAGGATCTAGATATTCTTTGATGCTTTTGGGACGATTGTTTAGATAACTCGATTAATCTGATTGTTATGAGGTGATTTGATTAATAAGTTATTTAAGTAATGTTAAATGTATATAGAAACCTTATATTTGATCCTCAGATTATATAAGTTTGAAAGTTTTGATGATAACTTGTGGAAATTTCAAGGTTTAAATTGACTCCGATTTTAGGGTGTTTCAATATGGTATCAGAGCACTAGTTTAAGAGAACTAAGTATGCTGATGAGGTACTTAGACTTAAGCTGAGACGTAGTAGGTTATGATATGTGAGATATGGGTAGAAGTGTTAAGACGGGATAGTCTTAGAGTTAACGGAAATACGTGAAATTAGTGCTATGACAATAGTAATGGGGATTCTCCTGTATGATATGTTCACAATTATAATTAGCTACTGTTATTATGAATACATTGTTACACGAGCATGTCTATTTCTGAATTGTTATAGTGACTAATGATCGGTAAAGTACGTTGTTGTATGTATGTAAGTGCATAATCATTTCGCATGGTTATCTCTATAAGTTATAGTAAAGTGATGGAGAATTCATCACCAAGGTCCTTTAAAGGACAGAGCAGTATATGATTGGGGGTTTGAAAGACAACCTGGAATTGGGGGGACTCATGAAAGTCTGCCAAGGCAACCTTTAATAGGTGATTTGATATGTGCAAAGATAGAGTATGAGATGATTGATTAAGACAGAATTAGTATGACATGGTTGAGTATGGGAGCCATGGAATGCAGATATAGCAATTATTGTAAGGCCGAGAGGGCGACTTCGGGTCGGAAGTAAAGTGTCAATGATAAGCCATGTGAGTAAAACGATTGACCTTGTTTGAGTAAATAGCCTTCATTGCGAGTAAATTTCGTGCATGATGTTTTAGTGTGTGTTACATTAGTTTTCTTGATTTCAAACCAAATGCATAAATAACAGTTTTATTCGAGGATGAGTTAGTATGTGTAAGTATGTATTTAAAGAAAAAGGGTAATTTCAATTACGCTACCTAACGAAATTTTTGGGCTTAGCAACTTGCAAAATATTTCATATTTTATATAAAAAGTTGTATGATAGCAAATAGGTCAAGAAAGTGTTGATCAGTAAATTTTTTATAACCAACAAAGGTATTGATTTGATGATATCATATAAATGAGTGTGAGAAACGACTAGTTTACTCTATGCCAGTAAATTCTAAACTTTTGTCGTATGAAGAGATTTTCATTTAAAATATTACTGTTGTAACAACATTTTTGGATGAGAAAGATTGAGTTTTACGGAAATTTGTAGACAAACGGTTTTGAGATCGTTGTGTAGTACATGGGAGTTATGAAAATGATTGGGGCGAGTGTGCTCATGTTGTTTCGAATGTTGTTTATTTAAATGAGAAAAGTGTGGATTGAGTTATTTATTAGGTTGTCATGCATGAAGGCTATGAACTCGCTAGGTCGTAGAGTATTACGCTATAAGCTAAGAATGAACTCCAAGAGTGGAGAGGTGTTGGATAAACCTTGGGAGAAAGTTTGTGGTTTTGGTAATTGTATTCAAATGAGAGATGAACAGTGGGAGAGTCGAAAGTGAACTTTAGTATCAATAAAACGAGAGTCTGTACCCTTGTTCGGTGATTAGTAATACAGTTGCCGAGGGTCGGCCGTGTCTGGAGGAAGAATTAGGTTCAGGGTTAAGGAAGTATTGAGATGTCAAATTTTGACTTTGAAGGCGAGAGTTGTAAGGTGTAAGAGGCCTATTGTCTGTCACTGGGTGCGGTCTGGATGTGTCCCGCGTATGCCCGTGCGAGTAGGAACAAAACCGTGGGCGATACCGGTATGCTGTTATGCAGAGGGTATGCGCAAAGTGGATATTAGTGTGTGCGGCACAATTGGGGAATTGTGAATGTTTTGAGAGTGACAAACTTTTATTTTAGGGTCGATGGCCAATTAAGGAATTAATAAGGTAAAGATTTTAAGTAAAGAGGCATTTTTGGTTTACATAACCGTGTGAGTGACACGTGTTTAACCAAACGTTTGTTTTGACCTTAAAGGCCTGATTTATATACAAATGAGTCTTTTGAATAATTGTCAGTTTAATGATTCGAGATGGAGTATTGGATGTGTTATATGCTTAACTGCATTGTATTTGAACCGGTGACAGTTTAAGTGTTGGTCTTAGGTGTTAAGACTGTTTGATATTTTACTTAGTATTTTTGGAACTAATGAACCTAGACAGATTATATATGTGGAGTATGAAAAGAGTTGCGTGTACTTGCAAATGATTTGACTTCATTGGGAAAGTAGCAATGAAGGGGTCGTAAGATTATCACGTCTCGGAGCGTATGTTGCATAATGTGAGTTAGATATATTTATTTTCATGAGTTGATATTGATAAATAATCTTTAAATCCTTTGAGTAGATGACTCGGTTTTGGATTCAGTTAAGTCTTAAGGACTTTGAACCGATTTGATAAGCTTGGCGTAGGCTTGGGGTTGAACTTGCATAATCGGTGTTGAAAATTTAAGTTTATATAACGTGAATGCATTGGTTATCCTTTTGGGATCATGTATGAATGCTAAGTTTAAATCAGACGCTTAAAAGTTGAAGAATCACCTTGTGGGATTGTTAGAACAGTGAAGGACTGTTGCTTTTAGACAAGTGTTTACTTGCGATGTGGAAAATTTATAAAAGATGAAATGCTAGAAATGAACAAAGGGGGGTGTATAGATTATGTTGATCTGTGAGGAATTGTACCCTGTCTATGCAACATATTGGAATCACAAAGAGCTAGGAAGAACGAATAAGTTCAAGATTAATTAGAAAATTGTGAGTGGTAGTTCAACTAAAGTTGGGGAGGAGATATTTAGTGATATAGACCTGTGTATTTGGACGAGAAAATAGGATTGTAAAATTAAATATGTACGAATGACTATGAGAGACATGGTCTGTGGTAAATGTTATGGGTGGAGAATGGATGAACAAGTAGTGGCATTAATTGCCAAGATACAGGTGTCATCTAGTATGAGACGTGATGTTAGAAAGAGGAAGTATCCGAATGGCAGTTTTGGAAATTCCGGTTGGAAAGTATTATTTGTTATTAAAAGTTGATAAAACATGTGGTTTGTAAGATAACTGGGTATTATGGCTTATATCGAAATAGAATGTCGGAGCAGTGGTGGGTGTTTATCCAAAGAAATTTTGATGGTATGAGTTGCCAATTAAGTTGTATTTTGAATCACTGGAAGTTTAATAAAGAGGATGGGTAAGTAGATCGATGTGGTGTAGCGAAGGCAAGATTGTTAAGGGATATAAGTTGCTCCTTATGTGTGAAAGAAATGTATGAGAAATTATTAACTGAAGATCTAAGATGGTAATAACTTCGAACGGTAATGTCGTTTCAAGATAACTTGGCTGAATGTTTTAAGTTAGAAATTTTGATGAAACTGTTTAACTATGTTTCGTAAGAAGAAAATACTATCGGTATGTGGAAAGTTGGGAGAAAGAGACAGATAATAGTTGAAAAATAGTATTCCATACTAACGTGAGGAAACAAGGACAGAAAGATTGGACTTAAGAATGTAATTACCTTGCAAAGTTCAATAAGAGTTATTACTTCGGATGTTAAATACTTTGGTGCGTAGTTGTATTGTGGTTGTACGATGAGATAGCGATGTGAGGAAGTAATAGCATTCTATATTGAAGAAATATATAGGTCATGGAAGTAATAATGGACTGCCGTGGTTGTTGAAGTATTTAATAGTAACATGTATGCTTAATTTATAGTATACGTATTCAGGTAGTACATGTTAATGTTATTTTGAGGCCTGGAGAGTGAGTTGTGATGATGATGCGGTGAAAGGAAGACTTTTGTTCTTCTCAATTCCATTAGTTTTAGGTGAAGAGAATACTGTAACCGATAAGCTATAGTGTTGGAGTATTCAGTAGATGTAAAAGAATTACATCGAATGCAGTTCTCGGTGTTATGAGGATCTGGGTAGAGATCTTAATTGACGTTATTAGAGAAACTGTCCTGTTGAACTGTAGTTGTGTGTGGTGGATACTTCGTGTAAACAAGAGAGAAATGATAACAATTACTCTAAGGAGATTGGTTACAAGTATATTATTTGGATCTTCCGCCAGAATTGGAAGGGGTTCATAATACCTTCCAAGTAAGTTATTTTCGGAAATACTTTTGGCTAAAGAGGAAAGATGTGATTGAACTCACTAATGTGAGAGTTAATGAAAAGAGGTAATTTTGGAAAGGTCAGTTAGAAAGCTACGTAGTAATAATGAAATAGCTATGTTGAAGGTACAGTGGAGACCATAGAGGTACTAATGTAACTTTAGAGTCCGAAGAGAGTATGAAAAGTAGGTATCATTTTGTTTACCTGACCTTGATTTCGAGGACGAAATCATTTTTAAGTTGGGGAGTATTGTAACATCCCGAATTTTCGTTGTATAATTTTGTGAATTATAAATTTACTTGGGGTTAAGTTTATAATTGTTTAAAAGTGTTGATTGATGTAGATTTGAATATTGAGGGTTTGTTGTGTAATTCTTTAAAAGTTGGAGGTCTATTTGGAAAGAGTCTTATGACTCATGTTGAATTAAGTGAGGTGTCACACTAATAAGTCATTTAGACTAAGTGTGAGTGTATGACTTGTGAAGAAGTGTGTGTATGGTGTGTGTGTACGGTTTGAGAAAGAAACCGAGAGAGAGAAATTGAGATAGAGAAATCAAGCAAAAGAAGGAGAAGGAATAGCAGAAATCATTAAATCTGTTGTTGGTTTGAAGAATCATAAGGTAAGTCATTCATTTTAATTCTTCATCTTAGTAGTAAAAGTGTTCTTAGAAGATTTTGATGGGTTTTGAGTAAAATATAATGATAATGAGAATCTGAGTTTTTGGATGTGTTAAGATAAGTGTATGAAACATATCTGCAAATTGGCATAAACAAACATAGATTAAAAGTACAAAAATCTGGGTTTAGAACGAACTTAGTGGACTGAGACTTGGTTGAATATCATCGAAGTCGCAACCTTGAGTTGCGACATTCATGATTGTCGCAATAGGCAATAGCGACTTGGAGTTGGAGTCGCAGTAGACCATTGCGACTTGGCTTTGGAATCGCAACAGTTGGTTGCGACTTGGGGTGAAATCGCAATGGTGAGTTGCGATTTGAGGTTGAAATCGCAACCGTTGACTGCGATTTGGAATTGAAATCGCAATAGAGGACTGCGACTTCAGTTGGTTGTGATTTGGAAGTGAAATCGCAATAGGTGATTGCGACTTCAGTTCATTGCGACTTGAGATGTGATTTTTAGAAATTAAGGATTTTCAGAGGGTTCTGTTTTGATAATTAATATCAGTATATGTAATTGAATAATACAGTAAGCTGTGGTAGTGAAGAAAGGAGCCCTTACGTGTTAAAAAGGATTAAAAGGAGTAATAACGCATCAGGTGAGTTTATTCAACTCTCTTTAAAAATTCAGTAATTAATCTTGAATTAGATGCTTTATATATATGCATGAATATGTTTTATGTGAATTCCATGCTAAAACTTCTAGGATGAGTTATCTATGAAGTTGATGAACTAGTATTTATTATTAATCTTGCATGCTAAGTTTGATTATCTACTATATGAAATTACTATATGGTTATGAACTCTAAATATGATTTGAAGCTTTATTGAGTTAAAATATAAAGATCCATCCATGAGTTCAAAAATATAGATTAACAACTGATATATATGTTAACTCTCGTGTTAAATTACTATGAGGGGATAGCTAAGAAGTTGATGAACCGGAATTATTCATATTCCTTATAATGAGTATGATTAGCTGCTATATGTAATATGTTAGATGATTATGAACTCTAAATGTGATTGAGAAGCCAAATTCAGATATATTATAAAGACCTATCTATGAGTTATAAAATATAGATAACAATTGAGATGGTGATCCCCGTATTAAATTTCAGAGAAGGGATAATAAAGAGATTGAGATGAGGAGATAATAATATTCTTTATTTTATATATAGAATATGTTCGGAGAAATGATATATTGTATGCTGGACGCATATAGTAATATCGATTATTTCAGATATTATATTATGTGATTATGTGCTTTTACTAAAATAGGCATCCGGTCACCGAGGGCACTTGGGTACGGTATAATGGGAACCGATTACTCGCCATAGACCAAAGGGGTGTAATTTTAGTAATTGGGTGTACCTTGAATCATGAGTTTCGATTTGAGTATCGTGATATTATAATCCCATGGGGACCATTGATTCTGAGGTGGAATGTGGAATAAGCAGTTGTGCTTAATGATTCCCATTTCGATTTGGGAAGATCGGAGATTTCCCTGTGATGAGAGGAAGATTAGAGATAGGCATAAAGTAATTTGTAATCTCTACTTCCTGATTAAGAAATAGGCAAGTTTTGACTTGTAATTTCTTGT